>JAECXW010000605.1:600000-808181 GCA_018153365.1 Drosophila fuyamai | reverse complement strand
TAAATTGGTTTAACTCGGAGGGATCATGCGTATGAGGGCCAAAGACACAGCGATGCTCACTCGTAGAACGCAGAGTATTGAAATCACAAGTATTGCTTGAGTACTGATTTTATTAGGGCAAAAGGTCGGGTTTATATACACGTTTTTCAGAGTCAAGGGGGGCACCATAGCAAAGAAGTGGTATGGGGCTGTTAGTTAAAAATACATTGCATTGCTTATGTTCTAAGATATACAAAGGTACAGAGTCATCATAATTGTCTCCCACACAAGGAGTTAATACGCTAGGGTTAGTAAAAATAGAAAAGGTAGCTCAGGCAGAGCTGGCGCTGTCCGCGAACGTCAAGTGGCTTAGCGACTCAAGTGGTACGCTAACATACTCCCGGCCGTTGAACAGGTGTTCAACATCATCCAATGTTGATCTCAAAGGCGTCGGATACAGGTTTCTGGTGATGTCTTCTTGGGGAGTTGGTTAACGCTCGCCTCTCTGGTAAGTCGATGTCCTTTGACGATCACCCCAAGTGATAAAATTAGGGCGACATATGAACTTATGTGGTGATGTTGTAGATCGACGATCTCGTTTGGCATTTTTATTTTTATTCTCGGAATCAATTCTTTACTGAGCTCATTTAATTCATTATAACTTAGCTTCAATGAATTATTTGGGTGTGAAACTTTAGCAAGCGGTGTTAAAGATTCATTCAGACTGCCAAATCGAGCATACGATAACTTCAATGTTCCAGTAGAGGTTACCTGATGGCCAATTACGCTCAGAAAAGGATTTCTTAGAGTGCACTTCGGATCCAAGGATAAAAGTCCGATATTATCAATTGATATTGTTGATAATTGATTATCACATACTGCTGATAACTCCATTGGCGATTTAATTGAAAATATCCATTGATTTTTTGTTCTTAATCTTTGCCATGAGAATGATTTTGTCGAACTTTTTGTTTGGCACAATGACGATGATTTGTTATTAAACATTTGAAACTCGCAATGATTTTCAATAGAAAACATGGATTGTTTATCTGAGCAAATATACTCTTCGTCATTAATTGAATTACAAAGATCAAATTCACTTGATGACATAGTTATGAATTGATCTCGATGTTGATTCACAGCCATGATTGGAAATTCAATATCAAGGGAAATCATTTTATTGTTGATGATTACCGGTATTGGAATCAAGTTATATATTTCAAATAACTGTGTTGATAATAATGGCAGTGTTAATTTAAAGATTACATAATCCTTTACCACCTTTGCTTCTGCCCTCATTAACTTATTTAATTGAAGTATATCATCGTTGATGAGAGGGAGCATTTTTCCTTGAATGTGAATTTTTAATTTGTTTAAATGTTGTCGAAGTTGCTTGGGAGAAACGAGCAGTGGTCTTATTTCATTGTGATGGACGTTTGTCAGAACATGTGAAATCTCTGTCTGAATTCTTTGAAGATTGGCCGCCAATATAGATAATTGATTTGTCAATGCAATATACCATTGAAAGGCTTTAAGAGAATCTAGACGAGCATTGGCTATATCCTCCATTTGCTGAGTCATTATTTTAATCCTTTTATCGATGGTAGCTTCATCTCGTTTCATGATGTTTATCGTAGAATCAATTATTGAAGTCTGATTCTTAACTAATTCTAAAATGTAATCTTCATTCTATTTCACCTTTTGAATAGTTGATGACATCTTCTTGGCATACTCTGTGTCTAATACGCCAAATAAACTGTTGGCAATATTTCCCACTATGTCCAAGGGAGAACGACGTATTCTTGACATGTGGAGTAAATCATTTTCAGTTTTTATTTCTTCGTAAACGTGTTGAAAATGGTTATATACTGCAGCACATGCTTGAACTGGTTGTATATGTGAACACATTTGACCAACCTTAAGTGTCCCCGTGTAAAATGTCTTTACATCTTCGAGATACGGCTTTAAATCATAATAAGCTATGATTGTCCAGTCTGCAGTTGCTAGTCGAGTAGATCCAATTTTTTCGTAATAAATTCCTGGCCTAGAACCATGGCGATGGCTAATGGTAATAGCAGCAGCAAGATTAATAATGGCATCGATATCATTGGTAAGGATGGGCTCTTTATCTTCCTTTGTTTCTTCTTCAGCATCTTCTTCATTAATTTCCTTGTGTTTTTCTCCTGGATCTTCTTGACGGAATAGTGGGGCAAGCTTATGGATTGCTCTTTTAAAAACTCCTGTTGCAGTTTTTACGTCTGCAACTCGCACATATCCATCTTGACCTGGATAAATTTTTATTATTCGTCCTATAGGCCATTGAAGCATAGGCACATTGTCTTCCTTGACAATAACCATCATGCCATCTCTTACATTTTTATGGGCCTGTTTCCATTTTGAGTGTTGTTGCAGGCTTGTTAAATATTCTCTGGACCATTGCGTCCAGAATGTGTGCTTGAGTCGCTGCACCAGTTCCCATTGTTCAGGTAGTGATTTTATTCTAAGTGGTTCTGGGTCTGGTTGAGCGACTAGTGCTTCTCCAATCAATAAATGACCTGGTGTAAGAACTGTAAAGTCATTAGGATCATTCGACATTGGAGTAAGTGGCCGAGAATTTAATACTGCCTCGACATTTGTTATGACAGTGCTCAACTGCTCAAAGGTGAGGTTTGCAGTGGACACATTTTTTAATAACAACGTCTTTGCTGACTTTACTGCAGATTCCCATAATCCACCAAAGTGAGGGTATCTTGGTGGAATAAATTTAAAGTGAACACCCTTCATACTGCACAGCTGAAGTATGGAGTTCTTAGCCTGCTGTGAGGGGATTGTTTCCTTTAAATCCTTCAATTGGTTGCTGGCGCCAACGAAATTTGTTGCATTGTCGCAGTATAGGGTCTGACACTTCCCGCGACGACTTATAAATCGCTGTAATCCTCCAAGGAATGCTGCAGTCGTTAAATCTCCGACAAGTTCCAGATGGACAGCCTTTGTGGAGAAACAAAGAAATACTGCTATGTATGCTTTATCAGGTCGCTTGCCTCGGATTTTGTGATGTATCCAGAAGGGTCACCAATAATCAACTCCGGTATTTAAAAATGGTCTGTTTTGTGAGACTCTATGCTCAGGTACTTTTCCCATTATTTGAGAAAGTAATTTTGGACGAAACCTGGTACATGGCACGCATTTCATAATTACGTTTCTAACCATAGGAGTGATTTTGATGATGTGATACTGTTGTCGTGCAATACCTTTTAAAGTATTTTGACCACAGTGCATGTTTTCCTCATGAAGTTTATGTAACAGCATTTTTACGATGTTGTCATTGTATGGGAGTAAGTAGGGATTCATTGCATCCCGGGAAATTGGGGCATTTTCCACCCTTGTTCCTACTCTTATAATAGAGTTTTCGTCCAAATGAAGATGAAGATGAAGATGGGCGTTCGGGATGACGTCGAAGGTGATTAAATTCATTTATGAAATCAGCCTGTTGTATACAACGTATTATAATCCGCGTAGCTTGTTCTAATTCGTCAAGCTCTAGTAAGACGGTTTGTTTTCTATTTTTACGATAACAAAATCGAAACATGTATGCTATTATACGTTGCAAGCGATTGAATGAATTTCCGTGTTTTATGCCATATATTTCTTCTCCAAGCGAAACTGTTGCCAAAGTAACAGTTTTTGTTTTCCGTTCCAAAGAAATAGTGTTGTCCTTTGGAGCTTTAAATAGAGCTTGCCATTTCTCTTCTTGTCCATTAAGAAACAGTGGTCCGTATAACCACAATGTATGTGCACTTAATTGAGATGCAGGTATCCCTCTAGAGAGTACATCTGCAGCGTTGAGACTTGATGACACATGTCTCCATTGATTTGGACAGGTTGTATCTTGTATTTTCGACAACCTATTTGCAACGAATGTATGGAAATTCTATGCTTTTGCATTTATCCAACATAAGACGATGGTGGAATCTGTCCAGTAATGACATTTAATGGATTCTGATTTAAGATCCTTTTTCACCTTTTCAGCAAGCTCTGCACCTAACACAGCTGCACATAACTCTAGTCGTGGTAGGGTTTGCTTTTCAAGAGGTGCTACCTTTGATTTTGCGCATAATAAGCGCACAGTCGTTTGTTTGTTCTTATATATGGCTCTTATATAAGCCACAGCACCAAACGCTTTTTCAGACGCATCCACAAATATATGGAGTTCTTGTTTTTGAGGTATCTTACCATCATAAATGTGTCGCGGAATAGTCATTATACCCGTTACTCGTAGAGTAAAAGGGTATATTGTATTCGTGCAAAAGTATGTAACAGGTAGAAGGAAGCGTTTCCGACCCTATAAAGTATATATATTCTTGATCAGGGTCACTAGCCGAGTCGATATAGCCATGTCCGTCTGTCCGTCTGTCCGTCTGTCCGTCTGTCCGTCTGTCCGTCCGTATGAACGCTGAGATCTCGGAAACTATAAAAGCTAGAAGATTGGCATTTTGCATGCAGATTTTAGGAGTTCCTACGCAGCGCAAGTTTGTTTCAAAAAGGTGCCACGCCCCCTTTAACGCCCACAATCGCTTATATACGATTTTATTTAAATATAAATTTAAATATTTCGGAAAAGTAAAAATGCAGTTTTATTGTGTTTATCAATACCTATCGAAATGTAGAAGAAATTTTTCAAATCGGACCATTCGTTTAAAAGTTATGCGTGATCAAAGTTTCTATCTCCATCTCCCTCGCACTCCTTTTACCTGAGTAACGGGTATCTGATAGTCGGGGCACCCGACTATAGCGTTCTCTCTTGTTTTATTTAAACACAGCAAGTCTTGTCTGAAGGCCTCCCACCTTTCCTTTAGGGAATCTGATATCTCTGTGTCCCAATCTAGTTTAAGGACTGACAGATTTTGTAGAAATATTTTTGCTCTGATTATGACTGGAGCAAAAAGACCAAGTGGGTCAAAAATTTGACCAAACTCAGAGGCTACCACTCTTTTTGTAATTGTTTGAGTGTTATGTTCTTGAGCCTTTCCGCACAAATTGTCATCCTTAGGGCTCCAGACAATTCCCAAGTCTTTACACTGGTATGTTCCAATGCAGTGCCAAGATTTATGTTGCTAGCAATATCATCTGGTGAAAATTCCTTTAGCAGATGGTGTGAATTAGAGCACCATTTTCTTAGTTTAAATCCGCAAGGTAGCAAGATTTTGTTTAGTTCCTCTTGAATCCTTGCAGCATCTATAATTTGTATCTGCTCCAGTTAGGCAGTCATCAACATAGAAATCATTATACCCGTTACTCGTAGAGTAAAAGGGTATATTGTATTCGTGCAAAAGTATGTAACAGGTAGAAGGAAGCGTTTCCGACCCTATAAAGTATATATATTCCTGTTCAGGATCACTAGCCAAGTCGATCTAGCCATGTCCGTCTGTCCGTCTGTCTGTCCGTCTGTCTGTCTGTCTGTCTGTCCGTATGAACGCTGAGATCTCGGAAACTATAAAAGCTAGAAGATTGGCATTTTGCATGTAGATTTTAGGAGTTCCTACGCAGCGCAAGTTTGTTTCAAAATGGTGCCACGCCCCCTCTGACGCCCACAAGCCACAAGCTGTGGCCACAGTTTTGATGCTATTATGAAAATTTTTTTTATATGTATTTGTTTCGTCAATACCTATCGATTGGCCAAATAAAAGTTTGCCACGCCCACTCTAACGCCCAAAAAACCATTAAACGCTTTAGCCTGGCCAGCGCCTACATTTCCGCCTTTCATGGCGTATACAATAGCGCCATCTAACGGATGATTTTGGAACAGCTGGCCAAGGTGCTCAACAGAGTCAACGTTAATTCTCGATAAGGATTTTTATTAAAGGAAATTGCGATGGCTTTCATTTGTCAATACCGAACTATATCCCAAGAATTATGAAAATCAAATCAAGTTAGCCAAATTGGAGGTGTTCCCTGCGTACCGATTTTAACATAAAAATCGGGAGCTAATTCGAGCGGCGAAAAACATACAAGAAGGCATATTTATGTATATTAAGTTGTTTAGCTGAGTAACGGGTATCTAATAGTCAAGGCACTCGACTATAGCGTTCTCTCTTGTTTTTCAATGCATTTGATCCTAATGGCCATTTTTCCAAATTTTTATTGGCCAAATGCTCCAAGCATTTTGTGACAAGAAATGGAGCTGACGTTGTGCCATAAGTTACAGTTTTTAGCCGGTAATATTTTATTTCCTCGAACGGATTGTAGCGCCAAACAATGATTTGGTTAAATTGATCTTTTGGATTCATCCAAACTTGCCGATACATTTTTTCTATATCCGCCGTAAAAACATATTTGTGAATTCTGAATCTTAATAGAATCGCAAACAGATCACTTTGAACAACTGGTCCTGGATAAAGTAAATCATTTAATGATTTTCCTGTAGATGTCTTACAGGAAGCATCAAAGACTACTCTTAATTTTGTTGTAGTACTTTCTGGTTTCAGAACACAGTGGTGAGGAATAAAATAATGTTCCTTTGGTATTTGACTAGGTAATACTTGCTTCATATGACCTAGTTTTTCGTATTCGGCCATAAAATCATTATATAATATTTTAATGTCTGGGCTGGTTCTTCGTTCCAACGAAAGAAAACGCCTTGTCGCAATATCGCAAGACTTTCCCAGGGCTGAGGGATCTTCAGAATAAGGTAATCTGACAATTAACCTTCCATCTTGTGCGTGCTGAAGATTTTCCAAAAAATGCTTCTCGCAATGTCTTTCTTCTGGCGTCCGGTATTTCCTTATCGGTTCCATGTTGTCCAGTTTCCAAAATTTTTCCAACGATGATTTGGCTTCCTCGGCTGAGGAAACTACCATGCAATTTTGTGGCATTTTTGCACTCATGTTTACTTGCCCAGCAATTATCCAACCAAATTCGGTGTTCTGGAGA
The DNA here is from genome assembly GCA_018153365.1 of Drosophila fuyamai. Lineage (NCBI taxonomy): Eukaryota > Metazoa > Arthropoda > Insecta > Diptera > Drosophilidae > Drosophila > Drosophila fuyamai. The sequence continues at coordinate 801,272 of JAECXW010000605.1, read as the reverse complement.
ATAGGTTGGTCTGAATAAGACCTAATTTGTTCAGGTTATATAACGGAAAAGTGATGTTCTGCGCCAAGCAATATATCAATTTTTCCTGGTTTCGCGAAATGTGGATCAGCGAGCCGGATATTTTTCGAGATTTTTAAATCAGCTACTTTTATTTGTTCCGTAGGCTGATCGGCCACAATATGAGGAAGAACAAAGGCTTCAACTCTTGTTTCAAAATCGCTATGTTTTGATTTAATTAAAACACTAACGCGTCCTTTACTTATTCGCGGCTGACCTCCAACTCCCTCAATGCGAAGGTTTGTTGGTTGTAGTTGCAATGATAAACGCTGAACCAGTCTTTCTGAAATCAGATTAATTTGTGATCCGGAATCGAGCAGTGCGCGAAAATCTCCTTCTTGATTATTAAGTCCTTGTACTATGACTCTAGCCGTTGCTAAAACAGTGTGTATTTGTTCTCACAACTGTTTTTCGTAGCAGCAGAAGCGGACGTTTTCGGTTCGGTATTTGGTTTTCCGTTACCTAAATGTAGCAATGTGTTGTGTTTTTTGTTACATTTGATGCATGTATATTTAGACATGCATTGCTTGGTCATGGGGTCTGCCTTAAGACAATTGACGCACAGCCTTTTTCGCTGAACCCAGGTCAGCCTTTCAGCAGGAGTTGACTCCTTAAATTTCTCGCATTTGTATATGCTATGCCCTTTTTGACAAAACAGGCATGCCAATGAACTTGTTGTTGCTGAAGCACTTGTTTTTTGTTTTTCTTTATGCGTTTTTCCGCCGATGGCTTCAAGTGTGAGAAAACGTTGTTCTAGAAACCCAAGGAATTCCTTTATTGTTTGAATTTCCCTGGTATCTTAAATAGTTTGCTCATACAGTGTGTGTGTAAGCCGATCTAGTTTTCTTGTCATATGGAACAGAAGGACTGGATCCCATGTATCTGTTTTTATTCCAATATTTTTCGAGGCTTGCAAGGATTCATTGATATTGTCATGCAGATTTTTTATTGACTGAGAATCAATCGTCACATTAGGGTGATCAAATAATTTTTCAAATATTGCAGTCGAAAGGACCCGCTTATTATTGAAACGTTCTTTAAGCATGGTCCAGGCAGTATCATAATTAACTTCTGTTAATTCTAAATGCCTGACTAACCTTTCTGCTTCGCCAGACAGATTAGCTTTAAGATACCACATTTTTTGTATTTTTGGTATCGCTGATTCATGAACCATTTTATTAAAAATGTCATGAAATTGTTGCCATTTTAGATAGCTTCTATCAAATTTTGGAATGGAAACTTTTGGCAACTGTATTGAAGAGATTGTCGAAACCGCTTGATTGGTGGCTACTGAAACGGGGTCTGCATATGGATGGCAGAATTGCAACATTGCTTCTTCCGCGGAAATAAATCGCTCCATACTATAGCCCACTTCTTCAGGTGTTATACATAACTTGTGGATTTCAAAATGAAGACTTTCAATTTGTTTCCATAAATTATCAATTACCGATTTATAGGTAAATTTGTTCTCTGGAGCTATATGTTTCATGGTTCTTGACATAGATTCCAGAACCGCTGCTTGGTGTCTGATCAGCTTTTGTATGTGATCCACCTCTTCTGAAGATGTTTCTTTTGCCGGTAACTGAAGAATTTTTGAGTTAAATTCTTCGATAGCTTGATGAACAATCGTCCGTATTTGATTGTAATATTGTTTTTCAAAATACTCATGTGGATGTGGAGTACCCTTTAATGATTCTAGGATACTATTATTTCCTTATTTCCTTGTCTTCAAAATACGACGCCTTTTCCTTTCGTTTGCTGGAATCCTTTTTGATGTTCCGTAGCAAAATTTGGATTTCTTCGCCAATTTGGCTTTGTATGGCAATCAAATTTCCAACCTCCATTTTGCCTTAACAATTGCCTGACTCGTTGGAAGATAATTGATTTGCTTATATAAGCTGGATACGCTTCTACTCGCAACCGATTTATGGTCAAAGACAATTAAGAATTTTCGGATTAGAAAAGAAAGCCAACAAATAGTTTAAAACCTTTTTATTTAAAAAGTATTTTTTATTTTATTTAATGTGTGTTAAACAAATGTTTTTAGTTTTGGATGCAAACGCTTCCAGAAATGTTCAAGAGCCGTCTTGTTGACTACTTGAAGTTGTTGAGTTCTACTTGAAGAACTTCCTTGTTGTTCAATCTCGAACGTTAATCGACGATTATCCTGGGAGTCGCCAAGTTGACTCCAGTAAATCGGATTATATTATTAAAAAACAATTTTAATTTTTATGGATGCTACCGCTTCCAGAATTATTCAAGAGTCGCCTTGTTGACTACTTGAATATATTGTTTTCCAGTGAAAAGCCTCCGTGTTGACTGTTTCTATTTTGGAAAATAACTCGACAATTATCCTGGGAGTCGCCTAGTTGACACCAGTAAATTGGATTATATTGTTTAAACAACAATTTAAATTTGTTGGATGCTACCGCTTCCAGAATTATTCAAGAGTCGCCTTGTTGACTACTTGAATTTATTGTGTTCAAGTTGAAGAGCCGTCTTGTTGACTACTTCAATTTCGGAAAAATAATCGACGATTATACTGGGAGTCGCCTAGTTGACTCCAGAAATCGGATTATATGGATGTTGTAAGGTGGAAGAGTCGCCGGGTTGACTTCTTCTACTTTTATTTCCAATATTGTAGTAACAAATCGCCAAGTTGATAAGTTACTCCTTGAAAATTTCAAGTTTTTCGGGAATATGCTTAGAAATTTATTCGTGGCAAAATTCTCTTTGTTATGGATTTTGTTCAATATCTGAATTATTGAACAAGGGTTTCACAACTTTAACTCTAGAAGATTCGATCGCCAAGTTGATCGGGAATCTGTCTAGCAAAGTATGTGCAGAAATTAGTCGCCAAGTTGACTAGAATTTCATGCAATGGTCGGGGTCACCAAAATGTATTCAAAATGTGTGTAGTTTTATTTTTTATTATTTATAGGAATGGTTGCCCCTAGAACATACTCTAGTGACGATAGGTTGCTAAACCAACACTTAAATTGGTTTAACTCGGAGGGATCATGCGTATGAGGGCCAACGACACAGCGATGCTCACTCGTAGAACGCAGAGTAGTTGAATACACAAGTATTGCTTGAGTACTGATTTTATTAGGGCAAAAGGTCGGGTTTATATACACGTTTTTCAGAGTCAAGGGGGGCACCATAGCAAAGAAGTGGTATGGGGCTGTTAGTTAAAAATACATTGCATTGCTTATGTTCTAGGATATACAAAGGTACAGAGTCATCATAACTGTCTCCCACACAAGGAGTTAATACGCTAGGGTTAGTAAAAATAGAAAAGGTAGCTCAGGCAGAGCTGGCGCTGTCCGTGAACGTCAAGTGGCTTAGCGACTCAAGTGGTACGCTAACATACTCCGTACCGCCGTTGAACAGGTGCTCAACATCATCCAATGTTGATCTCAAAGGCGTCGGATACAGGTGTCTGGTGATGTCTTCTTGGGGAGTAGGTTAACGCTCGCCTCTCTGGTAAGTCGATGTCCTTTGACGATCACCCCAAGTGATAAAATTAGGGCGACATATGAACTTATGTGGTGATGTTGTAGATCGACGATCTCGTTTGGCATTTTTATTTTTATTCTCGGAATCAATTCTTTACTGAGCTCATTTAATTCATTATAACTTAGCTTCAATGAATTATTTGGGTGTGAAACTCTAGGAAGCGGTGTTAAAGATTCATTCAGACTGCCAAATCGAGCATACGATAACTTCAATGTTCCAGTAGAGGTTACCTGATGGCCAATTACGCTCAGAAAAGGATTTCTTAGAGTGCACTTCGGATCCAAGGATAAAAGTCCGATATTATCAATTGATATTGTTGATAATTGATTATCACATACTGCTGATAACTCCATTGGCGATTTAATTGAAAATATCCATTGATTTTTTGTTCTTAATCTTTGCCATGAGAATGATTTTGTCGAACTTTTTGTTTGGCACAATGACGATGATTTGTTATTAAACATTTGAAACTCGCAATGATTTTCAATAGAAAACATGGATTGTTTATCTGAGCAAATATACTCTTCGTCATTAATTGAATTACAAAGATCAAATTCACTTGATGACATAGTTATGAATTGATCTCGATGTTGATTCACAGCCATGATTGGAAATTCAATATCAAGGGAAATCATTTTATTGTTGATGATTACCGGTATTGGAATCAAGTTATATATTTCAAATAACTGTGTTGATAATAATGGCAGTGTTAATTTAAAGATTACATAATCCTTTACCACCTTTGCTTCTGCCCTCATTAACTTATTTAATTGAAGTATATCATCGTTGATGAGAGGGAGCATTTTTCCTTGAATGTGAATTTTTAATTTGTTTAAATGTTGTCGAAGTTGCTTGGGAGAAACGAGCAGTGGTCTTATTTCATTGTGATGGACGTTTGTCAGAACATGTGAAATCTCTGTCTGAATTCTTTGAAGATTGGCCGCCAATATAGATAATTGATTTGTCAATGCAATATACCATTGAAAGGCTTTAAGAGAATCTAGACGAGCATTGGCTATATCCTCCATTTGCTGAGTCATTATTTTAATCCTTTTATCGATGGTAGCTTCATCTCGTTTCATGATGTTTATCGTAGAATCAATTATTGAAGTCTGATTCTTAACTAATTCTAAAATGTAATCTTCATTCTATTTCACCTTTTGAATAGTTGATGACATCTTCTTGGCATACTCTGTGTCTAATACGCCAAATAAACTGTTGGCAATATTTCCCACTATGTCCAAGGGAGAACGACGTATTCTTGACATGTGGAGTAAATCATTTTCAGTTTTTATTTCTTCGTAAACGTGTTGAAAATGGTTATATACAGCAGCACATGCTTGAACTGGTTGTATATGTGAACACATTTGACCAACCTTAAGTGTCCCCGTGTAAAATGTCTTTACATCTTCGAGATACGGCTTTAAATGCAGTCGTCTGCAGTTGCTAGTCGAGTAGATCCAATTTTTTCGTAATAAATTCCTGGCCTAGAACCAAACCTGGTTATGTTAATCGGACCGGCGATGGCTAATGGTAATAGCAGCAGCAAGATTAATAATGGCATCGATATCATTGGTAAGGATGGGCTCTTTATCTTCCTTTGTTTCTTCTTCAGCATCTTCTTCATTAATTTCCTTGTGTTTTTCTCCTGGATCTTCTTGACGGAATAGTGGGGCAAGCTTATGGATTGCTCTTTTAAAAACTCCTGTTGCAGTTTTTACGTCTGCAACTCGCACATATCCATCTTGACCTGGATAAATTTTTATTATTCGTCCTATAGGCCATTGAAGCATAGGCACATTGTCTTCCTTGACAATAACCATCATGCCTTCTCTTACATTTTTATGGGCCTGTTTCCATTTTGAGTGTTGTTGCAGGCTTGTTAAATATTCTCTGGACCATTGCGTCCAGAATGTGTGCTTGAGTCGCTGCACCAGTTCCCATTGTTCAGGTAGTGATTTTATTCTAAGTGGTTCTGGGTCTGCTTGAGCGACTAGTGCTTCTCCAATCAATAAATGACCTGGTGTAAGAACTGTAAAGTCATTAGGATCATTCGACATTGGAGTAAGTGGCCGAGAATTTAATACTGCCTCGACATTTGTTATGACAGTGCTCAACTGCTCAAAGGTGAGGTTTGCAGTGGACACATTTTTTAATAACAACGTCTTTGCTGACTTTACTGCAGCTTCCCATAATCCACCAAAGTAAGGGTATCTTGGTGGAATAAATTTAAAGTGAACACCCTTCATACTGCACAGCTGAAGTATGGAGTTCTTAGCCTGCTGTGAGGGGATTGTTTCCTTTAAATCCTTCAATTGGTTGCTGGCGCCAACGAAATTTGTTGCATTGTCGCAGTATAGGGTCTGACACTTCCCGCGACGACTTATAAATCGCTGTAATCCTCCAAGGAATGCTGCAGTCGTTAAATCTCCGACAAGTTCCAGATGGACAGCCTTTGTGGAGAAACAAAGAAATACTGCTATGTATGCTTTATCAGGTCGCTTGCCTCGGATTTTGTGATGTATCCAGAAGGGTCACCAATAATCAACTCCGGTATTTAAAAATGGTCTGTTTTGTGAGACTCTATGCTCAGGTACTTTTCCCATTATTTGAGAAAGTAATTTTGGACGAAACCTGGTACATGGCACGCATTTCATAATTACGTTTCTAACCATAGGAGTGATTTTGATGATGTGATACTGTTGTCGTGCAATACCTTTTAAAGTATTTTGACCACAGTGCATGTTTTCCTCATGAAGTTTATGTAACAGCATTTTTACGATGTTGTCATTGTATGGGAGTAAGTAGGGATTCATTGCATCCCGGGAAATTGGGGCATTTTCCACCCTTGTTCCTACTCTTATAATAGAGTTTTCGTCCAAATGAAGATGAAGAGATGCGACCTTGCTGCTATTGGGTAATGGGCGTTCGGGATGACGTCGAAGGTGATTAAATTCATTTATGAAATCAGCCTGTTGTATACAACGTATTATAATCCGCCTAGCTTGTTCTAATTCGTCAAGCTCTAGTAAGACGGTTTGTTTTCTATTTTTACGATAACAAAATCGTAACATGTATGCTATTATACGTTGCAAGCGATTGAATGAATTTCCGTGTTTTATGCCATATATTTCTTCTCCAAGCGAAACTGTTGCCAAAGTAACAGTTTTTGTTTTCCGTTCCAAAGAAATAGTGTTGTCCTTTGGAGCATTAAATAGAGCTGGCCATTTCTCTTCTTGTCCATTAAGAAACAGTGGTCCGTATAACCACAATGTATGTGCACTTAATTGAGATGCAGGTATCCCTCTAGAGAGTACATCTGCAGCGTTGAGACTTGATGACACATGTCTCCATTGATTTGGACAGGTTGTATCTTGTATTTTCGACAACCTATTTGCAACGAATGTATGGAAATTCGATGCTTTTGCATTTATCCAACATAAGACGATGGTGGAATCTGTCCAGTAATGACATTTAATGGATTCTGATTTAAGATCCTTTTTCACCTTTTCAGCAAGCTCTGCACCTAACACAGCTGCACATAACTCTAGTCGTGGTAGGGTTTGCTTTTCAAGAGGTGCTACCTTTGATTTTGCGCATAATAAGCGCACAGTCGTTTGTTTGTTCTTATATATGGCTCTTATATAAGCCACAGCACCAAACGCTTTTTCAGACGCATCCACAAATATATGGAGTTCTTGTTTTTGAGGTATCTTACCATCATAAATGTGTCGCGGAATAGTCATTTTATTTAAACACAGCAAGTCTTGTCTGAAGGCCTCCCACCTTTCCTTTAGGGAATCTGATATCTCTGTGTCCCAATCTAGTTTAAGGACTGACAGATTTTGTAGAAATATTTTTGCTCTGATTATGACTGGAGCAAAAAGACCAAGTGGGTCAAAAATTTGACCAAACTCAGAGGCTACCACTCTTTTTGTAATTGTTTGAGTGTTATGTTCTTGAGCCTTTCCGCACAAATTGTCATCCTTAGGGCTCCAGACAATTCCCAAGTCTTTACACTGGTATGTTCCAATGCAGTGCCAAGATTTATGTTGCTAGCAATATCATCTGGTGAAAATTCCTTTAGCAGATGGTGTGAATTAGAGCACCATTTTCTTAGTTTAAATCCGCAAGGTAGCAAGATTTTGTTTAGTTCCTCTTGAATCCTTGCAGCATCTATAATTGTATCTGCTCCAGTTAGGCAGTCATCAACATAGAAATCATTTTTCAATGCATTTGATCCTAATGGCCATTTTTCCAAATTTTTATTGGCCAAATGCTCCAAGCATTTTGTGACAAGAAATGGAGCTGACGTTGTGCCATAAGTTACAGTTTTTAGCCGGTAATATTTTATTTCCTCGAACGGATTGTAGCGCCAAACAATGATTTGGTTAAATTGATCTTTTGGATTCATCCAAACTTGCCGATACATTTTTTCTATATCCGCCGTAAAAACATATTTGTGAATTCTGAATCTTAATAGAATCGCAAACAGATCACTTTGAACAACTGGTCCTGGATAAAGTAAATCATTTAATGATTTTCCTGTAGATGTCTTACAGGAAGCATCAAAGACTACTCTTAATTTTGTTGTAGTACTTTCTGGTTTCAGAACACAGTGGTGAGGAATAAAATAATGTTCCTTTGGTATTTGACTAGGTAATACTTGCTTCATATGACCTAGTTTTTCGTATTCGGCCATAAAATCATTATATAATATTTTAATGTCTGGGCTGGTTCTTCGTTCCAACGAAAGAAAACGCCTTGTCGCAATATCGCAAGACTTTCCCAGGGCTGAGGGATCTTCAGAATAAGGTAATCTGACAATTAACCTTCCATCTTGTGCGTGCTGAAGATTTTCCAAAAAATGCTTCTCGCAATGTCTTTCTTCTGGCGTCCGGTATTTCCTTATCGGTTCCATGTTGTCCAGTTTCCAAAATTTTTCCAACGATGATTTGGCTTCCTCGGCTGAGGAAACTACCATGCAATTTTGTGGCATTTTTGCACTCATGTTTACTTGCCCAGCAATTATCCAACCAAATTCGGTGTTCTGGAGAATAGGTTGGTCTGAATAAGACCTAATTTGTTCAGGTTATATAACGGAAAAGTGATGTTCTGCGCCAAGCAATATATCAATTTTTCCTGGTTTCGCGAAATGTGGATCAGCGAGCCGGATATTTTTCGAGATTTTTAAATCAGCTACTTTTATTTGTTCCGTAGGCTGATCGGCCACAATATGAGGAAGAACAAAGGCTTCAACTCTTGTTTCAAAATCGCTATGTTTTGTATCAGGAATAGTTTGTCTCTTTATTTTAATTTATTTATTTCTCACACACGTCGTCGTTACTTTCTGGTTCGAACGAGAGTGAGCTTCGCTGCACGCAGGCAGCTCTCTCTGGCGTTCTCTTGAGAGAGAGGGATAGCACCTCTCTTGAAAGAGATAGCCACTGCTCTATGTGGCCAGCTTATATATATTATACTTGGCCTGTTACAACTCGGCCATCCTGGCTTTGAGATAGCCCACTATCTCGGCGTTACAACATATCTTAAGCTAAGTCTTAGAAGTAGTTAACAATTTTGTACAATTTTTTCTTACAATTTCAGTCTTATTATTAGTATTTTTATTCTATTTAATTGATTAAGATTTATTTTCATCTTTTATCCAATGCCTAATATTACTTGCGCTCCAAACACCTTGGTATGGATTCCGAGATAACTGAAACCCGTCGATGTCCTTTAATAAAAATCTGTCATTTCTTAAAACTTTTCCAATAATGTATGGTCCTTTGTGCTTCGGTATAAGCTTTCTCGAAACCCCCTGCAGTACTATCAAAATTCTTTACCATGACATAATCTCCTTCTCTATATTCTGTATTAATCTTCCTTTTCGCATTGTAATAGGCTTCGTTTTTTGTTTGAGATTTTATTTGGTTTTCTTCCGCGTTCTGCCTAATCTGTTCTAAATTTTGTCTATTATCTTCAATCTTTTCTTCCTCTCCTAATTTTTCCTTTAATTCATCACTATTTTCTCCTCTCTGAGCTATTCCAAATAAGGTTTCACTAGGAAGCTGTTTGATGCTGCTATGAAGTGTATTGTTTAACGAGTACTCCACTTTTTCAATAATTACATCCCAATGTAATCCTCTCTCTGGTTCCGATAGTTTTGCAATCATCGGTCCCAAACTCCTATTTACTCGCTCAACTTGCCCATTAGCCTGTGGTGACCCTGTAGCAATTTTAATGTGCTTTATGTTTCTTTCCTCGGTAAAGTTTGTAAAATCCGTTGACGTAAAACAACTCCCACGATCCGAAATAATACACTTTGGTCTGCTGTATGACCGAAAGTAGTCTGTTAAAGCACTCATAACTTCTTTTGTATTCGTTGTTTTTGTTGTATAAAGCCTAACAAACTTCGTGAATGCATCTATTACCACTAAGATATGCTTTTTTACTCTACTATTATCTACTGGCCCATAGTGATCAATATGAATAACATCAAATGGTCTATTCCCTTTGGGGATACTGTGCAGCGCTCCCTCTCCTTTGCCTAATTTAGGAGAGAAAGCTATACACTTCAAACAGTTCTGAATGTGATCACAAACCTTTTGTTTCATGCCCGGGAACCAATAACTTTTACTAATCGCATCTAACATCTTATCCCTTCCAATGTGACCTAATTCGTCATGATATTTATACATCACGTGTTCCTCCATTCTATTTGGTACATAAAACAGTAACTTGTTATTATTATTCTTTCTATATATAACCCCGTTCCTCATTTCAAACCACTTATGCTCTCCGTTTTCTAAAATTTCCCTAATTTCTTGTACCTTACTATGTCTTGACTGACAAATTACCAAATTATTCTCAAACGTATTTGCCTCTATTATCATTACATTATTACATCTGCTAAGTGCATCAACATGCTGCATTTGTTTTCCTGCCCTGTGTTTTAATTCATAATCGAATTCTTGTAATTCTAAAGCCCACCTTGCAATTCGTGGGTTTAAATCTATCTTATTCAACGTTAATGTTAGAGAATTACAATCTGTAACAATCTTGAACCGTTTCCCTTGTAAATATATCCTAAACCTTCTAAGTGCATAAATAATGGCTAACGTCTCTAATTCAAAGCTATGGTATTTAGCTTCAGTCGATGTTGATCTTTTCGAAAAATAAAAAATCGGATGCAACTTCTTGTCTTCCTTTCTCTGAAACAGTACAGCCCCAAACCCTAACGCACTCGCATCGCAGTGGAGCTCAATTTCATCCTTGTAATCATATAAAGCTAACACCGGGGCTGCAACTAATTTATCTTTCAAGATGAAACAAGCCAACTCTTCATTTTCAAATTCAAACGTCCTATCTTTCCTCAGTAAATCATATAATGGTTTCGCCAATATTGAAAAGTCCTTTATAAAGCGGCGAAAGTAAGAACAAAGACCTAAGAAACTTTGTACAGCTTGCACTTTATTTGGCATAGGAAAGCTCTTTATAGCTTCTAATCCCCTCTCATCAGCTTTTATTCCTTCATTTGAAATTAGAAAACCTAAATATTTTACCTTATTTTGAAGAAACTTGCATTTATCCATTCTTAGTTCTAATTTATTCTCCACTAATCTCCTAAATACTTCTACTAATATTCCTAAATGTTCTTCAATACTCTGGCTTGCATTTAAAATGTCATCCATATATATTATCACCTTATTATCACGAATCATATCAGAAAAAATATCATTTACAAATCTTTGAAATACCTGGGGAGCCGTCTTCAAACCCATTGGCATTCGCAAAAACTCAAATTGCCCTAGCGGCGTTGTAAAAGATGTGTACTTCACTGACTCTTTGTTCACGAAAACGTGGAAGTACCCATTCTTTAAATCTAATTTTGTAAAAACCGATTTTCCCACCAATTTATCTAACAAATCGTCAATTAAGGGGATAGGATAATTATCTTTAGCCATAATTTTATTCAACCGTCTGAAATCAATGCACAACCTAAACTCCCCAGTCTTTTTCTTCACTAAAACGATCGGAGATGCGTATTCCGATTTACTACTCTGAATAATTCCTTTTTCTAAGTATTCATCTAACAATTTCTGTAATGCCTCTTTTTCATTATAAGACAGTCTTCTAGGTGCACAACTAAATGGTTTTGTGTTCTCTAAAATAATATTCAACTCACATTTAACTCTAGGACTTTCAGGTCGCAATACTTTAATATAATTTTCCTCTAATGATTCAATAAACTTCATTTGATCCTTATAACTAACCTGATCCCCGATATTGTAAGCCATTTCTTTAGTCTCATCTTCTAAAATGTTTATTTCTAACATTTCACTTTCAAAATTATCCTCTATGCTCTTTCCTAAACTACCTGAACCTAAAGCTTCTTCATACAATACATTATCTAAATCCTTCTCACCTAAATCATCATCGCCTAAACATATGTCAAAACTCTTCTCCCCTAAACCTGTACCTAAATTGTTCCCGCCTAAATTTTTACCTAAACTGTTTTTATCTAAACTTTTTCCACCTAAATGTGTACCTAAACTTTTCTCGCCTAAATTTTTACCTAAACTTTTTTCGCCCTCCGAATCGGTTTCAAATTTCCTAATTTCCATACAATTATTAGAAAGTACTTTATCTTCCGCTTTCTTCTCGACTTCGGTTTCAATACACTCTACAGTAACCATTTTCAGCGCATCTAAATCAATTTTTAAATCGCAAGCATCCATAAAATCTCTACCAAGCACAATGTTACATCCCATAGATTCGTCAGCCACTACAATTAAGTTAAACCAAATCTTTATTTCATTTTTAAATATAAAACATAATATTCTACCATAACTCCTTAATAAGCTTTTGTTTAGGCCAAAGTATTCCTCTTCTTGAGGTTTTAATTTAATGTTTACTGGTAAGTATGAACGTTTTATTAATGACACCGGGCTTCCCGAATCTATTAGGCATTCTGTAACAATGGGCTGGTTAGGATTTTCAATACTAAAAATTTTAAATAATCTTACATATTTATTCTCGACCTTCTTCTTGTTTTGGGGACATTCAACCAAGCGGTGATCTTTTGCGCCACAACCATAGCATGATCCTGGCGGTCTTATCGGCTTGGTGCATTACCTCTTCCAGTGCCCTTTTGCGTTGCAGTTGAAACAACGTGTCTCGCTGTTTCCTGGATCCGTCCTTGGTGTTGCCCCTTTAGTTGTTGTTGCCCTTTTCGGCAGCATGATGTCCGCAAAAGCACGAAGCATACGCTCCGGGCTATCAAAACATTGAAGCTTGGCCTGTGTACGCAAGCCTAGGGCTGGAATGCCCTCCACAAGTCCGTCCAAAAGCTCATCCACCTCCATGCTGACCTCTCGAGCAAGTCGACACTTTTCATCAAAGTAAAAAGCAAATTTTTCGGTTGGCATCCAGATACGCGCCTCAAACTTGCGCCTTAATGCAGCCTTCGATTCGACGCCCCCGAAAGCTAGCTGCAGTTGTTCAAGCAGCTCATTCGTCGGCTTGGCGAAACGTCCTTCATCCGCATGCAACCACTGCAAGGCACTGCCTTTTAACTTGCTGATCAGCAAGATACGTTGTTGCAAGTCTGAAAGGCTATATAGAGCCGATATATTGCCCCATTGAGCGATCCAGGATCGAACAGGCACTTTACCGGTGAAGTCCATCAACATTTCCTTGGCCATGTTAAATCCTGATGACGAAAACCCACCACCAGACGATGCCATTTCGTCATAAACGGCGCTGCCGTCGTCTCTGCCACCGCTGTCTCTGCCGTCGCCGTCTCTGCCGCCGTTGTCTCTGTCGCCGCCGTCTCTGCCGCCGTTGTCTCTGCCGCCGCCGTCTTGCTGAAACGCAATTTCGTCTCCGCCGCCTCCGCTGTTTCGCCGTTGCTCGTTCTGCCGAAACGCATTTTCGTCTCCGCCGCCTCCGCTGTTTCGCCGTTGCTCGTTCTGTTGAAACGCATTTTCGCCTCCTCTGCCTCCGTTATTTCGGTTGCCACCAGCGCTGTTGATCTGGTAGTTTAAGTTTTCTAGAATTTTCTGAGCCCTCGAAATTTCGGCTCGCAAATTTTCCAAAGTCTCAGCGTCCACTTCCAGCTCACTGCGATTCTCGTCAACATTTTCCAATTCAGCTTGCTCCACAAGGTTCTCGGGCGCCCTTCCGCGAATTTCTTCCGGAACGCTGCAAAGCCGAGCAAAAAGTTCCGATTTGGTGCCCTTCGTCGACAGATTTAGAAGCTCCAACCACTTTTTTAATTGGATAACTGTCACTTCCGATATGTTTATATCCATATTTTTATTTATTATTATAGGCGTTCTCAGTTGATAAAAAAAAAGTTTTTTATGAATCCCACTTCTGAGATTGTATCAGGAATAGTTTGTCTCTTTATTTTAATTTATTTATTTCTCACACACGTCGTCGTTACTTTCTGGTTCGAACGAGAGTGAGCTTCGCTGCACGCAGGCAGCTCTCTCTGGCGTTCTCTTGAGAGAGAGGGATAGCACCTCTCTTGAAAGAGATAGCCACTGCTCTAATAATGTGGCCAGCTTATATATATTATACTTGGCCTGTTACAGTTTTGATTTAATTAAAACACTAACGCGTCCTTTACTTATTCGCGGCTGACCTCCAACTCCCTCAATGCGAAGGTTTGTTGGTTGTAGTTGCAATGATAAACGCTGAACCAGTCTTTCTGAAATCAGATTAATTTGTGATCCGGAATCGAGCAGTGCGCGAAAATCTCCTTCTTGATTATTTAGTCCTTGTACTATGACTCTAGCCGTTGCTAACAGTGTGTATTTGTTCTCACAACTGTTTTTCGTAGCAGCAGAAGCGGACGTTTTCGGTTCGGTATTTGGTTTTCAGTTACCTAAATGTAGCAATGTGTTGTGTTTTTTGTTACATTTGATGCATGTATATTTAGACATGCATTGCTTGGTCATGTGGTCTGCCTTAAGACAATTGACGCACAGCCTTTTTCGCTGAACCCAGGTCAGCCTTTCAGCAGGAGTTGACTCCTTAAATTTCTCGCATTTGTATATGCTATGCCCTTTTTGACAAAACAGGCATGCCAATGAACTTGTTGTTGCTGAAGCACTTGTTTTTTGTTTTTCTTTATGCGTTTTTCCGCCGATGGCTTCAAGTGTGAGAAAACGTTGTTCTAGAAACCCAAGGAATTCCTTTATTGTTTGAATTTCCCTGGTATCTTAAATAGTTTGCTCATACAGTGTGTGTGTAAGCCGATCTAGTTTTCTTGTCATATGGAACAGAAGGACTGGATCCCATGTATCTGTTTTTATTCCAATATTTTTCGAGGCTTGCAAGGATTCATTGATATTGTCATGCAGATTTTTTATTGACTGAGAATCAATCGTCACATTAGAGTGATCAAATAATTTTTCAAATATTGCAGTCGAAAGGACCCGCTTATTATTGAAACGTTCTTTAAGCATGGTCCAGGCAGTATCATAATTAACTTCTGTTAATTCTAAATGCCTGACTAACCTTTCTGCTTCGCCAGACAGATTAGCTTTAAGATACCACATTTGTTGTATTTTTGGTATCGCTGATTCATGAACCATTTTATTAAAAATGTCATGAAATTGTTGCCATTTTAGATAGCTTCTATCAAATTTTGGAATGGAAACTTTTGGCAACTGTATTGAAGAGATTGTCGAAACCGCTTGATTGGTGGCTACTGAAACGGGGTCTGCATATGGATGGCAGAATTGCAACATTGCTTCTTCCGCGGAAATAAATCGCTCCATACTATAGCCCACTTCTTCAGGTGTTATACATAACTTGTGGATTTCAAAATGAAGACTTTCAATTTGTTTCCATAAATTATCAATTACCGATTTATAGGTAAATTTGTTCTCTGGAGCTATATGTTTCATGGTTCTTGACATAGATTCCAGAACCGCTGCTTGGTGTCTGATCAGCTTTTGTATGTGATCCACCTCTTCTGAAGATGTTTCTTTTGCCGGTAACTGAAGAATTTTTGAGTTAAATTCTTCGATAGCTTGATGAACAATCGTCCGTATTTGATTGTAATATTGTTTTTCAAAATACTCATGTGGATGTGGAGTACCCTTTAATGATTCTAGGATACTATTATTTCCTTATTTCCTTGTCTTCAAAATACGACGCCTTTTCCTTTCGTTTGCTGGAATCCTTTTTGATGTTCCGTAGCAAAATTTGGATTTCTTCGCCAATTTGGCTTTGTATGGCAATCAAATTTTCAACCTCCATTTTGCCTTAACAATTGCCTGACTCGTTGGAAGATAATTGATTTGCTTATATAAGCTGGATACGCTTCTACTCGCAACCGATTTATGGTCAAAGACAATTAAGGATTTTCGGATTAGAAAAGAAAGCCAAAAAATAGTTTAAAACCTTTTTATTTAAAAAGTATTTTTTATTTTATTTAATGTGTGTTAAACAAATGTTTTTAGTTTTGGATGCAAACGCTTCCAGAAATGTTCAAGAGCCGTCTTGTTGACTACTTGAAGTTGTTGAGTTCTACTTGAAGAACTTCCTTGTTGTTCAATCTCGAACGTTAATCGACGATTATCCTGGGAGTCGCCAAGTTGACTCCAGTAAATCGGATTATATTATTAAAAAACAATTTTAATTTTTATGGATGCTACCGCTTCCAGAATTATTCAAGAGCCGCCTTGTTGACTACTTGAATATATTGTTTTCCAGTGAAAAGCCTCCGTGTTGACTGTTTCTATTTTGGAAAATAAATCGACAATTATCCTGGGAGTTGACACCAGTAAATTGGATTATATTGTTTAAACAACAATTTAAATTTTTTGGATGCTACCGCTTCCAGAATTATTCAAGAGTCGCCTTGTTGACTACTTGAATTTATTGTGTTCAAGTTGAAGAGCCGTCTTGTTGACTACTTCAATTTCGGAAAAATAATCGACGATTATACTGGGAGTCGCCTAGTTGACTCCAGAAATCGGATTATATGGATGTTGTAAGGTGGAAGAGTCGCCGGGTTGACTTCTTCTACTTTTATTTCCAATATTGTAGTAACAAATCGCCAAGTTGATAAGTTACTCCTTGAACATTTCAAGTTTTTCGGGAATATGCTTAGAAATTTATTCGTGGCAAAATTCTCTTTGTTATGGATTTTGTTCAATATCTGAATTATTGAACAAGGGTTTCACAACTTTAACTCTAGAAGATTCGATCGCCAAGTTGATCGGGAATCTGTCTAGCAAAGTATGTGCAGAAATTAGTCGCCAAGTTGACTAGAATTTCATGCAATGGTCGGGGTCACCAAAATGTATTCAAAATGTTTGTAGTTTTATTTTTTATTATTTATAGGAATGGTTGCCCCTAGAACATACTCTAGTGACGATAGGTTAAAAAAACAAATTATTTATTTTTTTTTTTTTTTTTTTTTTTTTTTTTGGGGGTGGGGGGACCGGGGGTTCTTTTTTTTTTGAGGGGGTGGTTGTTTAATTTATTTTTTTTTTTTTTTTTTTTTTTTTTTTTTTTTAGGGGTTTGGTTTTTTTTTTTTTTTTTTTTTTTTTGTGGGGGACATCTTAAAAAAAAGGGGTGTGGGGGTTTTTTTTAAAAATTTATTTCATTGCTTATGTTCTAAGATATA
Organism: Drosophila fuyamai; assembly: GCA_018153365.1. Classification (NCBI taxonomy): domain Eukaryota; kingdom Metazoa; phylum Arthropoda; class Insecta; order Diptera; family Drosophilidae; genus Drosophila; species Drosophila fuyamai. Next base: position 784,047 of record JAECXW010000605.1, on the reverse strand, counting down.
CAAAGGTACAGAGTCAGTTCCAATTCGCAGTTCTTATCACTACTGATCCAAATTTTTATACCCGTTACTCGTAGAGTAAAAGGGTATATTGTATTCGTGCAAAAATATGTAACAGGTAGAAGGAAGCGTTTCCGACCCTATAAAGTATATATATTCTTGTTCAGGATCACTAGCCGAGTCGATCTAGCCATGTCCGTCTGTGCGTCTGTCTGTCCGTATGAACGCTGAGATCTCAGAAACTATTAAAGCTAGAAGATTGGCATTTTGCATGTAGATTTTAGGAGTTCCTACGCAGCGCAAGTTTGTTTCAAAATGGTGTGGCCACAGTTTTGATGCTATTATGCAAATTTTAATTGATATGCATTTGTTTCGTCAATACCTATAGATTGGCCTAATGAAAGTTTGCCACGCCCACTCTAACGCCGAAAAACCCATTAAACGCTTAAGCCTAGCTAGCGCCTACATTTCCGCCTTACAATGGCGCCATCTAACGGATGACTTTGGAACAGCTGGCCAAGGTGCTCAACAGGGTGAACGTTAATTCTCGATAAGGATTTCTATTAAAGGAAATTGCGATGGTTTTCATTTGTCAATACCGAACTATATCCCAAGAACTATGGAAATCAAATCAAGTTAGCCAAATTGGAGGTCTGAGTCAAACAATGGCGTATGTGTGTATGTATGTAAGCATTGCACTCAAAAACATAAACATAAACACAGCTGTTGGTGCAGGACAAAAGCTGCCTGCCACTCCACAACACTCCTCAGCCGCTCCTCGGCCCTCGTCCGCCACTCCACGGCATTCTTCAGCCGCACTCCAATCCGGGAGCTGAGCGACGCAGTAAGGACCCACTTCCGGGACATAACGCTGGCTGATGAGCGGTTCTATCTCCCCGCGACGATTTCCATCCGAGTGTGATGCGGCCTGGCTTCCTGAAAATTCAGGATGGACTGCCAGTAGCCCAGAGCACCGTGTTTGGGTGGGTCGTGTCCGGAGCCTGCCACCAGCCGTGAGAAGAGCAACCAGGCTATGTTGCAACCCGAGTAGTTGGAAGGGGGCATCGGCGCTCTTTACTGAGGTCTCAGAGCTTTCGCTCTCACCCCTCTTGCGCTCCCTCGCTCGCTTCTCGCAACGTCCGCGCTCCAGAGTGCGAGCTTCGGGTTTTGCATCCGAACTCCTCGGACGGCCGTTGCCGATCTCCCGCTCCCGCTTCAACGGAGTAAAGCGGGCGGGAGCGCAGTTTTAGTTTTTAGTTTAGTTAGTCTCATGTATGCAGCTGAATAAAAGACACTGAAGTACACCACGACGCCCCCGACTTCTTCATTTTCGTCTTCCTTTGCTTTTTTTTTTTTTTTTTTTTTTTTTTTTTTTTTTTTTTTTTTTATATCGCCCCCTAAAAATTTTTAATTTTTTTATATTTTTTTTTTTTTTTTATTAAAACCTCAATGCCTCCAACACTCATTATTTTTTTTTTTTTTTTTTTTTTTTTTTTTTTTTTTTAATTTATTTTTATTTTTTTTTTTTTTTTTTAAATTTTATATTTTTTTTTTTTTTATTTTAAATTTTTATTTTTTTAATTTTTTTTTTTTTTTTTTTTTTTTTATTTTTTTTATTTTATTTTTTTATTTTTTTTTTTTTTTTTTAAAAAAAAAATAATTTTTTTTATTTTTTTGTTTTTTTTTTTTTTTTTAAAATAAATATTTTTTTTTTTTTTTAACTTTTTTTTTTTTCCTTTTTTTAATATATTTAAAATTTTTTTTATATTTTAATTAAATTAATTTTATATTAAAAATAAATTATTTTTATATTTTTTTAACCTTTTTTTTTTTTTAATATTTTTTTTATTTTTTTAATTTTTGAATAAATTAATTAAAAAATTTATTAATTTTTTTTTTTTTTTTTTTTTTAATTTTAAAATAAAATTTATTTTTAATTTTGGGTAAGAAAAAGGGAACAAGCCCCCCCCTATTTTTTTTTTTTTTTTTTTTTTTTTTTTTTTTTTTTTTTTTTTTTTTTTTTTTTACTTTTATTTTTATTAATGTTTGTTTTTTTTTTTATTTAAATTATATTTTTTTTTTTTTTTTAAATAAAAATTAAATCTTAATTTTTAATTTTTTAATTTTTATATTTTTTTTTTTTTTTTTTTAAATTTTTTTTTTTTTTTTTTTTTATTTTTTAAATAGAGTGATGGGGGTGGGGGGGGGAAGGGGGTTAGATGTTTTATTAAATTTAATTTTATTTTTATTAAAATTTTTTTTACATTTTCTTTAACCCTTAACAAAAATAATAAAAAATGCTATTATTAAAAATTTCGTAAGGACTATTTAGGTGATTTGGATCAGATACAAAGTTTACATTTATGCGTTTAGTTGCTTTGCATACAGTTGCAAGATGTCCAATTTTGCCACAATTATGACAAGTACTGTCCTTGTATTTGCACTCCTGAGATTAATGATTTCGCCATCCGCATCTTGAATATGGCTGCCGCTTTTTGCATTTCACCACTTGCTTATGGTATGGTTTGTTTACAAGATTGACCATTCCGTCTGACCTGGTCCTGCTTCCCACCATCGTACACGCCTTAGTCGCAAACTTGGTCTCATACAGTAACGCCTTCCTTAGAGCCACATCCAGGGATATAGTACCGTCTTCCTGGCAAAATCTTTCAAACAGCTCGTTGGACATTCCAACGATGAACTTGTCTAAAACAAATGCTTCTAGGTGCTGTCGAAAAGTTCAGCTAAGCGCTAGTTGTTTTAGCCTTGCAAACCATGCTGCCACCGATTCTTTAGCGAGTTTACGAGCCAGAAAAATTGTCTGCGTTCGTAGAATGTGATTATTGGCGGTATATACTGAGTGTGTAGCATGGCGCATAGTTCTTTGTATGTTTTTCTTGTCGGTAATTCTGGGCTGCAGAGACTGTGTAATACACAATAAGCTTCCGAGCCAACTGACATTCGCTTGAACAACAGTGAAGATGAAAAGTTAGATATTAAACCAATAACGAATATATGCCGATATTGCAATGCGTTAAAGTTCAAAAGAGAAACGACTGGATTGTGCTGCGCAAGTGGAAAAGTCAAACTTGCAACACAACATTACTTACAATGGCACAGCCACTGAAACGATTGTTCGATGGAAGTGATCCCGATTCCAGCCATTTTCTTCAACACATTCTTGAATACAATAACTGCTTTCGCAGTTACTACATATACACCACACACAACACCATCACACGATCAGAAGTTACACCGTATTTTTCAACAAATGATTGTTTGTAATTACAGATACAAGAACAAATATATCAATTGCATGGTTCAATGGTGCCAACACCAGATGAACCGCATCATTTTCTGCAAATGTATTTTATTTCGTCGATGGTGGATCAGCTGAATGTGCGGTGCAATATACAGAGAGCACAACAGTTAAAAAAACGAGTTATTGAACAGGTGCAATCATTTTTTCACGCTAATAATTCTGTGGTTAATATGTTCAAAACAGCATTGGAACGAATGCCATCGGATACGTATAAATTTGTCATAAGAACGGATTGTACCTCAACAGGTGAACATGTGCGAGGATTCAATGCACCCACCGTTAATGATGTTACTGCAATTATTGTTGGCGATCCAACTAAACCGGGAGATATTGTCGTTCAGCGAAGAAGCAACTCGGTTTTCTACATAATGGTGAAACATTACCCCCAGCATCCTTGCACCCTTTTTAGTGACGAATCACACGCCGTGCCCCAGCAAGTAATTCTCCAGTTTAAAGTTGGAAGGACAATGGCCTTAAAAAGCCGCACCTTGGCTTCAAGGGATAGGCCACTACCTGGACGAAGGAGCCATTCTATTTTGTTAAGTTTTGTTCTTGCTGATGCACAAACTCAATCAATTTGTCCCTTCCAACAAAGGCGACGGTCTAAGGTAACTCCGAGGTACGTCACCTTATCTTCGTGCTTGAGCATATTCCTATCAATGTAAAGGCTACGCGAACGGCCAGGGCGGACATTAAGCGCAATGTTCCATCGAGGGGCCCACCACTCAAATTCGTCCAAGAATGTCTGGACACGTCGGGAGGCAGATATAGTGGTGCTACCAGCTGCAAGAAATGCAGTGTCATCTGCATATGTGTCCATGAGTGTACCACGAGCAACTGGGTTAGGAAGATCCAAAGTGTAAATTATATAGAGGACCGGACCAGAGGCGCTTCCCTGCGGGACACCAGCACGAATTGGGGGAAGTCCAGAATGGTGTCCACGAATATCTACATCTAGAGTCTCTCAGGCAGATAGTAGAACAGTCCTTCGTGCCAAACCCTGTCAAAGGCGTGGTGGTTCGGAAGTGCGTCTTCAAAGGCGTTAATAGCTAGAAGTCTACCAAGCATGATCCGCTCAAAAATCTTGGAGATAGTGGACAGCAAACTAATCGGCTTATAAGATTCCGGGCAACATGGGTCTTTTCTTTTTTTGGTACCATTCTCGTTTCCAAGGTGATGGAAAAGCGATTTTCAAGATCATCAGCAAATACTTCAGCAATCTCGGAATCACTGTGGGCCCAAGTTCCATCACTATGGTGCATTTCCACAGCGCAAATCCGTGATTCTGGTTAGAATCGATTGCACTGAGCATGTCCATAAAAAATTCTGACTTGGCCGAACGGAGGACTTTTCTTAGCTCTGACACAGTAGTCTTTCACCTTGCCATATCGATGGCTTTTCTGGCCATATATTTCCAGGAGGAGGGGCAGCTTGATGGATCTGTTAAACTAAGACCTCAGCAAAGGAATCTACGTCGTCCACAGAAAGAAGAGAAAGTTGTTCCTGAGACAGAGCAGTACGTTGCGCATTGAATCTTTTTAGATCCGAACCACGAGGAAAAAGCCGGGATTTTGTGACGTAAAAATATATCAGGAGCGGAATATGATCAGATGAAATTCCCGGGTACGCGAGATTGAAAGGTGGTTGCACGGGATGCGTTTGTACACTGCAAAATCAATGGCCGTCGGGAGGTGGTCATTGATCCAAGGATAATGAGTGGGTCCGCCAGTAGCCAAAATCTGCATTTTTGAATTAGCAATAACCGGTCGCGTGACTTGGTCCTTAGCAAAGACCGGGTGCTCAGCCACATGAGAGTCCTAATTGGTTTCTTTCAACCTTTCGTCGAGATGGCTTGAAATTGGAAGACATATTTTTTAGGAACTATAACAGCGCATTGTACTTGCGTAAGGAACTAAGAAAATAAAGAAAAAGAAAGTTTACCAAGCAGCTGGCCTGCCAACCGAAGGCAAGGCCGGCAAATGTTTTGTTAAAAAAGTCAAGAGGAAAATCGTAAAGACACAAAAAAGCAATGTTTTATACAAAATTTTGTTTCTTTTTAGAAACGAAAGATCTGAAATAAACACAACCGGTTAGTCTGACACATAAGTCGAGACTCACGGAACCATTGAACATGTAAACCGGATAACCTTAGAGATATGAGTTATATTGGTCCGCAGTTATTCTTAATGTCGCCCAGGCATTCGACCGCGTTAAGCCTAAATTTATAAAATCAAAATAATTTTTCCATCGAAAACCCATAATAAAGTTGAACAATCCCTTCAGCATAAAAGTTTCGCAGTTCGATGCAAACTTTGTCCCTCTAAATATCATCCTAATAAGGAGGTGATATAGTTAATTCGGCGCCAAGTCAGTTATTTTTAAAGAAAATTTATTGGCGATACGGATAGTCTCAGCTCAATTTTGGTTTTTGCATGTGATAGGGCAACATTTAAACAACATGTGCGAATTTTTTCATCCAAAAATATTCAAAATTGATTAGGATACAGGCAATCTACGACGACGCCTGAAGAAAGCACGTTTTGTGGTGTACACGATAACTCGTTACAGAATCATTTTAAATGAAACAGGAAAAGGAAAGCTAACTTCGGGCGGAGCCAAAGTTGATATATCCTTGCAGAATATTCTGTAAATTGGGATTTTTTATGCGTTTTATTTTTGGCCAATCAATCCAAATTTCATAAGGATCGGACGACTATATCCTATAGCTGCAGGAGACCGTTTTAAAGTTTGGTACACCCACTTACTTATCTACGTTCCACTGCCCATAAGTTCGGAAGATTTACTCGAATTCTCGAGATGTTTCTGAAAAATTCAGAAAAAAAATGGAAAAAAAATGTAAATACTAAATACTGCCCTTAAGGAAGGTCTACCACAAGGTAGCATGCTTGGACCGACACTCTATATTTCTTACACAGCATATTCTGCGACATCCAGTCTTATTTAGCGTAAGCAAATCGTAGCTAAAAGAATTCTTTAAAGAACTTTTGTACCACGCAGTCCTTAAACCAATTTCAAAATATGGCTCTGAGCTATGGGGAAACGTAACTTAGAAATGATCCAAAGGGCTCAACAAAGATATATAGAACTATAGCTGGGTGCATACCGAATAAAAATATTCACAAAGATTAAAATGTAGGATCTGTTAAAGACGAAATCGGCAATGTGAAAACAAGACTCAGAAAAAGACCCCTTTCCACCCAGAATCAATAGTTAGGTCCGATTTCTAAATAATTTATTGTAATTAATTAAATAAATATATGAGATGGTGATTTGCTTAGTTGTTGTTAGATAAAAACAAGAGAGAACGCTATAGTCGAGTGCCTTGACTATTAGATACCCGTTACTCATCTAAACAACTTAATATAAATATGCCTTCTTGTATGTTTTTCGCCGCACGAATTAGCTCCCGATTTTTATGTTAAAATCGGTACCCAGGGAACACCTCCAATTTGGCTAACTTGATTTGATTTTCATAATTCTTGGGATATAGTTCGGTATTGACAAATGAAAGCCATCGCAATTTCCTTTAATAAAAATCCTTATCGAGAATTAACGTTGACTCTGTTGAGCACCTTGGCCAGCTGTTCCAAAATCATCCGTTAGATGGCGCTATTGTATACGCCATGAAAGGCGGAAATGTAGGCGCTGGCCAGGCTAAAGCGTTTAATTGTTTTTTGGGCGTTAGAGTGGGCGTGGCAAACTTTTATTTGGCCAATCGATAGGTATTGACGAAACAAATACATATAAAAAAAAATTTTCATAATAGCATCAAAACTGTGGCCACAGCTTGTGGCTTCTGGGCGTCAGAGGGGGCGTGGCACCATTTTGAAACAAACTTGCGCTGCGTAGGAACTCCTAAAATCTACATGCAAAATGCCAATCTTCTAGCTTTTATAGTTTCCGAGATCTCAGCGTTCATACGGACAGACAGACAGACGGACAGACGGACATGGCTAGATCGACTCGGCTAGTGATCCTGAACAAGAATATATATACTTTATAGGGTCGGAAACGCTTCCTTCTACCTGTTACATACTTTTGCACGAATACAATATACCCTTTTACTCTACGAGTAACGGGTATAAAAATTTATATTAAAAAAAAACAAAAAACAAAGACATTCCGCCATACAGATTTACAATAAAAAGTCAGTTATAACGTAATTCTGGTTTCAAAGGAATTACTATATTTCAAAGGAACTATATAACACGAAGCGGATCGTTCCGACTTATATACTACCTGCAATACCTGCAAGCAGATTGCTTTAGAAACCGACGGACGGACAGTCAGACAAAAAAATAATTAGTAAATAATGGTCCAATATTTTTTCAATTAATGCTATAAGAACTCCAATTAAATATCCCTATGAATACTGAATTAAAACTTACAAAAAACCGTAGATTCCGAGAAAAATTAAAAATTTTTTTTGTTAAAAATCACAAATTATAGTATTACAAGACAAGGTGAATAGTTAAACCCTAATATTCTGATACGGAAGAAGAAGGTGGAGAGCGCATATGTAGTAGGGCTCTTCAATGTGACTTCCCATTTCCCTTGAACTTTTTTGTTCTTACTTCTTTGCAAGTGGCCAATAAGTGGCATATAGAACACCACATCTGCCAACAACCTTCTTATTAAATCTAAAAAAAAACAGAACACAGTAAAAACTCTCCTACCACTTATAACGGTAGGCGTAGATTTTTTCTGTGAACACAGGCGGCTCGGGTTGGGCAATGGAAGAATAAGAATTCCGTGACTAATAAATCTAGTTTACAAAATTATTTTGAAAAAACATATTATCTAATTAATTTTGGAAAAATTGTGTCTAATTAATTTAATAAATTAGTATAATAATTCAATTTTCTTGTTTTTTTTGGTAAAAACAGTATCAAATTTATGTTCTTTTTAATCAATTTGTTAGTTTTTATTTCGAATTTTCATAAAATACAAGAATCTAGTTTGGCTCTTAGCCTAAGCAGAATTTTTGTGGCTGTGTCTGGTTAGCTGGCCTACCAAAACAATTTACTAGCTATATTTATTAGCTATATTTATTTATATGAAGAAGCCGTTATAAGGGGTTTATATAACAAATCTAAGTTAAAATCAAGTAGTTATAAAAATGTAACTATTTTAGGGACAAACAGCTGCCAATCGATTTGTTTGAATGGAGATATACATATTTAAAAGTATTTTGGTGGCTAAACAACACTTTAAGCAAAGATTTTTTTGTATAACCTCAACACTAAATCAACCTCGTGCGCTTTAAATAGGTGATAAGCAGGTTATAAATAAACTTGTATTGCGCCAGAGAAGGTATAATGCTGTCCCGCTGATGCCGAAGCTGGCCAATGACACGAGGTATATCTAAGTCCTACAAAGACCAACAAAAAATTTTAAAAAGTTTAAAAGTTAAATAAAATGTTTACCGCTTACCTCGTTGTGGTCCAGGGTATAAAGCAGAAGATCTGCAGTAAGTGTTACGCCCGATCGTCCCCCTCCCTCCAGGCAGTGTATTAAAACCGGGGGGTTTGTGTTGTGTCCCGGCGGAACTTCTTGCGTGGATGCCAGTCTTACTGAGTTCAGCTCTTCGAGAAAGTCTAAAAAGTGGTTAACGTCACGTGGACAATTCTGCTCCACCCAATCTGCATACTGAAGATACCAGACGGAACGGTACCGACGTGATGATACGTGGTAAAGGCGCAACTTAATGGTGGTGCAACGATCAGTGGTTTGTGAGAATTCCTGATACACTTGGAACTGGAAATAGGAAGGTTTGACTAACAAGATTTTGCGTATCTTTAGGGGTCACAAACTTGTCCAAACTCCAGACGCTGCTGACTGCTAAGGGGAATATAGCTCATATCCTCAGTTAGCTGAACCACCAAATACACATCGGCTTCCCAGACACACTGCCAAAAAATGCGCATATTAAGTGGGTTTTGCGGGGATTGGCCCACAATGTAAAACCTCTGCTTAGTGCCCACAGTAGACTGAAAACAAATAAATAAATACCAAAAATATTATTAATTTGTAAAATATATATTTTTTACTTTGCATAAAAATAAACGCACAGATATGTACGATGCATTAACGTAACCATGTCGATTGTCCATCGATGGCGTCAGTCGCACTCTATTGTCATCATAGGGTAAAAAGTTTGGGTCGTGGTTCTTTGGTTCGTTCTCCTCCAGGAGGGCGCACTCATATAGTGCGTGCTCTCTTCGCTTCGGTATGCGTTCAAACTCCATAAATAACTGGCTGTCAGAAAGCTTCTCATCCAGTATTTGGCACTGTAATTTACAAAAGAATGGTTATAAAGGAATGAAGCATATTTTTATTATGTAATTAATAAATACAAATTATAAATAATTCAGTTCCTTAAAAATAGTTTGATAGGCCATTTTGTTCAGAAGTTAATTTGACATTTTGAAAATCGCCGATCTTATAATCTGTTTATACATTATGTTAATTAGTGTCGTCAATTAATGTTGTTGCTATGTCAAAAAATAGGTATATCTATTGACACACCATACATTTTAAAAATAGAACCATAAGTTTTGGAGTTAATTGGTAAGTTGTACTATGGCACAACAGCCATATTTAAAAAACGGAAATAATATTAATATGAGTAGAGAAAGGAAGAGTTAGATACAAACGTCGGCGAGTGCAGACGTGCATTTAGTTCTCTCCGGAAGAAAAAAAAAACAAATGGGGTGATGAAGCCAAACGAAGTTTGGGCGCAGCGTCAAACGTAAGCAAGTCGAGCGTCGGCTGTCGCTACAAAAGAGCAATGCTTAATTCTCTTTCGAATCGACAGGCGCAGCCGAAGCAGCAACAACAAAAGCTTCGATCTACTTCGATCGTTAGCCCCAACACCGTCCAACAAACTAAAGTCTATCAAAACGACAGGGCGCGCTCTCTTTCCCCGTCAATGTCAGCGACGGTGCAAAGCGAGCTAGGCGATAAGTTCGTTTCCCCTCTTCCTTGCTTTGCCTCGCCCCAACTGCCCACATCCCTGGCCTCGGTTACCGGCACAGTGACGACATAAGCATCTGCAAATGCAATGACAACAACAACATCAGTTTCGTCTGTATGCTCGTCGATCGTTCCACCTGCTGTGCCAGCGGATTTACCAACTGCAGCTAGCGCAGCACCGACAAACGCTGGTTCGCTACATAAACATTAAAAGAAATCTAAGTCCACAGGACACGAATATGGGTAACGTCGCAAAAATCAATCGGTCTTCCTTAAACCAAGTAACTGTGCAAAACTCTAATACAGCAAATAGATTTGAAATTTTGGCTGACACGTCTGACGAAATCCCTTCTACATGGATACGGACAAAAAGAAAACGAAGCTGCCTCCGTTTTATATTCGAGAGAAAAACTCCAACAACCTTGTTAATATAATAATCGATCTGATTAGTAAATATAGCTTCCCCTTGACTAAAGGAGGCATACATGAAACAAAGATCCAAGTCAAAAGTGAAGAAAGCTTTAGAAAATTGACGGAACTCCTAGACTCCTAGATAGAAAGCTTTAAAAAATTGACGGAACTACTAGACGCCAAGAAAAAGAACTACTATACCTGCCAGCTAAAAGTAGTAAGGTCAACAAGTTGTCATAAAAGGAATCGAATCAGACGTAAGCAGTGCTGAACTCGAACAGGCCCTAAAAGATAAAGGTTTTAACGTAAAAACCGTTTCAAATATACGTAACCGAATCAAACAAAGCAACCTCTCTTTAAAGTGGCGCTTGTACCTGACTCTAAGGCCCTCAAGAAAATCGAAGTCCATCCCATCTACAAACTCCAGTTTCTATTGCATCGCAGAATCACGGTTGAAGAGCCACATAAACGCAATGGGCCAGTTCAGTGCGCAAATTGCCAGGAATACGGACTCACCAAATCTTACTGCACACTCCGCTCCGTGTGCGTCGCTTGCATACCTCTGTTAAGTGTGAATTAAAAAACGAGCCAAAAGTGGAGGAGACCACACAGCAAACTACACTACAGAAGCTGTCCAGTATACAAGGAGTTAAAAAGTCGGATCAACCAAAGCGTGTCAATAGCACAATTTCACCACACACCATTAATACCCTCCAAATTCACACCTGACATTTTTTTTCGTTATCTTAACTTGAGATTTTCACTATAACTAAACACGTAGACTTTTCAAGCGTGTTTATAAGGGATCATGCAAGCCCTGCATACAATGTCCAATCACTCACCTAAAGTCTCTTAACAACCTGCAGAGCACACAGAAAATAAAAAGGAAACGATGATACTCAGATTGCAACAAAGTATGGATGAATTAATTTCTTAATATTTAATAATAATATTTTGATTCAGATGCTCCAAAACACCTTATCAAAATAATCAATGGCTCCCCTACGCATTGCACTGTGGAATGCCAACGGCGTTTCACGGCATAAACTTGATCTAGCACAATTTAAGAATGACAATGAAATCGACGTAATGTCATACCAAAGAGTAAGAAACTATATAGAGGTTTCATTTGCTCTGCCCGCACTCTCGAGTGCCTTTGCCAGTGATGCCACGTAGGGTAAAAACGAAAAAAAAAGAGAGATTTTCATTTGTTCGAATCGAGTTTAAATCGATGCCCATGCTGTATTCTTATTGTTTCACTGGTCTCTCTTATTCCTGCGAAAACTCCCCATACTATTGCTTGTGCTTCGCACATGTTAGAAGTGGTGAGAAACCTAAGTTAGAAGAAGTTAGCTTGGAACATGGCACTCAGCAAAGCTTTGGCAGAGGCCTGGACAGAGCAAATAAAACCTCTATATAGTTTCTTACTCTATGTCCGAGGGTTCCGATTTTACATCCTGATGAAAACCTCATCACCACTTCCACAACACGTTTGCTACTAACTACCTCCAAGCCACATTTATCAATATACAGTTGGGTTGCAACAATTTAGCTCTAGCAGCGGTATACTGTCCTCCTCGATTCACGATATCCGAAGCCCAATTTATCGACTATTTCAACTCACTGGGAAAATACTATATAGCAGCAGGAGATTATAACGCCAAGCATAAGCACTGGGGATCTCGCCTCGTGACGCCGAAAGGTAGAGAACTGTATTAAGCAATTATAAAACCTAGCAATAAACTTGACTGCGTTTCCCCTGGTTCACCTACACATTGGGCAAATGACGCCATAAAACTGCCAGACTTGATTGACTTCACAGTTAAATAACACATCCCACATTGAACTTACACCACAGCTAACCGGCGAAGATGGCATCAACAGAATCGTTGGCATGCTAGAGTCAGTTTTGGCTTCAGCGACTCGAATCGCAACACCACGAATGCAGAAATAGAGCTAGTTCTGGCTAAGCGTCGTTCCCTGCGCGAATTGCATTTACTTCGATCGTCATCTGCAAAGCAACATTTAAAAGAAGCTTCACGTGGACTCACCAAGGCATTACGACAAGAAGAAGACAGATCCCAATAGCGCTATATAGAGCATCTATTTCCATCCAGCTAAAAATTCCCACTATGGAAGTCCACTCAACACTGAGCCCTCCAAAAGTAACGGTTACGCCAATAAGGACCCCTGCAGGTTGATGGGCCCGAAGTGACAAAAACAGAGCCGATACATTCGCCGCCCACCTTCAAAATGTGTTCCAGCCAAATCCAGAAATACATGTGCGGTACATAAGATCGCAAACAGAAGACGACTTTCCTATTGCCGAACCAAATGTATTTCGACCATGCGAAGTCATAACAAGTCGGGCGGAGCCGAAGTTGATATACCCTTGCACAATATTGTGTAAATTATATTCTCCAAAATTATTCATATGATGCATTCTTAACACTCAAAAAATCCCAACTTCCTAACTTTAAAAACACCAAAGTAATAGCAATTCCAATCGTTCAGTTATATGTCAGCTATAGAATATAGTCGGCCAATCCTTATGTAATTTGGTATGTCGGATTGATTGACCAAAAATAAATTTCACAGAAAATCCCACTTTCCTAACTTAACAAACACCAAAGTTATGGCATTTCCGATCAATCAGTTATATGGCGGCTAAAGGATATAGGCGGCCGATCCTTATGAAATTTGGTACGTCGTATTGATTAGCCAAATATAAAACCCGCTGAAAATCCCACTTTCCTAACTTTACAAACACCAAAGTTATGGCATTTCCGATCAATCAGTTATATGGCAGCTATAGGATATAGTCAGCCGATCCTTATGAAATTTGGTATGTCGGATTGATTGGCCAAAAATAAAACCGATAGAAAATCCCAACTTCCTAACTTTACAAACACCCAAGTTATTGCATTTCCGATCAATCAGTTATATGGCAGCTATACGATATAGTCGGCCGATCCTTATGAAATTTGGTTGGTCGGATTAATTAGACAAATATAAAACCCATAGAAAATCCCGACTTTCTAACTTTACAAACACCAAAGTAATGGCATTTCCGATCAATCAGTTATATGGCAGCTATAGGATATAGTCGGCCGATCCCGGCCGTTCCGACTTATATACTGCGTGCAAAGGAAAGAAGGGTGTGTGCAAAGTTTCGATTCGATATCTTTAAAACTGAGAGACTAGTTCGCGTAGAAACAGACAGACGGACATGCTTATATCAACTCAGGAGGTGATCCTGATCAAGAATATATATACTTTATAGGGTCGGAGATGTCTCCTTCACTGTGTTGCACACTTTTGACCAAAATTATAATACCCTCTGCAAGGGTATAAAAATTATAAAAGAGCAGGTACAACCTAGAAAATCTCCAGGTTGTGATCTAATAACTCCAAAAATGCTTATTGAAATCCCACTATGCGCTGTTGGTACCGAAATATATTTGAAAATGGGGAATACTGTACTGCGGTATTTTTGGACGTCTCTTAAGCATTCAACAGAGTATGTCTTGACGGCCTAATGCATAAAATCAAAATAATGCTTCCTAATAACACGCATAAACTCTTGAAGACATATCATTACAACAGGGTATTTGTTGTGAGATGCAATACTTCCATGTCAGCTGAACATAATTTTTACCTCTAAACCTACTCTACACTTCTGATATCCTTACGGGCAGACAACTGACTATGTCTACATTTGCCTACGGCACAGCGATCCTCAGCCGATCTAAGTGTCCACAATAAGCTTCAGCGCAACTTGTGACCCATCTAGATGCAGTAAACGAACAAAAATGTAAACACGTAACCTTTACCTTAATTAGACGAAATTGCCCAAACCTTACACTAAACAACACCTTACATTCTCATTCAGACGAAGGATATTTTGGCGTACATCTCGACGCTAAACGAACTCACCTAAGGCAGAAGACAAACAGTCTGCAGTGGCTTATGAACTGCCGCTTCCCTTTCTGGACTACAAGGTCATTCTCTACAACTCCGTTTTGAAACCAATCTGGACTTATGGCTCCCAGTTGTGGGGGAGCGCCAGCAACAGCAACGTAGAAATCGAAAAGAGAGCTCAAGCAAAGTTCCTAAAAACTATCACCGGGGCACCGTGGTACGTTCGGAGTGGAAATATTCAGAGAGACTTAAATATACCTCCCGTCCGAGATGTAATACCTCAATAAAGCTGTCAATCTACCCGCCTTCGTCGTAACGACCGTCCCATTCAGCGACAATTATTAGGACCGTCTAACATAAATAAAATTTAACAGACTGTTAGAGCAATGTAGTACTTTAAGATTTTAACACATTTTGTTAGAGAAGATTCAAAATTATCAACCAAAGTCTACAACAAAAAAAAAACAGAGAAAGGAAGAAATCTAAAGAATGGTTAGCAGTTGTCACTACGGTTCGGCGCCACCCGAAATGCACCTTCTGTTGAGCGCATATTTATTTTGCAATTGCATCTGAGTAATCTTATAGTCATGGTACTCGATTGTTTAATTATCACCTACCAGCTTGTCCTTGGAGTATCTCCCAGAAATGGGCTGCGGCTTACTGACGCCCGTGGACCAACGATTTGGAAGGTTGAGATCATCTTGGGCCAGCTTTAACTTTGCTGCCAGCTTGGCGTGCTGACCTACCGTCAAGGCCTTTTCTCTGCCCAGCGTGGCGGACTTCTGCTTGTCAGGTGTTTTGCTACGCGATAAGAAGTTCCAACGCTTCTTGCGTTTTGAGTCCTTGCTGGCCACTGACGAAGACGTGGTGTCCAGAGTCGAGTTGAACACGGAGGAGGTGGAAGCAGATGTGCTTCCAGTTAGATGCATGGCACAAAATTGTTGTTGCAGTGACTCTTCGGCCGGCAATATCGCGTCAACCGTAGTTGACTTATTGTGACTGGCTATGGAGGAATGTTGCCGAGGCGGAGTTGTGGTGCCCATATCCGGAACAGCACTGGCAGCTCTTGTGGTGCGCTTAGGCGTAAGCGGCTCCAGGAACAGCAGCTCCGTACTTGCTGCCCGGTCCGCCCCGTAATTCATTATGTTTCCTTCATCTGTGACTGTGACAGTCACCAAGTTATTGGTGCTGGCGTTTCTTGCAGCTGGAGCAGGGACAACACCAGGAGCCGATTGTATGGACGAAGCTCGCAGACGCATGGTCTCCACATTCGTGGCCCCATTACTGCCGCCTGAAGCTCGCTGTGGTAGGGGGACATTCTCGTATATGGGCTCTATGGAGTCTTTCAGCAAGCTCCGCTGAACAGGCGTAGGCGTTGACGTGGTCGACTTGTGGGTAGAAGCAGCCACTGTCGGTGGTAGAGGAGTGCTGGCTGGCGGTGGGACAGAAGGACGAAATCCATTCGAAGGCAGTGTAGGGGAACTGAAAGATCAATAGAGCGTCGAAAGTATTAATTTAAAGATTTCTCATAAAAGAACATTTTTTAAACACTTCTACTTTAACGTGAGTTAGAACTATAAATTTAATTTATAATTTCATCATTTAAAACGAAAAAGTAGGTTTATATATATTTATATATTTAAATGGTATTCTATCCCTAAGAGGATTTTTTAAAATTCAAATTATTTTGCCCAATAGCTTTTTTTCTAAACTTTTTTTTTCGAAAAAATGTTCTTTATTTTCCTGTAGTTATATTTTTACTAGGGTTATTGATAATATATCAAAATATCAATATATCGATATTTTTTCTGAAAATGATATATTTATATCGTGATTTTTTGTTTGGCCAAATATCGGAATTCCGACATTTTTCTTTTGATATTTTTGTCTTTGGTCACTCTGAACTCCAAAGCGACATCGAATGAACGAATTCAAGTGCGAAATAAAAAAATGAGTGTAAATCAAATTATACGGTTATAAAAAACGGCGTCCGACATCAAATGTGTTGTGTGCGACCGAAGAAGCAGGATGACTGACTCACACACAATGCAAAGGGTGTTCTTAGAATCTTACTGCATACTGGTCATAATATATATATAATACAAATACTATTGTTTTTAAAAAGAAACTTATTGTCTTTTTATTGTGGGCGGTACATTTTTTCATTTAACACAAAATATACACTCACTCGCATATCTCTGCGTACACCCCCAAAAAATGTAAAAATCAAACTTTGAACATTAATTGTTCGGCCATTTATGCATGCATTTCATTCAATCTTTTTTTAAACAAAACTATAGTTTATTGTCTTCATTGACGTAGAAATATTATAAATATTCAACAGGGGGTTATATTTTATTTTTAATTTTAAACTTAACACTACGAAAAAGTGTACGCGCAAAAGTCTGCGTACAGCTGTTTAAAGCCAAGTGGAATGCAAGAATGTCCGATTACCGTTAGGATTTTTGGCGCCGATCTTCTGCAGTTTGTCTATGCAAGTTGGTTTTGCGCAGTTGAAACTAAATTTGTGCATCGAGTTCATTGGAATTTCAACATGGAACCAAAAGGCAGAGAAATCTCAGTTGGGGAGCGAAAAATTATCATAAAATTCTTTTTGGACGGAAAATCCTATAGGGAAATTGGTGCTCTTGTTGGTAGAGCCCATTCCTCCATCCAAAGGGTTATAAACAATTATAACTCGACTGGGAGTATCCAATCCCTCGTTCTGGCCGCCCGCCCCTGCTAACCATTCGCGAACAGAGGACTATTGTTAAGTCTGTTCAGCTTAACCCGAGGACTACAGCTCATCAGGCCAAGCTTTAAATCGAGGAAAGCTTTTCCAAAACTGTTTCCGAGGAAACTGTACGCCGTGTGATTCAAAAGGCTGACTACCATAGCAGAGTCGCGCGCAAGAAACCAATGATTTCTGAGGTCAACCGACAAAAACGTTTAACGTTCGCCAACGAGTACATTTCAAAGCCTCAAGACTTCTGGAACAGAGTAATATTTTCCGACGAAAGTAAATTCTGTATATTCGGAATCAAGGGAAAAGTCTTGGTGTGGCGGAAAAGCGGAGAAGCCTTCAAAAAAGAAAATTTAGTTGGCACGGTGAAACATGGAGGAAGCGGTATTATGGTGTGGGGGTGTATGGCGGCAAGCGGCGTGGGAAAATTGACGTTCATTGAGACAATTATGGATCAAGGACTATATATTAACATTTTAAAAGACAATTTGAAGCAAAGTGCTGAGAAATTGGGGCTGGAAAGTGAATATTGGTTCCAGCAAGATAACGACCCTAAGCACACTGCACAAAATACAAAGCTTTGGCTGCTGTATAATGTCAAAAATCAGCTGCGAACACCACCCCAGAGTCCGGATCTGAACGCAATCGAACATTTGAGGGATCTCCTTGAGAGAAAAATCCGAAAGCACACAATAACATCAAAAAAATGCTCAAGGAGGTAATTATGGAAGAATGGGGCAAAATCACTACGGAGGAGACCAAAAAACTGGTCGAATCCATGCCGAAACGTTTTACGGAGGTACTCCAGAGGAAAGGATACCCAACAAGTTATTGAAAAGGATATTCTTTTACGTTATACTAAACTGTACGCAGACTTTTGCGGGTACACTTTTTCGTAGTGTTAAGTTTAAAATTAAAAATAAAATATAACCCCCTGTTGAATATTTATAATATTTCTACGTCAATGAAGACAATAAACTATAGTTTTGTTTAAAAAAAGATTGAATGAAATGCATGCATAAATGGCCGAACAATTAATGTTCAAAGTTTGATTTTTACATTTTTTGGTGGTGTACGCAGAGATATGCGAGTGAGTGTATCTAATTTATCAAATATATCGACATTTTTATGTGTTATTTTAAATATTATCATTTTTCTTTTTTGATAAAAAAAAATATCATCCATGCGATATTTTTAAAAATTTCGTTTTATCAACTGCTAATTTATTATTAATTATTTTCGTAGTATTAATATACAACTGACAAAAACGTTTTTAGTATCTTTAAAAATGACCTAAAAATGTGCGGCTCTACAACAGAACATTCCCTTAAGGAAATTGCAATATTAGACAAAACATATAAACGTCCAAATTTTAGGGCAAACTGCCTTAAACGAGTTTTTCTCGATGTTTTTTTTAAATCGCCAAGCAATTTAATTTTATAAGCAAACCTTTAATTTAACAATCCCTCCGCTGTTATAAGGTCTGGTACATAAAAGCAACTAGACCTACAAAAAAATTGGCAATATTAGAAAATATGATTTACATGGACATAACTGAAGCGCATGCTATCAGATAAAAATATCTCTCTTGATTGCGACATTTGAATCACGACATTTACCTTAAGGGGGTCTTTCTAGTCTATAAATTTGGGAAAATCGAACATTTTTTTTCATAATTCGATCATTTTTATATTCACAAATATCTCCCTAAAAGGATAACTCAAATTATTTTCAAAGTTATAGCCGTTTTAGTGACCGCTTGAGCGAACGACTGGAACAATAGGTGGCTGAAAGCCCGGGCTACCTTAGTATGAATAACATTCTCTCCTTCTTTCTATAACAATACAGTACAATACAATACCTTTAGTTCCAATATACTACACTAATTGTTTGAAGGTCATTATATGGAGCAGGGATAGCTGATTAAGAGAATGTAAGTTATACATAATATTCTAACAGTTACGCTGCCCGAAACTTAACGTAAAACTTTAAACGCGTTTTTCTCGAAACTACTTTTTTTTATGCGGTCGCCACTATATCTCAAGTTCTAATAAGTTCTTGAAAATTGTCATTTCATGAAAAAAAAAAAAATTTTTTTGGTGCTTCATGCCATAGCGACATTAGTACTCATTAAGAATCTATCATTGTTTTATTTTTGAGATAACGACCAGCATAGAAATCATGGCGACGCGGACACGGCCTCTTTCCCCCCTCTTCATCAAGAAGGAATAACTTAATGAAAACCAATTTTTTTAAAATTTATTTTATGAACTCCTTTAAGTTTAATAAACAAATGATAAAAAAACGGATAGAAAAAATATCTATTGTTTTTTTGTATTAATTTAAAAAAAAAGGGCCGAAATTTGAGCCTCTAGACTAGAAGACCCCCTTAAAATCTGAATGTGATGAATACCAAATGTTTTTACTGTGTATGTTTTTTTTTACATTTTTTTTTAGCTTCAAAAAATTTTTTAGCTCTTGATATTAATACGTTCTAAGTTAAATTATACAATATATACAGTTTTTGAAAGAAAAACTATCCGAATCATAACATAGGAATCAGAATCTAAAACATCTGTGGAAAATAATAGTAGAATCGCTTCCTTCTACACTTAATCACAACTGGTTTTATAGTCAAAGCAAAAAAGATTTTCAATAAATTACATACCTTAAAGATGATATAGAAACGAAATTTGTGTGCAAAATATGTATGTTGCTAATTTCACACACTCTCACTGCGTTGCAATCTTTTGACTGAAATTGTAATACTCTCTGCAAGGGTATAAAAACTATAACGTTGTTGTTTTTAATTCTTTTATGTTCTTTGGGATTTGGTAATATCTAATATTATTAAATTACGGTTTTAATTAAATTAAAATAGGACATTCGTAACAAACAAGGACGGAAGCTAACTTCGGCTTGCCGGAAGCCGACATATAAAAATAGAAAACAAGAAAGGAAAGCTAACTTCGGGCGGAGCCAAAGTTCATCCCAACTTCCTAACTTTAAAAACACCAAAGTAAGGTTTTTCCAATCGTTCAGTTATATGGCGGCTATGGGATATAGTCGTCCGATCCCGGTCGTTCCGACTCATATACTGCGTGCAAATTAAAGAAGGGTGCGTGCAAAATTTCAATTCAATATTTTTAAAACTGATAGACGGACGGACATGCTTATATCAACTCAGGACGCGATCCTGATCAATAATATATATACTTTATAGGGTCAGAGATGTCTCCTTCACTGCGTTGCACACTTTTGACCAAAATTGTAATACCCTCTGCAAGGGTATAAAAAGGGATATTTTCACAGCTTTTAACAACTATTCCTATAGAAGCTATAAGATGTAGACATCCGATCGGCAAGCGCTTTTACCCTGATCAAGGTATGAGTAAAAAAATAAGACTTGGAAAAATTGATGTCAATAGCTTATGCACTGCGCGAAATATCCTGAAAACATCAAATATGGACCGATTTCGCCCTGATCAATGTATGCATAAAAAAACAAGAGAGAACGCTATAGTCGAGTGCCTCGACTATTAGATACCCGTTACTCAGCTAAACAACTTAATATAAATATGCCTTCTTGTATGTTTTTCGCCCCTCGAATTAGCTCCCGATTTTTATGTTAAAATCGGTACCCAGGGAACACCTCTAATTTGGCTAACTTGATTTGATTTGCATAGTTCTTGGGATATAGTTCGGTATTGACAAATAAAAGCCATCGCAATTTCCTTTAATAGAAATCCTTATCGAGAATTAACGTTGACTCTGTTGAGCACCTTGGCCAGCTGTTCCAAATTCATCCGTTAGATGGCGCTATTGTATACGCCATGAAAGGCGGAAATGTAGGCGCTAGCCAGGCTTAAGTGTTTAATGGGTTTTTGGGCGTTAGAGTGGGCGTGGCAAACTTTTATTTGGCCAATCGACAGGTATTGACGAAACAAATACATATCAAAAAAATTTTCATAATAGCATCTAAACTGTAGCCACAGCTTGTGGCTTGTGGGCGTCAGAGGGGGCGTGGCACCATTTTGAAACAAACTTGCGCTGCGTAGGAACTCCTAAAATCTACATGCAAAATGCCAATCTTCTAGCTTTTATAGTTTCCGAGATCTCAGCGTTCATACGGACAGACAGACAGACGGACAGACGGACAGACGGAGAGACGGACAGACGGACAGACGGACAGACGGACATGGCTATATCGACTCGGCTAGTGATCCTGAACAAGAATATATATACTTTATAGGGTCGGAAACGCTTCCTTCTACCTGTTACATACTTTTGCACGAATATAATATACCCTTTTACTCTACGAGTAACGGGTATAATAAGATTCGGAAAGATTCATATCAATAGCTTATATAGTGGGCAAAATATCCTGAAAAGTATAACATTTTAATTATAATTGTTTCTATGAAAGCTATAGGATATAGATGTCCGATCGGCACGCACTTTTATCCTGATCAAGGTATGCATAAAAAAATACGATTTAGAAAGATTAATGTCAATAGCTTATATACTGCGCGAAATATCCTAAAAAAATCAAATTTTTACCGATTTTTCCTTATTTTATATTATTAATATTCTGTTTCTTTTTCACTTAAGACAAATTGACTACTTCTCCATTGAAGAATTCACGGTTTTTCCAGTTCCAACTGAGTAAAAATTATTTAAAAATTGTTTATCCTTGCAAGATGAGTATTGCATCCAAGACATGATGCGTTTATGAACAAGTATTATAAGATTTTAAAACAATATTGCCACTAAAATGCTTTATTATAATTTCCAAAATATAATTCCAAAAAGGATTGGCTTTTACATTTTTTTAACGTCGAATGGTTTTTAAAATCTTTAAAGCCAAGCCAATCCTTTTTGGAATTATATTTTGGAAATTATAATAAAGCATTTTAGTGGCAATATTGTTTTAAAATCTTATAAATCTTATGATTCTTAAGCAGAATCAATGGGGGGAGCTGTTCACTTTTTGCTTGTAGTGTTGACAATGAGGTAATAGAGTTTACTCACTTTGTGAAGTTTTTAAATTAAGCTGAGTAAACATTTGTTTCTATACATAATAAATATAATTTTTAATGTAATATTTCAAATTTGTATGAAATAGAATAACTAAATTATTACTAATTCATTTGATTTCGGCCCAGATACCGACCCTTGACTTTGGAAGACAGAAAACAGATGAGTAGGATATCTGTTAAAAAGGACTTTGGTAAAAACTTTTAACCCATTGCATTCCGAGATCCCCTGCGAAGTGGACCAAAAATATCAATCTAAAGCATACCAATTTTCCAAAAGTCACACAAAGACACGGAGAGGTACTTCTTTAGGTACGCTTAACAATTCCAATTCTTTCAAAATCTGTCTGACCAACATATACCTAAAAGCACTGCTTACCTCTGGGTTTCCACAGCCGCCGCAACTGCAGCAGCTGCCTGACTCATCGCTGACTGACGCAGCTGTGTCATGATGGAAGGTTGCTCTTCTATCATGTTCAGGTTCTCGAAGGTGCCGTGCGGAGGCAAGTAAGGCTGCGAATGCCCCATGTGGCTCACATACTGGTACTGGTGAAGCATGGTGGCTCCGGAGGAGGTGGGAATGTTCCCGGCATGTCCTCCAGCAGCCAGAGCCAAGAATTGGCCGCCGTTAAAGAGGGTGCGGTTAGAGACTAGGTCCGGAGAGGAACCGCTTACATAGTTTCGGTAGCCCTGCAGGGGACGGGGCGTAGCTACGGCCAGGTCGGGCGTGGAGGAGGAACTCAGCCGATTAACATACGTCGGCGGCACCTTGTGGCGCATCATTTGCATGCGCTGTGAGAGCTCCAAATATGCCTGTGTCGTGCTTATAGGCTGTAAATGTGACTGCGGTTGCTGTTGCATGGGGTATAGGTTGATGTGATGGTGAAGGGCAGCGGCCGGCTGTGCCACGTCCGGATAATGATGCGCAGTCAGGTGACTATACAGTAAGTTTTCATTATGCACGCCTGTATTATGGACATCCGGCTGGGAGCCCGCATAGTATGCATTCCCGGTCGCAGCCAATGCAACTGTCACGTTATGCAGCTCCGCGGAAGGTGTGCGGTACTTCAGTTGCACTGCTGTCTCATAGTCAGGCGCAGGCCGGTATGTGGGGAGCATCGCTTTGAGGCGCTCTCGGTCCTCGTTGTTGTTATTGCTGCTGCTTCCATGTTGCAGCATGCCACTGCTGCTGTGCAGGTTGTTGTTGCTTAAGTCAAGGCAGGAGCTACTTTGTCCTAGTAGCTGACTTGCGCTGGCGGCCAGCGAAATGTTCGAGGAGATTATCTGATGCTGCTGTTGGATAGGTTGCTGCTGCTGAATATGTTGATGCTGATGCTGTTGTAGTTGCTCGACGGCCGCCCCTTCGACGTAGTCATAGTCCACGTAACCGACAGCATCACCGCCCAGCTGGCCGCTCTCCACGTCTACACCACTTCCCAGGCTCGGGGGCGTGGTGGTGTCGATGTAGCGCTTAAAAAACTTGTGTTGGCTGATGGTGAGCTTCCAGAAGTAGCGCGCCATGTCGGCCTCGCCAAAAATAAAACTGCCCACGATGCTACCTCCCCCGTCTAGCTTGTTTTGCTCGATCTTGATCGTGCGTTTGTCGATCGTCACCGTGTGGAAGTCTTTCCACGGAAAATACTGGCGCCCATTGTGGGTGTTCACCACCATACCGTTGATAGCGAGACCCAGCAGCAGATCGTTGCCGAGCGTGTCTTTAGCGGCGAATCGCTCCTCCCCATAGCCATCAAGCTGCTGGCAGCACTGTATGTACATCTCCTCTGCCTGGCTCTGACCCCGTTGTGCCAGGCCTGCCTGCTGCTGCAGGACCTCCACGATCAGACCCTCCAGCATGCTGTCGTCGTTGGCCAAACCCTGCATGTTGCGCGGCAGTACCAGAGACTTTTTCAGGTAGTCTTTGCTCTGCTTGTCGCCCTGGTAGCTGTCGTATTCCGCCTGTCGGCAGTACAACGCCAGCAGGATAGCCGTGCGGATGTCGCAGGCGATGCGGCCTTCGTAAATGTCACTCTTCAGCTGCAGGAAGTAGTAGAAGCGCGTGGCCTCGTCGCTCAAGTGTCGTACACCCGTGGTCACATAGTGGCGCACTCTTAAGTAAATCTTCGGCCCTGCCGCGTACTTTTCCAACTGCCGGCTGAGAGAGCGCTCGAGGTCAATCCATTTATACTGGTCTTCCTTGTCCTTACCCTTGACCAAGTAGCGCAGTCCGAAAAACTCCGGCTGCTGAATTAGGAGTCGCTGGCAAACGTTGTCCATGCACTCCAGCCCTTTGCTCTCTGAGCTGATCGTGCAATCTACCGTGCTGGAGGTGTCTGCAATAGAGATGATAGTGAAAACGTAATCTGACCACCGATCTTAACCATTAAGAAACGAAGCTACTTAGTTTATAATGGTTCTGGTTAATATGCAAACTTTTTAATTTCTGCTAGAGCATTTTGTTTATTATCCGTAAACAATCACATTGTGTTTTATTAATATTTATATTTGTTATTAATATAGTATTTAGTTTTTTCTGAATGCACATTACGTCGAGAATATTGTGCTAAAATTTTAGATCGATCCGAGTACAACTTTCGAACTTATGGGCAGTTTAACGTAGCTAAGGAAGCGCGTTTTATAAAGAATTTTTAGGTGTCTTAATCTTTAAAACGCTCTCCTGAAAAGTTGCCATTTCAAAGTCGGTGTACACGACTCTGCGAAATCTATCAAACGGATCGTTTTGAGATTTTGCACAGTATTTCTCTACCAGATTCCTCAGGTAACGCTGTCGAGTTATTTTTTTATTTATTTGAGTACTGAGGTAAAAAAAAAAAGCCTGACGAAAAGTGTATGCCAGCTGTTTGCCTCTCGCTCTCTCTCATGACTGACGAACCGTTTTCGTCGAGTTTTCTAAGTTCTAGGCTTAAACAATTTAATCTTCTGTTGTCAGAGCAAAGTGTTTCTTTAATTTAATCTGTTGTCAGTGCAACGTGTTTCTTAGGACAAAAATGGTCGGAAAAAAACACAACAAAAAACTAAAAATCGCCTGCAAGAACAGCTATGAATTTAAATTATTATTAATTAATTTAAAAAAAATTAACTTTTAATTATTATTAATTAATTTTAAAAACAATTATTAAATTTAAATTGTATTGTTTCCTTATTTCTTTAAACTCCGGCAGGCTTGTCTTGCCAAATTAGTTGAGAATATCTTTTAAAGGCTCTTTCAAATAAGTTTTTTAATTTTAACTCCTTTTCAACAAACCCAGCTGATTGACAGTACGTCAAAAATGCTGTCACACTGAAAAGATTAATGCTTATTCGCTTGCAAACTCGTTTTTCGATCTAAGTACTAGGCTTTAACCTTTACAATTTTACAACATTTTTGAGAGTTCTTCAGTACTGAGCGTGCTTCGGTCGTACTGTCAATCAACTGGACTTTTTAAAAAGCAGTTTAAATTCAAAAATATTATATGCGCGAAAAAGCCTTTAAAGGATATGCTCAACTACATTGACAAGACATATCTTCCGCTAAACAAAGAAATAAGAAAACAATATGATTTAAATTGAATAGTAGTTTTTTTTTTAATTTCTGATAATTATTTGGTAAGTCCTTACACTTTTTTTGAAACTTAATTTCGATTTCTATGCCTATATTACTAAAACCAATGAAGCTGTGTCAACTTTGCGCTGCATTTTCCCATCGTTTCTATGGCAGCTATATGACATTGTTCTCCCATTTTAATTTAATTAAAATCGTAATTTTATAATATATAAATATTACTAAATCCCAAAGAACAAACAAGAAATTAATAACAACAAAGTTGTAATATTTTAAACATTTTTTCCGATTGTTCCTATGGGATCTACATATATGATATAGTCGCCCGATCTAGCTCGTTCCGACTTATGTATATACTACCTGCCACAGAAAAACAACTTTTGGCAACGTTTCAAGCAGATAGCTTTAAAACTGAGGGACTAGTTTTCGTAGAAACGGACGGGCAGACAGACGGACAAACAGATGGACATAGCTAGATCGACTCTCCTGCTGATGCTGATCAAGAATATATGAATGTATATATTTTATAGGACTGTAAATGTCTCCTTCATCGCGTTGCAAACATTTGTCTGAAATTATAATACCTTCTACAAGGGTATAAAAACTATAAGCTATAAACTGTATGTTTATAAATTTTTTGTTTCTTTTATTTTGTTTGCAACTTTTTCAATGGTATATGATATAGTCGTCAGATCCGCAGAAGAAATACTTTAAAGACTATAAAACAGAGACGGATATGGCTTGATCGATTCTCGCCGAAAATGTTTCCTTCAATGCGTTGCAAACTTTTGACTGGAAAAAGCTATTTTTTGGCCCATGAAACCCAATAAGACAAATCTATTAGACACAAAATATCTCACAATAAAGCAACATAGTGACTACCACTTTTGCGTTCGGAACTCGAATTCTAGCTAAACTGGAAATAAAATACACATTCCCAAATAAATAAATCAACAAGTGTAATAGGCAGCGGCAGATGTGAGAGGTTTTGGATTTGTCACCTACATATGTAGGTGTTGTTAATATTATAGGCCCTACGCCCCTTTAACGAAAGGAGTTTACTCACCCAATAGGTGATGCACTGATATAACAAACAAGCTCTTGGACGTAACATTGTACTGCCGACATTTTTTTAAGAACTTCAATGGCATTTCCAAACCGAAAATGCTTTTGGTCGGCTAGGGCTCCGCTGGCTTACTAATATGCTAAAACAGCAGCACCATTGACTTTACAGACATTTGTAGATTAATTACACGATTTAAATTATTCCAATTCAACTCGGCGGTTAAGACACTTTCGAAACTGTGGACTTAAGCTAACTTGGCGCCTTCTGAACAAAAAATTAAAGAATTAACAAAAACTAAAACGAAGAGTGAGCCCGTGGTGCTGATATCAATATCGATGGTGACCGAATACCTTTGTCGTTGCCAGCGAATATATCGATAGATGCCATCAAGTATCGATAAGACTTTGCACAGTGTACTGCAATTATTTTAAAATTTAACATAAAATTACTTATACGGTACCCACACAACCGCTTTAAAGAGCTGTAGCGAAAAAGTTTTTCCATTCACAGATGCTGACCTGTGAGATATAAGCAAATAATTATCAGTACATTTAAAATCATGTTAAATTTAAATTGTATTGATTTTCAATTTCATTGTACAGCGGTTATTTATATGCCTATATTACTAAAACAATAAAGATATGTCGATTTTGCGCTGCATTCTGCCATAATTTTTTTGGCAGCTATTTTGACTAATACAAAAGCGTCATTCTGATATAGTAAATAATAATTATCAGAATTACGCTTTTAAGCCTAGTACTCAGATCGACATACGAGTTAGACAGCGTAAAAACTTTAATCTTTCCAATGTGACAGCATTTTCGAGAGTTCATCAGAACTAGTGTGCTACGGTCGTACTGTCAATCAACTGAGTTTGTTGACAAGCAGTCAAAATTTAAATATCGTATTTGCGTGAAATAAAAGATATTATCAACTACCTTGGCAAGACAAGAGTGCCGCTGTACGAAAAAATTAAAAAACAATACAATTTAAATTTAACAGTTGTTTTTTTTATTTACTGATAATTATATGCTAATTTAAAATTCAAGCTGAACCTAGTTCTAACATTGCAGGAATTTTCTTGTGAGGTTGTTAATCTTTTGGGGTGCCCCTTGTCAGAGCAAAATGTTTCTTGGGTCCAAAAATGTACGAAAAAACACAATAAAAAACTTAGAATAATCATCTGTTAGAACTAAGTTAAACTATGAATTTTAAATTAGCAAATAATTATCAGTAAATAAAAAAAACAATTGTTAAAATTGTTTTGTCTTTTAATTTCTTTGTACAGTGGCAGACTTGTCTTGCCAAGGTAGTTGATAATAACTTTTAAAGGTTCTTTCCCGGAAATACATTTGAATTTAACTGCTTGTCAACAAACCCGGCTGATTGACAGAACGACGCTTAATTCTGATAAACTCTCGAAATTTTATCACATTGAAGAGATTGAAGTTTTTAGCGATATTTTTGAAATTACTGATAATTATTTGCTAAAATTCAGTTCATAGTAGTACGAAGTTCTTGCAGGCAATATTTCTAAGTTTTTTGCTGTGTTTTTCCATTTTTGACCTAAGAAATACTTTTTTGGGCAACAAAAGATTACATATTTTAAGCCTAGTACTCAGATCGAAAAACGAGTTCGCTAGCGGAAAAATCTGAATCTCTCCAGTAAGACAGAATTTTTGAGAGTTCATCAGTATTGATCGTGCTACGGTCGTACTTAATAGTTTTTTTTTAATTACTGATAAGTATTTGGTTATCTAGAGATCAGGGTTAGGTTTTTTGTTGTGATTTTCCACCCATTTTTAAGCTAAGAAAAACTCTGCTCTGACAATAGACACCGAAAAAGATTAAAATTTAAAAATCTTGTTTTGCGGGAAGATTTCAAGCATATTCTTAACCACCCTGGCAAGACAAGTCTGCCGCTGGACAAAAAAATTCAAATACAATGCTAATTAAATTTAACAGTTTTTTTTTGTTAATTTACTGGTAATTATTAATACATTCCACTTTCCAATGCTAAAATTGTATTTAGTTTTGCGTTATTATTCGTTTTATTTTTTTATTCCTTGTTTTTATCCTTTGTTTTTCTTAGGAATAACTGGCAAAACCTATGTTAAGCGCCAGTGTAAGAACTATATCAGCAGGCTGAATTATTTATTTGGTGTAAACGGGGTGTTATTTTCAAGTTAATAATTGCTGGAAAAATATCGATGTTTCCAAAATTTCTAACAATTCGACGGTATCGATTCAAGCTAGCGATTAAGCGAAAGGCATGTCAATGGAATAGTAACAGTAACTTGTTGCTGCACTCACGGTGGTAGTCGTCCCTCCCTCCCACTTAACTAAATAAGGTGAATTAAGAGCTTTGTCGGGCTCTAAACGGGTGAAGAGAGGAAAACGAACAGGAAGCAGCATCTAGTCGAGGAAGAGCAACGGAAACGACATAGTAAGATCGGTGAGTTGCAAGGAGTTATTTTGTTGGGCATCCAAGTCTGAAGGGCATGCGCAGCCGAAATACATAAATTTATTGATGTTTCGAAAATGAATACGCAACGAACGATGCATTGACGGTCAAGGTTACAACGACAAGGACAGATGGACACACCATATACAAACTCTCGCTCGCACACATGTACGCTAGCGACCGAGTTTAAAGTTCGGTACCTGTTGCTGAGCTCGCTCAGCTCTTTGCTTTTACAGCCCTATGGTTGCTTGTGCAATAGCTCGCTCTCGCTTACTCCCGTCCATATGCGTGTAAGATAGTATAATTTACTTATGTTATTAATTTGTGTGACTTGCTCGCTAAATAACTGTTTTCCACATATCCGTCTGAGTAGCGAGCTTAATTGCTTAATTAAAAAAAACCCAATCTGCTAGACAGACCTACCGCGAATCAGCTGGGGTGCGTGGCTGTGTAGATACTTTTGGGTTGCCCGCAGCATTATTATAACCAGAGGCGTAGTCAATAGAGCAAAATTGCCTTCGCACGTCCATAGTCGGGTTTTCTTCCTAACCTATTTTATAGCCTTGCAGAGGATATAAGTTTGCAACGCAGTAAAGGAGACATTTCCGACCCTGTAAAGTATGTATATATGTACATATGTATGTATATTCCTGATCAGCATCACTAGGAGAGTCGATCTAGCCATGTCCGTCCGTCCGTTTCTACGCAAACTAGTTCTCACTTTTAAAGCTATCTGCTTGAAAGTTTTCCAAAAGTTTTTTTTCCATTGCAGGTAGTACATAAGTCGGAACGAGTCGGATCGGTCGACTATATCATATAGTTCCCATAAGAGCAATCGGAAAAATAAATTAAAAATTTCTAATTCCCATGTTTTTTATTTTTGTTGTTCTTTGGGATTTGGTAATATTTAAATATTATAAAATGACGGTTTTAATTAAATTAAAATCGGATAACAATATTATATAGCTGCCATAGAAACGATTGTAAAATGCAGCGCAAAATCGAAATCAAGATGTAGTAGATTTGTTATAACAGCAAGGGTATATAAATTTCAACTTGCCGAAGTTTGCTTCCTTTCTCGTTCTTTTACTAATATGCTGATATCTAAATAAAAACCAAATATTTTTAGTGGAATCATTAATTTTTTGTTAAGTACAAGTGACTTCATTAAGTTATTTATAGGTCAAGTTTGCAGTTTTTATGCCTAGTGTATTCTCTTATGTGTACACTGATCATGTTCAAAAATCTTGCCGATCAAACAATAACTACATTTATTTTTGGAATAAATGCTGTTAAATAACTCCTCCTTCGGCTCCCAGAACCCCCGTCACTGATTAGAACCTCAACATTTCTAATTAAAAATGTACGAACAATACTCTCTCATTCCTATATATTTGTTTTATACATGTATGTACTTTTCTGAATTTCCACTTACCCACTGAAATTGATTTTATTTTTATTTATTTTTATTTACATGCAATATACATATACATTTATATACCTTTTACTCGGAAATTATGTTCGTTAAAAGAAATCGTTTCCTGTTCGAGTAAACCGGAAATGGTAATGCATTTTGTAATTACATAAATGTAAGCGCCTGAAATGAATTCGTTCAAAAATCTAGGTACATTATATTCAACAATTTTCTATTGAGAGACACATTTGTACATATTTGTCAATTAATTATTTTTACAAGATTTTTATACCCTTGATGAGGGTATTATAATTTTGGTCAAAAGTGTGCAACGCAGTGAAGGAGATATCTCCGACCTTATAAAGTATATATATTCTTGATCAGGATCACCTCCTGAGTTGATATAAGCATGTCCGTCTAACCGTCTGTCTTTTCGTTTGTCTGTTTCTACGCGAACTAGTCTCTCAGTTTTAAAGATATCGAATTGAAACTCTGCACACACCCTTTTTTCCTTTCCGCGCAGTATATAAGTCGGAACGGCCGGGATCGGCCGACTATATCCTATAGCTGCCATATAACTGATTGTTCGGAAATGCCATAACTTTGGTGTTTGTTAAGTTAGGAAGTTTCTACGGGTTTTATATTTGGCCAATTAATCCGACCTATCAAATTTCACAAGGGTCGGCCGACTATATCCTATAGCTGCCATATAACTGAACGATCAGAAATACCATAACTTTGGTGTTTGTAAAATTAGGAAGATGTCATTTTCTATGGGTTTTATTTTTGGCCATTCAATCCGACCTACTAAATTTCATAAGGATCGGCCGACTATATCTATAACTGCCATATAACTGATTGATAGGAAATGCCATATCTTTGGTGTTTGTAAGTTAGGAAGTTGGGATTTTCTATGGGTTTTATTTTTGGGCAATCAATCCGACCTACCTATAGCTGACATATAACTGATTGATAGGAAATGGCATAGCTTTGGTGTTTGTAAAGTTAGGAAGTTAAGATTTTCTATGAGTATTAATGCATCATATGAATAATGTTGGAGAATATAATTAACAGAATATTCTTTAAGGGTATATCAACTTCGGCTCCGCCCGAAGTTAGCTGTCCTTTCTTGTTTTTAATGATTAAGTCACAAAAGAAGGTTTTCTTGTAATGTTATTAATTAGTACTAGCATTAAAACTAAAAACAAGAGAGAACGCTATAGTCGAGTGCCTCGACTATTAGATACCCGTTACTCAGCTAAACAACTTAATATAAATATGCCTTCTTGTATGTTTTTCGCCGCTCGAATTAGCTCCCGATTTGTACGTTAAAATCGGTACCCAGGGAATACCTCCAATTTGGCTAACTTGATTTGATTTGCATAGTTCTTGGGATATAGTTCGGTATTGTCAAATGAATGCCATCGCAATTTCCTTTAATAGAAATCCTTATCGAGAATTACCGTTGACTCTGTTGAGCACCTTGGCCAGCTGTTCCAAAGTCATCCGTTAGATGGCGCTATTGTATACGCCATGAAAGGCGGAAATGTAGGCGCTAGCCAGGCTTAATCGTTTAATGGGTTTTTGGGCGTTAGAATGGGCGTGGCAAACTTTTATTTGGCCAATCGATAGGTATTGACGAAACAAATACATATCAAAAAAAAAATTCATAATAGCATCAAAACTGTGGCCACAGCTTGTGGCTTGTGGGCGTCAGAGGGGGCGTGGCACCATTTTGAAACAAACTTGCGCTGCGTAGGAACTCCTAAAATCTACATGCAAAATTCCAATCTTCTAGCTTTTATAGTTTCCGAGATCTCAGCGTTCATACGGACGGACAGACAGATGGACGGACGGACAGACGGACATGGCTATATCGACTCGGCTAGTGATCCTGAACAAGAATATATATACTTTATAGGGTCGGAAACGCTTCCTTCTACCTGTTACATACTTTTGCACGAATATAATATACCCTTTTACTCTACGAGTTACGGGTATAACGAGATCTCAATTGTCTTTAATATAAAACTTTTGCAATTGTTTTTTGGTAACTTGATCTGTGTACAAGTAAAAAAGACGATTGCTGAAGCTTTAAAACAGCGTACAGTAGTTAGCAACATTTTAATATCTTCTGCAAAAGGTACAATACAATAATATTTTAAATAAATTGAAATCAATCGAGATAATTTAAATCATAAAGTTTTTTTTTCTTAAAAACCGGAAAGCTTGGACTTATTAAAGAACCGGAAGAGTTAATTGGCATTCCTATGAAAATGATTAATATATCAAAATCTATTGTATTATAAAATCAAGGAAACTTAGAAACAACTTTGGAACATGAATTTATAGAGTAAACTTAAGTTGAGCCTTTTATTTGTTATTTTAATAAACAACCAATTTCTGTCATAATTACCAAAAGAAAAAATGTAATATATTTGTTATGAATCCTCTTATATGTAAATTATATATATTTTACCAAACAATTAAAAATCCATTACATTTGAAAAGAAAAGAAACCAAGCAGATATTTTATATTAAAGTAGGAAAGGTCAAATGGAAATGGGAAGGTTGAACAATGTTAATCATACAATCTTAGTTTAAAATTTAGCTCATACAATTCAATAAGAAAAATTATCGCCGACATAGTTAACATTGAATTCCGAAATAAATATTTTCATCTAAATCTTTCTTTTCGTTACCTGACGCAGAACAAACAATTTTAAGGTCTGTCAACGGTCAGACAAATTCATCATGCAATGCTTGACAGAAAGATTTTTTATTTTAGTCAATCTGAGCTGGTTGAACTTCCACTGCTTCTAAATTTTATTCGTGATAAGAAAAGTTGCTTGTGCGCGAGATAAAACTGTCCTGTCATGCTTACTCTGATATTCCGATGGAAATCCGTAGGAGCATTTTGTTACTGTCATCGTGGTTAGGGGATTTAAAAATAGTTTTTACTAAATAAAATTCTCAGTATTATCGCTCGAATATGGATGAGTGGGGACTGTCTGTATGTGTCATTAGCTGGGCGTTTGTTTTGTCATCTTTAGTTTGATTAGGCTAAATGAATTGAGATTTATCTAGTTAGATGTGTAAAGATAAACAAAACAAGTGAGAACGCTATAGACGAGTGCCTCGGCTATTAGATACCCATTAAAATTATCAATTTGAATTCGGCGATCTATTAGAGCTGGCAGCTTTTCAGCACGAGCATCAGCACCAGCGCTTCTTTAGCGCAGGCAGATTTTGTCCTGCACCAACAGCTGTGTTTATGTTTATGTTTTTGAGTGCAACGCTTACATACATACACACATACGCCATTGTTTGACTCAGACCTCCAATTTGGCTAACTTGATTTGATTTGCATAGTTCGGTATTGACAAATGAAAACCATCGCAATTTCCTTTATTAAAAATCCTTATCGAGAACTAACTGTTGAGCACCTTGGCCAGCTGTTCCAAAGTCATCCGTTAGATGGCGCTATTGTAAGGCGGAAATGTAGGCGCTAGCTAGGCTTAAGCGTTTAATGGGTTTTTCGGCGTTAGAGTGGAAACAAACTTGCGCTGCGTAGGAACTCCTAAAATCTACATGCAAAATGCCAATCTTCTAGCTTTAATAGTTTCTGAGATCTCAGCGTTCATACGGACAGACAGACGCACAGACGGACATGGCTAGATCGACTCGGCTAGTGATCCTGAACAAGAATATATATACTTTATAGGGTCGGAAACGCTTCCTTCTACCTGTTACATATTTTTGCACGAATACAATATACCCTTTTACTCTACGAGTAACGGGTATAAAAATTTGGATCAGTAGTGATAAGAACAGCTCCCGGATTGGAGTGCGGCTGAAGAATGCCGTGGAGTGGCGGACGAGGGCCGAGGAGCGGCTGAGGAGTGTTGTGGAGTGGCAACGGATCTCTGCGACCGGCGTGCTGCCGGGCGGTACTGCCGTGATGCCATCGGTGGTTCCGAGAGATGAAGAAAAGTGTGGTGATCCTGGCCGCACGTTTTGCAGCGATCACCTCGCTGACACGCTCCGTCGGAGTGCTCGTGGGCCAAACAGCGGTGGCAGTACCGATTGGCAAGGACAGCCCAGAGCCTCTTCTCGGCACTAAGACGGAGGAACCGACGACACTTCCGAAGTGGATGGATCCCGCTACAGACTCGGCAACGGTAGGATTGCATACCTCGAGTTCGTCTGTGTTCCAATGCGATGGCGCTGCGCGGACGTGGAGTCATGTGTGAGATCTGATTGGCGGAATATAACAAAATAAACAAGTGAGAACGCTATAGTCGAGTGCCTCGACTATTAGATACCCGTTACTCAGTTCAAATTATAAATTTGAATTCGGCGATCTCTTAGAGCTGGCAGCTTTACAGCACGAGCATCAGCACCAGCGCTGCTTTAGCGCAGGCAGCTTTTGTCCTGCACCAACAGCTGTGTTTATGTTTATGTTTTTGAGTGCAATGCTTACATACATACACACATACGCCATTGTTTGACTCAGACCTCCAATTTGGCTAACTTGATTTGATTTCCATAGTTCTTGGGATATAGTTCGGTATTGACAAATGAAAACCATCGCAATTTCCTTTAATAGAAATCCTTATCGAGAACTAACGTTGACCCTGTTGAGCACCTTGGCCAGCTGTTCCAAAGTCATCCGTTAGATGGCGCCATGAAAGGCGGAAATGTAGGCGCTAGCCAGGCTTAAGCGTTTAATGGGTTTTTGGGCGTTAGAGTTAGGCCAATCGATAGGTATTGACGAAACAAATACATATCAATTAAAATTTTCATAATAGCATCAAAACTGTGGCCACAGCTTGTGGCTTGTGGGCGTCAGAGGGGTCTAAAATCTACATACAAAATGCCAATCTTCTAGCTTTTGTAGTTTCCGAGATCTCAGCGTTCATACGGACAGACAGACAGACAGACGGACAGACGGACATGGCTAGATCGACTCGGCTAGTGATCCTGAACAAGAATATATATACTTTATAGGGTCGGAAACGCTTCCTTCTAGCTGTTACATACTTTTGCACGAATACAATATACCCTTTTACTCTACGAGTAACGGGTATAATTATATGAGTTTAATAAAAAGTCTAAGCGTATTTTAGTTCACTTTCCCCATTGCCATGGAAACATTTAAACAATCCACAAAACCCACAGCAGCTGTAAAGTGACCTATAAAAATTCACCAATTTAGTGTTCGCCTCGCATTGTTGTCAGTGTCAGTCGTTATTGTGAGCATTGCCTCATTTGATTCAACACGCGCGTAGAACACCTTCCTCAAACTAGAATCAGACGCGAACGACAGTATTAGCGTCGATTTGCATATGCTTCGCATGCTTGCTCCGCTAGCCTGGGCATATGTTTAATATTTATTTTCTGCCATTTGCTGACCACAGCAACAATAACTATTACGAGTCTATACAAAGTACACACAAGTCGCAGCGCATTAGCAACATTAAAGCATTAAGTCAAAAATGAATTCAAGGGGCAACTTTAAGACTTTCTTACAAAATTACCTTAAACACCAAAGGAAGTAAACTTTGGCAAGCCGAGGTTTATATATCCTTGCAGTTATTACAAATACAAAACGACTACATTTCGATTTCTTTGGCTATATTACTAAAAACAATGAAGCTATGTCGATTTTGCGGTGCATTTTGCCATCGTTTCTATGGCAGCTTATGATATTGTTGTCCGATTTTAATTTAATTAAAACCACAATTCCATAATATTTAAATATTACCAAATCCCAAAGAACATATAATTTAATTTAATTATAATTTTTTTGAATACTTTTTTCGATTGTTCCTATGTGAGTTATATGATATAGTCGCTCGATCTGGCTCGTTCCGACTCATACTGCCATAGAAAAACCACTTTTGGGAAACTTTCAAGCAGATAGCTTTAAAACTGAGGGAGTTGGTGTTTGATTTTGTGTAGAAACGGACTGACGAACAGACGGACGGAAAGACGGACATGGTTAGATCGACCAAGATCAAAAATAGAATATATATACTTTATAGGGTCGGAAATGCCTCCTTCACTCTGTTTCAAATTTTTCACTGAAATTAAATTACCCTCTGCAAGGGTATAAAAACTACAAACAAGAAAATATGTCGTTTGGGTTCACGCAGTGACAGACAAATTTCTTGTTGTTTGGTTTAAAAGTTTAAGTTAAAATTAAAGTAATCATTCCTCGAAATTTAATCAAGTCAAATTGTAGGTAACCTTTACTACTTTTATGGGGATTAAAGGGGTTAATGATGCCGATAGAGTAGGTAAAGAGCAGTATGAAATTCAAAACTAACTAACAATATAGATAGTAAGTTTCGATAAGTACTTGGTGCACATTGTGGGTGTTTAACAAATCATTTTTACCACTAAAATAATTTTTTTATATTCTATTTTATTTGTTAGGTTTGAAAGTTAAAATTTTTGCTTTCGAAAGCTTTCCAAAACCTGAAAAATTCATGGGCCGTAGTTTTTTTTTGACGAATACTAGCCTTATGTTTCAAGATACGTTTATTTTTGGTTGTAAAATATTTATATTATTTTTATTCATATTATTTGTAGTTGATAGCCTGATTTTTGTAATGACTTGGAGGCAACGCATTTTAAAAATTTCATCATATAGCACAAATGGCAACAGCGTCCGATAAGCGCAGTGCATAAAACGTGTTGCTGCCGGCCGTTGTGTGGCTATATTAGCGATCTAGCTCAAAGTTTTAATTGCATATCTGCAAGTGCGATTGACGTGTGCTAATAATCAAAGCAGTCGCTAGAACAGCGAGGCCCAAGGTACATTCGATTATTATCCGTTTTGATTCGCAATTTCAATGTCAGTCGCTCCTGTCGAATCATTTATTAAGAGAGGTACCTTGCACC
This sequence comes from Drosophila fuyamai, assembly GCA_018153365.1. NCBI lineage: Eukaryota > Metazoa > Arthropoda > Insecta > Diptera > Drosophilidae > Drosophila > Drosophila fuyamai. Next base: position 746,209 of record JAECXW010000605.1, on the reverse strand, counting down.
GTTAAAACAAGTATAGAACCGGATTACCGTTAGACGCACATCCAATACTTCGTAAGTTCTGGCTTACGTGGAATACATTAATTAGAGTGCGTGTCCAAAGTACGCGTCATGCAAATCGAGCTAAAAGAATGTTATGCAAAACAAAAACTAAAGCGCCGTGAATTTTGTGCGCTTTTTGCAGGCACACACTACTCACCATGGCCACCGAACAAACGATCGCGGGAGCAGCCGCAATCGGCGCCGACGAACCCTTCTTAGGACTATTGGACGTGGCCCTACTAGCGGTACTGATTGGTGGAGCCGCGTTTTACTTTCTGCGCAGCCGCAAGAAGGAAGAGGAGCCGGCTCGGAGCTATTCTATACAGTAAGTATAATCTGATAAAACGAAAATTATTTATTGAAAAAGTAAAATTTATTAGTAAACAACTTCTTAGCAAGATATTTTTAATACGATATAGCTTTTCTTTGTTTCTTAATTTGAATTATCAAATCTAAGGCTTTAATTATATTCTAACTTTACAATTTAAAACTGTAAATATGTTTAGATATGGAGATAACTGGTATTTGTAAAATCAAGCAACTATACAGTAAAATGCTCCAACATGTAATTGTTGGTTAAAATTTCTGGAAGTAGCAGTGAACATAGCTTACCAAAATTATGTTACTCAATACATTTCGTAATAATTTCAATAAATTTTATATTATATATATCATTTTATTTTACTGATTTAACTCTTTTTTTTGATTGCATACAGACCCACAACAGTGTGCACCACCAGCGCTGCGGACAATTCATTTATAAAGAAGCTCAAAGCCTCCGGGCGCAGCCTTGTCGTTTTTTATGGTTCGCAGACCGGAACCGGTGAGGAATTCGCCGGCCGCCTGGCTAAGGAGGGCATTCGATACCGTTTAAAAGGAATGGTTGCCGACCCCGAGGAGTGTGATATGGAGGAGCTACTGCAGCTTAAGGACATATCTAATTCTCTGTCCGTTTTCTGCCTGGCTACCTACGGCGAGGGAGATCCTACGGACAACGCCATGGAGTTCTACGAGTGGATCACCAACGGCGATGTCGACTTGACCGGGCTTAATTATGCGGTAATTACTAAATTTTTTACTCGATTTGACGTTATCTAAACGAATGTCTCTGGCCTTCAAATGCGGGTGAATACCGACTCCGATCCGCTTATCAAACAGTGCCCCATCGATAAGCATTCTTTTCACTTCTTATCACAATTTTGTATATTTCCGTATGCGAGCGTTTAAAATTATTTGTTTGATACTGCTGATGTAATCGGATTGAAAACATTTGAAATGGCATAGGCTGAGCTTTGTTTACAAATTGGTCGGGGAAGTAAAACTGTATAACATTCAAAAATAATTTCGATATTAGTCAGAAGTGTGTAACGCAGTTATCTGGACGACACCTTTCCAAAAGTCTTCTTTCCTAATAAGAGTATATGCCGTATGAAATATGAAAAATGTACATAAAAAGACATAGCTTCGTCGTTTTTGCCCTGCTGGCATTGCAGAACAGAACTTCAGTATCTGTATATAGGTCAGTATTAGTATATAGGTCGGAACGAGCCGGATCGGGCGACTATATATTATATAGCTCCCATAGGAACAATCGGAAAAAACAATTCAAAACGAGGACGGAAGCTAACTTCGGCAAGCCGAAGTTTTAATACCCTTGCAGACTTAGCCGAAATGTGTAAAATAAACCCGAAGTCTTCTTAATACAAATGCCAAGAGCAATAGTATATAGACGTCCGATCGGCAAGCGCTTTTACCCTGATCAAGGTATGCGTAAATAAATAAGACTTGGAAAAATTTATGTCAATAGCTTATACACTGCGCGAAATATTCTAAAAATAATAAAATTTTGACCGATTTCACCGTATTGTTCCTATGGGAGGTATAGGATATAGACGTCCGATCAGCACGCGCTTTTACCTTGATGAAGGAATGCATAAAAAAATTCGATTTGGAAAGATTAATGTCAATAGCTTTTACACTGCGCGAAATATCATAAATTCTTGCAAGATATATCCAATTGTTCCAATGGGAGCTATAGGATATAGACGTCCGATCGGGGCGATTTTCAAACTTGATCTGCGTACACATGTTTTAGGACGATTGTGAAAGTTTCAGATCGCTAGCTTTTAAACTGAGCTCGCAAACGGTATTGAAACAGACGGACAGACGGACAGACGGCTATATCGACTCCCCTATTGATCCTGATCAAGAATATATATACTTTATGGGGTCGGAAACGTCTCCTTCACTGCGTTACAAACTTCTGACCAAAATTATAATACCCTCTGCAAGGGTATAATGATATTCAAATCGTCCGATTATCACTCTGCTCAAAATCGCGTTGTTCGGGCTCTCAGTGCATTTAGTCTGCATTTGCTTACCTGCCTTCGTAAATGTGTTTAGAAGGAAATTTTTGTTTTGGGAATCTTTGTGCTCTATGCCAATCTCAGCTTTTGCCAAATTTCCAGCAAATATCGGTCGGATAATGTTTATTAAGCTTTCAGTTTGCACTGTCTTTATTGACACATGTCGGTACCAAAAACTTCGAGCCTTGCAAGGCATTTTCCATAATTTACGTAACACAACTACCAGGGTGAGAATTCTAAACGGAATGGGAGGTAAAAGATTTACATATAAATGTATTTAACAACGAATATAACAACCTTTTATTACATTTTTAAAAATATTTAATCCTTTTCGGAATATAGGTGTTTGGCTTGGGCAACAAGACATACGAACACTACAATAAGGTGGCCATATACGTGGACAAGCGGCTGGAGGAACTGGGCGCTAACCGAGTCTTTGAACTCGGATTGGGCGACGATGATGCTAAGTAAGATGTGTATATGCTTAAAAGAAGCCAAGCTTATATTTTATTTTTGCGGCAGCATTGAGGATGACTTTATTACGTGGAAGGACCGCTTTTGGCCTGCTGTCTGCGACCACTTTGGCATCGAGGGCGGTGGCGAGGAAGTGCTCATTCGCCAGTACCGTCTGCTGGAACAACCGGAGGTGCAACCTGACCGCATTTACACTGGGGAGATCGCACGTTTACACTCGATGCAGAACCAGCGGCCGCCCTTTGATGCGAAGAATCCCTTCTTGGCACCCATCAAGGTTAATCGCGAGCTGCACAAGGGTGGCGGTCGCTCCTGCATGCACATAGAGCTGAGCATCGATGGGTCCAAAATGCGCTACGACGCTGGCGATCATGTGGCCATGTACCCTGTTAACGACAAAAGCTTGGTGGAAAAGCTTGGCCAGTTGTGCAACGCCAACCTGGACACTGTCTTTTCTTTGATTAACACAGACACGGACAGCAGCAAGAAACATCCGTTCCCCTGCCCTACCACGTATCGCACCGCACTCACCCACTATTTGGAAATTACAGCCATACCCCGCACGCACATCCTCAAGGAGCTTGCTGAGTATTGTACTGACGAGAAGGAAAAGGATCTACTGCGCACAATGGCCTCCATCAGTCCGGAAGGTAAGTAAACTTGTATTAAATGTATTTGAACTAGATCAGTAAACCATTTACAAATTATCCAGATTAGACAAAAACACATCTGTAGGTTATAAAAAGTATGCATTCGTATGCATTCTCATTTGGTCCGTTGTAACAACATATTTTTGCTTCTTACCTAAAAATACATTTTTTGGTAGCGTGTCCTATTTATTGAGATATAGGGCACTGCTACAGGTTAGCTATTGATTGGATAATTGTTTCCATGTTGTGCTAACTACATAACTCATGTTACCAAATGCTGTTCTGTGTTTTGATTTTGTTACGGAAGATAAGATATAATATCAGAATATGGTCGACCGAAATGTTTTTTTAATATATTTGATGTAGTGTAGGTGCCAGAATTAGAGAAATATCCGGCTCCAAAGTACTTGCACCTCGTTTTCAAAAATCACTAAATCTAAAAGTAAATCCACCTTTCCTTTCCCAATTAATTTGGTTTTTATTCCCTTGCAGAGGGTATTATAATTTTTGTAAGACTTTGTTAGGGACTTCCCACCTTTCGAGAGCCTAGCAACATCCGGTAGGGAGCTTTTTGAAAATAAGTTTAAGTTTAAACCACCGAAATAAGTAATTTGAGTTTTTGTGCTCAATTTTAAAAGTTTATTTTAAAACATCGAAATTATGTAAATTTAAAGTTATCGATCGCAGTGTAAGCACAAAATATGACTTCACATAAAATATAATATGTTTGTCCACATATAAACCAGTAAAAACTAAAATAATGTTTATATGAACTGATGAAAACTGATGGAAGTAACTGAGGAAAGGAACAAGGCTTTGGCATTATTTATATACCCTTGCAGAGGGTATTATAATCTTGGTTAGAAGTTTGTAACGCAGTGAAGGAGACGTTTCCGACCCTATAAAGTATATATTCTTGATCAGGATCAATAGGGGAGTCGATATAGCCATGATTGTCTGTTTCAATACCGTTTGCGAGCTCAGTTTAAAAGCTAGCGATCTGAAACTTTCACAGTCGTCCTAAAACATGTGTACGCAGATCAAGTTTGAAAACCGCCCCGATCGGACGTCTATATACTATAGCTCCCATAGGAACAATTGGATATATCTTGGAAGAATTGATGATATTTCGCGCAGTGTAAAAGCTATTCACATCAATCTTTCCAAATCGTATTTTTTTGCATACCTTGATCAGGGTAAAAGCGCGTGCCGATCGGACGTCTATATCCTATAGATCCAATAGGAAATCGGTCCAAATTTTATGTTTTTCAGATTATTTCGCGCAGTGTGTAAGCTATTGACATACATTTTTCTAAGTCTTAAAAGCGCTTGCCGATCGGACGTTTATATCTTATATCTTCCGTAGGAAAAATGGTTAAAGGCTGCGAAAATATCCCTTTTTTTCAATTGTTGTATTACATTTTTGTAGTATAAAAGCTGTTGAATTGAAACTATGCAAATCTATTTTATTTATGTATGTATACTTTATTCCTTTCGCTACTTTTTCAATTTTAGCAATTTAGGCACATTTGGTACATTTTGACTACTCAGATTTTTTTTCCAAAATGCGGACGATCAAATGTGATTTTTGGCACGTCAAGAATTATAATTTCAGTAAAATCTCTATAACGTAGTAAAGGAGATATTTCCGACCCTTTAAAGTATATATATTCTTTATCAGCATCACCAGGAGATCTAGCCATGTCAGTCTGTCCGTCCGTCCGTCTTTCTGTCTGTCTGTCCGTCCGTTCGTCCGTCTGTCCGTCTGTTTTAAAGCTTGCAACTTTCCCAAAATGTGTCTATGTGAAATAGCCGGATCAGGTGACTATATAGCTCCCATGGCAACAAAAAATTTTATAAAGTATAACTTTGCTGTTTTTATTTCTTTTTTGTGTTTTCTGGGATTTGGTTATATTTAAATACTATGGAATTACGGTATTTATTAATATAAAACCGGACATCTATATCAAAAATTACAAAAAAATCTCCTTACCGAAGTTTACTTCCTTTCTTGTTATACCCGTTACGAGTAAAAGGGTATATTGTATTCGTGCAAAAGTATGTAACAGGTAGAAGGAAGCGTTTCCGACCCTATAAAGTATATATATTCTTGTTCAGGATCACTAGCCGAGTCGATCTAGCCATGTCCGTCTGTCCGTCTGTCTGTCCGTCCGTATGAACGCTGAGATCTCGGAAACTATAAAAGCTAGAAGATTGACATTTCGCATGTAGATTTTAGGAGTTCCTACGCAGCGCAAGTTTGTTTCAAAATGGTGCCACGCCCCCTCTGGCGCCCACAAGCCACAAGCTGTGCCCACAGTTTTGATGCTATTATGAAAATTTTAATTGATATGTATTTGTTTCGTCAATACCTAATGATTGGCCTAATAAAAGTTTGCCACGCCCACTCTAACGCCCAAAAACCCATTAAACGCTTAAAAGCGCCTACATTTCCGCCTTTTATGGCCCGTGTTACCAATAGCGCCATCTAACGGATGACTTTGGAACAGCTGGCCAAGGTGCTTAACATAGTCAACGTTAATTCTCGATAAGGATTTCTATAAAAGGAAATTGCGATGGTTTTCATTTGTCAATACCGAACTATATCCCAAGACCTATACAAATCAAGTCAAGTTAGCCAAATTGGAGGTCTGAGTCAATCAATGGGGTATGTGTGTATGTATGTAAGCATATATATATGTGTGTATTTACATTGTACACAATTGCAATTGCCCGGCAAAGAAGGCATATTTATATTAAGTTGTTTAGCTGAGTAACGGGTATCTAATAGTCGAGGCACTCGACTATGGCTTTCTCTCTTGTTCTAATTTAAACCTACCAAACCCAAATAAACTACTACAAAAATGTAAAAAAAAGAAATACGAGTATTTTTCTTTTCCAAATAGTCATTTTAGACGCAGATTCGCTTTAGCAATGTTGATTAGTTTATAAATTTCCGCCCGTACGATTGCACCCAAATTGACCAACCCTATAACATATATTTTCGGTTAATGTTTTGTTATAAACATGTCTTTTATGTATCTTTTTACAGGAAAGGAAAAGTACCAGAGCTGGATCCAAGACGCCTGTCGTAATGTGGTCCACATTCTGGAAGACATTAAGTCCTGCCGTCCCCCTATCGACCACATTTGCGAGCTTCTGCCCCGTTTACAGCCACGGTACTATTCCATTTCGTCATCAGCTAAGTTGCACCCTACTGATGTGCACGTGACTGCCGTGCTCGTGGAGTACAAGACTCCTACGGGACGCACCAACAAGGGTGTAGCCACGACGTATTTGAGGAACAAGCAACCGGCTAGCGGCGAGGAAGTTAAGGTGCCAGTGTTTATTCGCAAATCTCAGTTCCGATTACCTACAAAACCGGAGACTCCTATCATAATGGTGGGTCCGGGCACTGGTCTTGCGCCCTTCCGTGGATTTATTCAGGAGCGACAGTTTCTACGTGACGAAGGCAAGAATGTGGGCGAGTCGATACTATACTTCGGTTGCCGTAAGCGCATCGAGGATTACATCTACGAAACCGAGTTGGAGGAGTGGGTAACAAAGGGCACACTTAATCTGAAGGCCGCCTTTTCCCGTGACCAGGCAAAAAAAATCTATGTTCAGCACCTGCTTGAGCAGGATGCAGATTTAATATGGAAAGTGATTGGCGAGAACAAGGGACATTTCTACATATGCGGGTAAGTTGTTCGAAAACCGATTTGCATATGTCATATACTTTATCTTCTGCCATTTTTCAGTGATGCGAAAAACATGGCCGTGGACGTTAGGAACATTTTAGTGAAAATTTTGTCCACCAAAGGTAACATGAGCGAGGCTGACGCCGTGCAGTATATCAAGAAGATGGAGGCTCAGAAGCGCTATTCGGCCGATGTCTGGAGCTAATCTGGTCAAAATGGACACCTCTAAGCGTAAAGTTTTCTAGTTTATAAAGCTGTGTAAGCGTAATTTTTGGTTTGGGAACTTCTTACTGCAGTTCAACAAACGCTGAATGAGTAACGATTAGTATATATCTAGTTAAAATGACTCTAGTTTGTCCCTCGTCTGTTTAATGGGGCAAACAAAGACGGAATTTAAGTAATGAAATGAGCGGAGTAACAAGTCTTCGACTTAAGTAGCTTTGCACGAGTGCTGATTAATTAAAGTTTTTTAAGTGCATTTTATTATGTATTCTCTTGGTGATTTCAATACAAATACAAAACATGTTGTGCAATTTTAAAAATGACACTGGAATTGTATTTTTAAAAATAAAAATATAAACTTTTTGCTGCAGTTCAACAAACGATTTAGTAAATATATATATAGCTTAAAAACTTTCTGGTTTGTCCCTGGTCTGTTCAATGGGGCAAATTTAAACGGAATCTTAGTAATAAAATGATTGGAGTAACAAGTTCTTGATTTAAGAAGTAGAATTTTTTACGAGCATTTAATTTTTTTGTATTGTCTTGGTGATACGAAACATGTGCAATTGTAATACTGGCACTTATTGTATTTTCATTAAAAAACAGCATACAATATATGTCCCTGGGCTTTATTGATATAATATTTTAATTTGAAAAGGTGTATCGGTTGGAATTATTTGAATTCTAGGGATGAGGTAATCTTCACCTGGACCCACTATTATTTTTGCCTTCACTACATTGTTGTGCCAGTCGCGTCCCATTGCAGAGTTTCAGTTGATTGATGTTTCGCAGCAGAATAATTGACACACCTGTCTTCAATTTCAGTATGTGTGATGGCATCCACTTCTTATTTTCCCTTTTCTTTTGTGCTTGGCAACTTAGGCGAGTGCAGAGTAGATAAAACCTAAGTGAGACCTCAACACATGTTGTGTTCAAATTTGGGCTCAAACGGTTCATAACTTTTCGAGTACATCGGCCACGAACATACGCATAGGGCATTTATAGGGCAAGTTTGTGGGCGTCAGAAACCACTAGATCGATTTATTAAAAAATAAAGTATATATATATATGTATAAAAAATAATGTATATATACATATAAGTGACGTATACGCAAATACCCTAGCTACCAAACCCAACATACAACCGGTATACCCATTATTCCAATAGTCAATAACATAAGCCCAGAGCCTATTATTGCAGTTATTCAAATCAATCCGACATAAACATTTAACAATTGTCAATAACATAAGTCCAGTGCCTACTGTTACAGTTTTCAAATCAATCCAACATAAACATTTAACCCCTCAGACATAAATCTTCTAAACACTTCACACGCCTTTATCGACGACGGCAGACATAAACAATATTCAGACCTTTACTCAAAGGGTCCAGCCTGAGAACCCATTCGTCAGCATAAAAGCTTTGGGCAATCCAAATTAATTAAACAAAAAATGCATCCTAGAAACCATCCCATCAGGCCACAGTTTTGACCAATCAAAATTATCTAATCAAAGTCCACTTTCGCTGCTCGCGCGCTGTCACCGGTAGAAGCCATAGTTATAAGAATAATGCATTTTGTAAAGTCAATTTAAGATTGGGGATCTAACTTGAAAGAACTTTACCAATAAAGACTCCGCTATATATTAAAATAAAAATCGTTTTTTTTTTAATATAGTCTTAACCGAAAAACATAATTTATATACTTTATTTTTTATTAAATTAAAACTCTGCTTGATGCCGTGTAAAGTTTATAATCGTTCTAACTCTTGCCTTTTTGTCCTTTGCTTGCTTGGATATCGATCTAGTGGTTTCTGACGGCCACAAACTTGCCCTATTCAAAGCCTGAGCAACAATTAGAATTCGGGAATTCCCCAAACAAATCGCAGCTGGTCACACTAGCCTCACATCAGCGCAATCCAGAGCTTTCGATAACAGGTCATCGAGACTCAGCAGAATCCCTTATTTCGAGCTGGCCACACAATCAGGCATAGAGTAATGCTGTCTTCCCACAGAGATCCATCCATAGAGTAAGAAACTATATAGAGGCATAGAGTAAGAAAATATATAGAGGTTTCATTTGCTCTGCCCGGGCCTCTGCCAAAGCTCTGCTGAGAGCCATGTTCGAAGCTAACTTCTTCAAACTACGGTTTCTCACCACTTCTAACATGTGCGAAGCACAAGCAATAGTATGGGGAGTTTTCGCACCTATCCTTAGGAATAAGAGCGAGCAGTGCAGCAATAAGAATTCACCATGGGCATGGATTCAAGCTCGATTCGAACAAATGAAAAACTCTCTTTTTTTTCCGTTTTTCTCCTACGTGGCATCACTGGCAAAGTCACTCGAGAGCGCGGGCAGAGCAAATGAAACCTCTATATAGTTTCTTACTCTATGATAGAGGTTTCATTTGCTCTGCCCGGACCTCTGCCAAAGCTCTGCTGAGAGCCATGTTCGAAGCTAACTTCTTCTAACTTCGGTTTCTCACCACTTCTAACATGTGCGAAGCACAAGCAATAGTATGGGAAGTTTTCGCACCTATCCTTAGGAATAAGAGCGAGCAGTGCAGCAATAAGAATTCACCATGGGCATGGAATGAAGCTCGATTCGAACAAATGAAAAACTCTCTTTTTTTCCGTTTTTCCCCTACGTGGCATCACTGGCAAAGTCACTCGAGAGTGCGGGCAGAGCAAATGAAACCTCTATATAGTTTCTTACTCTATGATCCATCCACCATCCGTTGAACGAATGGTATATAAGGCGCCAAATCAAAAAATGTTGTTTATACTTTTAATAATTAATTAACCACTGATCCATTCGTGTGGCAGCATTAGGAGTTGCTCCACTCTTTCCTAGGCGCATACAGTAGTCACAACCTGGAGCACATTGGAGAACGAGAGAACAAAAACAAACATTTATATACAATGAACTTGATTTGTTACCATTTAGACAATATTGGGCAAAAGTGGTTCATATTTTTTCGGCCGGCTGGAAAAAATCTGCTGACATATTAGTTCGATTTGGTTGTTCGCCTAGATCCCTTGCAGCCTGTCAGCAAGTATCATTTATAACGCTGTAGTGCTCATTTCAAATGTTGTGCAAAATGCAACGGGGTAAAATAATGAGCCAAAGCAGTTCAGATCAGCTGTCATCGGATGGTGGATGTGCTCTGTTTTTTTTTTTTTTTTAATATATGCTTTATTTATTGAATCTTCTCTATATGAGACTAACAATAAGTATATCAAATCTTAAGAATATAACTTAACTTACAGTCATGTAGACTGAATTTAGACTAACGGGCCCTAATATTTATTGCTGGGCTGGTAGATCGTTACGATGCAGACGAGTTCTGTTCGAAACCCGTCTTAGGTTCCTTGCGAGATTATTTGGGTGCAGTGTAAGCTTGTTATGGTAGGCCGCTTTCTGCTTTGCTATTTCATCTTTGACCGGTGGTATGCCCAGATCCCTGTGGATGTTTTCGTTCCGAACATACCATGGTGCCCCAGTGATTGTTCGCAGGATTTTTGATTGTGAGCGCTGTATGATGTCAACGTTGCTGTTGCTCGCGTTCCCCCAGAGCTGGGAGCCGTAGGTCCAAATGGGCTTGAGGGTGGAGTTGTAGAGAAGAACTTTAAAGTCCAGACACAGGGGTGATCGAGAATTTATAATCCAGTGTAGGCTGCTAGCTTTAAGTCTGAGATGTGCTTTCTTGCATTCAATGTGCCTCCGCCAGGTTAGGCGTCTGTCGAGGTGGACGCCGAGATATGTTACATCGCTGGCTTGGGGAATCTGCGTACCATTCAAAGTTAGCGGCGGGCACGATTGTCTGTTGAGGGTAAACGTTATATGTTTACACTTTGATTCATTAATTTTGATTCGCCAGTCTGATAGCCACTTTTCAACTACCACCAAATGATCAGCCAGTTGAGCTGTTGCTCTAGTTGGGCATCTTGAGCGGCTCAGGATTGCGGTGTCGTCAGCAAATGTGGACGTAGTCAGCCTCTCGTTCATAGGGATGTCTGATGTGTATAGGATAAACAGGGTAGGGCCCAGGGCGCTACCTTGTGGGACTCCGGCTTCAATGTTATACTCGTTGGATGTCGTTGTATTGCATCTAACCACAAAGACTCTGTGGTAGAGGTACGACTTAAGTAACTTATGAGTGTTTTCTGGCAGTAATGTTATGATTTTATGCATAAGGCCTTCAAGCCACACTCGATCGAATGCCTGAGAGACGTCGAGGAATATCGCACTACAATATTCCCGATGTTCGAAGGCTGTACGAATTTCTGAAGTTATCCGGTTGACTTGCTCGATGGTTCCGTGGCTTTCACGAAACCCGAATTGATGCGCCGGGATTAAGTTTTGTTCTCTTAAATATGGTGTAATGCGCGTGAGCAGGCATTTTTCCAGTAATTTGGACAGGCACGATAGTAAGCTTATTGGCCTGTACGATGAGGGAATTGTGTGGTCTTTGCCAGGCTTCGGTATCATTATAACCACGGACTTTTTCCATTTTTTGGGGTAGTAGCCAAGTTTTGCGATCCCGTTAAATAGCTTGCATATAACATCCACTGCACAGTTTGGAAGTTCAATTATCATTTTTGGGGTTATTAGGTCGGCCCCTGGAGCCTTTTTCGGTTTTATTTGCTTCCTAATGACGTTAGCAATTTCAGGTGTTTGAAACAAAATCGGGTTAATTGCAATTTCAGAGCTAAACGGCGGTAGTTGAAGAGAGTTTGTGGCGGCGTTCGGCTGAAATACATTTCGTAGGTGTAAAGCAAATGTTTCGGCTCTGTCTTCGTCACTGCGGGCCCAAGTACCCGAGGAGTTTCTAATCGGAGTGACTGATTCTATCGGAGAGCTTAAATTTGGGTGAGCTCTCCACAAAGGATGCTTGGTACTGGTCGGCGACAGTTTCTCGATGTACCGGCGCTGCGCAAGCTCCTCTTCTTGCTTGAGGGTTTTGGTGAGTCTGCGGGTGGCATCATTATAGAGTTGCTTCGAATGGGGCGATCTGCAGGATTGCCAAACGCGTCTTAGACGTCGTTTTTCCCGAACCAGTTGTTCGATTTGCAGATTAGTTTTGTATTGGTTGCTACGCACGATTGTCTCTTCTGGAGTTGAGATTTTGGCTGCTGCCACGAGTACTGACTCCAGGGCATCAGCACAGCAGTCGATGTCGTTCTCTATGTTTAACTGTGGTGTTAGTTCAATGTGGGAACTTACGTACTTTTTGTACTTTAGCCAGTTAGTTCTAGTCGAGGTCAGCCTGAAGGGGTACTCGATTACTTTCGGGCTTTGAAGGAGAGTTATTAAAACAGGCGAGTGGTCCGATGATAAGTCCGAAAGCGATTTGGCGCTGACTAAATTTCTTGGGATGTTCTTGGTCACAGCGAAGTCAATTAAGTCCGGGAGTTTTCTGGGGTCAGCTGGCCAGTATGTGGGGCTGCCAGGGGAGACATAGTCGAGTTTGTTGCTCAAATTTATGATTGCTTTATACAGTTGTCTTCCTTTGGGCGTCACTAATCTTGATCCCCAGTGCGTGTGCTTGGCGTTGTAGTCTCCTCCTGCTATAAAGCGATCTCCGAGTGAATTGTAGAAGTCCAAGAATTGCTCTTCAGTTATTGTAAAACGCGGTGGGCAATAGACAGCGGCTATAGTGATACTGCCGTTGCCTGCTTGTAGTTTTATAGATGTAGCCTGCAAATAATTTGTTGCAAACCTCTGGTGAAAGTGGTGCTTAATGCGTTCCCTGATTAGGATTCCAGTTCCTCCGTGAGCCTTACCGTCCGGATGATCTGTGCAGTATGAAGTATAACCTCTTATTTGGAAGTTGTATTTACTTGTGAGATGCGTTTCTGCCAGCAGCATTACATCTATTTGGTTTTCATTGAGGAATTGAGTTATTTCAAGTTTGTGCCGTGAAACGCCATTGGCATTCCACATGGATATTCGAAGACAAGACATCGATTATTTAGATTGTTGGGATGTGAGCAAATTTATTAAAATGTTTTGATTTTGCATAAGGTTTGTCATTGTTGTTTTCATGAAGGACATAAATTCCATCATACCCTGTTGTAAAGTCAGCATCATGGTTTCCATGCTGTTTGGTATTTGTCCTATTGCTTGCTGAGGTGTTGTTATAATTTGCTCAGAGCATTGAGCTTGTGGGAACCCCGTCTGATTGGCAAGTCCTGATTTTAGGGCACTGGCGTATGAAACTCCCCCATTTGTGTTGAGGGGCCCAAATGAAGATCTGGCTGCTTTCGCAAAGAAAACATTAGGTGTGGTTTGGGATTGCACGTACGCATTTCGTGCATTCTGGGAGCGTGCTTGTTTTGCTTGTTGAAATTGACTCTTCAGCTCTTTATAGACCGGGCAGCCTCTGTAGTTTGCGGTATGGTTATCTCCACAGTTAGCGCATTTCTTTGTCTTTGGGTCTTCTTTGCTTGCAGGGCAAGGTTCGGATTTGTGGAAGCCACCACAAGCTACGCAGACTGAACGAAGCCCGCAGTTGTTTCTGGTGTGTCCATACTCTTGGCAGTTTGTGCATTGCAGCGGGCCATTCCGCTTATGCGGTTCTTCAACAGTAATCCTTCTGTGCAACAGGTATTGCAGTTTATAGATCGGGTGCACTTCATTTTTCTTCAAGGCTCTGCTTTCAGGCTCCAGTTCGACCTTAAAGAGTGGTTGCGGCTTTTTATTTTTGTTGATAATATTAATAATATTTTTGGAGAAGAATCCTTTTTCTTTCAGTGCCTCTTTTACCTCATTGGTGGATACGTCGGGCTCTATGCCCTTTAGCACTACTTGCAAGCCCTTGCTACTCTTGAGCTGGTACGTGTAGTAGGGTTTCCTAGCCTCGTCTAGGTAATTTGTTACAGCTCTGAATTGATCTTCAGTTTTAGCTTGAAGCTTTGTTTCATGAATATTCCCTTTAACAAGGGGAGTAACATAAAAGTTGTCATTCCCGACCAGCGCAACAATTCTCTTTACTAGGGTATTTGAGTTCTGTTCCCTTATGTAAATTGGTGGGGGCTTTGGTTTCTTTTGAACAGCCTGTCCAGATTCGGATTGATTATTATCAATTTCCGACAATAGGGCGAATCTGTTTTTACTAGATGCCCCTGGTTGTTCGTTGCCTTTATTAGGGCAATTTTGTTTTGGTTTATTTCCAACCATTTTATTTTGCGGGCTTAGCTTCCGTTTGATTTGGATGTAACGGTCCATGCCAGTCTGTATAGCCGGACCCACTTGTTGTTGCTTGATATTGCCGATATTGGCACTCGTACTTACACTTGGCTTTGTAGTTTTATTCGGCGCTGCAGAAGTTGCAAACGCATTCGAAATCGCGTTGTTGTTAACGGCGACCGTTGATGTTGTTGTTGCAGTGGCTGCGGTTGCAGAAATTAACGAGGTCGCAGTGCTCGTGGCTGGTGAGCTGTTAGTCGAAGCTGGGGGTGGGGTTCTACACTGCAAGCTCCATGAAGTGGGAGTTTGTGTGAGTAGGGCGGGAGAACAAGACCGTGTTCTCGCACTGTCAATGGTCAGTAGGGCTGAGTTGCTCTTTGAAGAAGTTCTTTCTACTTCTGTATCACGGGTTGAGAAATATGAGATATAACTGTTTCTCTGGTCTACGGAGCTTCTACGCTCATTTTTTGAATCGCCGCTCATCGAGCTATCACTCGTGGCACTTCTTAGTTTTTATAATAACTTTGCACTAGTTTTATACATAGCACTAATTATTATATACTGTTTTTAGCAATAAGATTGCCTTTATTACACCACTCTAGTGTTTTTAGTTATTGTTTTTCGCTTTTGAGCGGTTTTTTTCCGGAGCTCGCGCAAAACACGTCTGGATGTGCTCTGTGGGAATCGGAGTTTTACATTTATCAAAAATCCCAATCGTTTCAAACGGATGGACTCTACGGGAGGAGGGCGTTAGTTCCCCATCCGAGTTTGACGGACTTTTTTATGCGATAGTTAGGCGATGTTATTTCGGTGCAACTCTGAGTTCTTCTTTTTGACAGTGAAAATTGAAACATTCTCTACGAAAATTAAAAAAATAATGGCGGGTAACTTTTCAAAAACGAAGGCGCCAAATCAAAAATGCTGTCTATACTTGTAATAATTAATTAACTACTGATCCATCCGTATGACAGCATTAGGAGTTGCTCCACTCTTTCTTAGGCGCATACAGTACTCACAACCTGGAGCATATTGGAGAACGAGAGAACAAAAAACAAACATTTACTCCATGGAGTATGCTTACTCTATTCTAAGCCGTAGTAAAAAAAGTTGGCGTCAGCCACGGACGACGATATAATTAATTATACCCGTTACTCTTCGAGTACAAGGGTATATTGTATTCGTGCAAAAGTATGTAACAGGTAGATGGAAGCGTTTCCGACCCTATAAAGTATATATTCTTGTTCAGGATCACTAGCCGAGTCGATCTAGCCATGTCCGTCTGTCCGTCTGTCTGTCCGTATGAACGCTGAGATCTCGGAAACTATAAAAGCTGGAAGATTGGCATTTTGCATGTAGATTTTAGGAGTTCCTACGCAGCGCAAGTTTGTTTCAAAATGTTGCCACTCCTCCTCTGACGCCCACAAGTCACAAGCTGTGACCACAGTTTTGATGCTATTATGAAAATTTTAATTGATATGTATTTGTTTCGTCAATACCTATCGATTGGCCTAATAAAAGTTTGCCACGCCCACTCTAACGCCCAAAAACCCATTAAACGCTTAAGCCTGGCTAGCGCCTGCATTTCCGCCTTTCATGGCCCGTTGTAACAATAGTGCCATCTAACGGATGACTTTGGAACAGCTGGCCAAGGTGCTCAACAGAGTCAACGTTAATTCTCGATAAGGATTTCTATTAAAGGAAATTGCGATGGTTTTCATTTGTCAATACCGAACTATATCCCAAGAACTATGCAAATCAAATCAAGTTAGCCAAATTTGAGGTCTGAGTCAAACAATGGCTTATGTGTGTATTTATCTAAGCATCTAACATGAATGCAAATATATTTCAATTTCAATTTATTTTAAAATGCTTTCCTAACGCTACAAGTTGATAACTTATAATTAGTGCGATAGTCACGTAATTTGCACTCAAAAACATAAACATAAACACAGCTGTTGGTGCAGGACAAAAGCTGCCTGCGCTAAAGCAGCGCTAGTGCTGATGCTCGTGCTGTAAAGCTGCCAGCTCTAAGAGATCGCCGAATTCAAATTGACAATTTGAACTGAGTAACGGGTATCTAATAGTCGAGGCACTCGACTATTGCGTTCTCACTTGTTTTTTTTAAAGAGTCTGAAGGGCAACTCTATGGACCAGGGAATCGCTGATTAACATATTATTGCGGTAAGTGCAAGAATACTACGATTTTTTATATAAATACCAAATCTTAGACGTCCGATTTTTCGGTTTTTCATTTTCACGATTTTTCTTAATTAGCGGGAAAGATAGGAAAAGGTTAAACGTCCTATCGAAACGAGACAAAATTTATTGTATTCGGGATTCAATTATCTTTTAGTTAACCCTAAAAAACCTTAAGAAAGTAATGATTAACCCACTTTTTAAACCATTTCAATTACATTTTTTTTTCCAAAAAAGGTTTTTTTAATTTAGTAAACATTTTTGAATTTCTAATTTTTGGTTAAATTTTCTTGGTTTAACAATAAGCTATACAATTGAAAATATGTAAAAATTTGTTTTTTTAGTATACCCTTGCAGAGGGTATTATAATTTTGGTCAAATGTGTACAACGCAGGGAAGGAGACATCTCCGACCCTATAAAGTATATATATTCTTGATCAGGATCACCTCCTGAGTTGATATAAGCATGTCCGTCTGTCCGTCTGTCTTTCATAAGGATCGGCCCACTATATCCTATAGCCGACATTTAAATAATTGATTGGAAATGCCATATCTTTGGTGTTTGTTAAGTTAGGAATTTGAGATTTTCTATCGGATTTATTTTTAGCCAATCAATCCGACGTACCAAATTTTAAAAGGATCGGGCGACTATATTCTATAGCTGCCATATAACTGAACGGTTGGAATTGCCATAACTTTGGTGTTTTTAAAGTTAGGAAGTTGGGAGTGTTAAGAATGCATCATATGAATAATTTTGGAGAATATTATTTATAGAATAATCTGCAAGGGTATTTCAACTTCGGCTCCGACCGAAGTTAGCTTTTCTTTCTTATTTTTACAAGTTACAATTTTATTTTAATTTAAAAATAAATCAGTTTATCTGATTTATCCATTTTTGTTGTGGGTATGGATGTTATAATACGTATTTCGTTGATTTTGTAGTTAATGTATGTTTTGATTAGTTACCCATTTCTAAGTCTGCCGAAATTCATACATGGGTGTGTCTATTCTATTAGAATTACTTTCACATTTGTCCATTTTACGTCTTTTACAAATTGTTATCATTATTTAGTTTATAACATTGAATTAAATTTTCTGCAAACAAAATTTAATTGTTCGTGAATTTTTACCAGGTAATTTTTACCGAGTGAAAAGAAATTTGATTGATAAATATAATATGATGTTAATTTATTCTCCTTTTCGTTTGATTTGTTGATGTAAAATAATTTTATTTAATTCCTTAATTAATTTATTGTACAAATATTATTTTATTTTATTGCCAAAATAGGTATGCAAAAATAATGTTTATATTTCTGTCAAATTTATTTTAGACAGTGATTTCCATACCCTTAAGTATCTGAGCTTGTTTAGTTGAAAAAAGGAGAAGGCATAGTTGAGTGTGACTCGTGCTGAAAAATATAAGCAACATCATCATTGTAAATGTTTTTGTTTTTAAAAAATGTATTGATTTTTCTCTTAAATGTCTTCTTATGTATCTTTATAATGGCTCCCTTTTTTAATTCTTGATAATCCGTCAGCTTTCATATTTTCTTTTCCCAAATATATAGCACATGTTAAATTGAAATTCGTTAAATGTATTTATATTTGTATTTTAACATTTTGTTCTTTCAAAGGATGCAACCATCTAAGGACTGATTGTCACTTGCTATTTGAAAATTTCGTCCAAATATGCCGACTAATTCTAAAACAATGTTTATTAAACAAAGTTGATTAATTTATGATTAAGTCGAAATGGTATACGAACGTATTCGTATTGATTGTGTTTTGTATGGAATGCAGTATTTATACCGGGTCCATTTGGTTAAATCTATTATTTTGGATTATTTTGGTTTACGAAGTATTTTATCCATGTGTGGTTTATGGGATACCTGTCAGGTATGGTTTTTATCGGAAAGTTTTCGGTAAAAAAAAGTACTACTCTTTACTTTATTTACACAAATCATATTTTTTGTTGGAACTACCTAACAAGAATTGTTATTCGTGTATTGACGAATTACTTCTAAATATCCCAAAAAAAGCGGTTAGCGGGTGCTCCATTCTTGAGCAAATTAGAAGTGGTCATAGCCGATCAAAAGTTAATCTTTCCACGGTTTAATAAGGATGGTAGATTAATTAAAAGAACTCTAATAGAGTAGGTGGTAAAATAAGGCTTGCATTCCAGTTAAGCCCCCGTAGAGCAAATAATAAAAAGTTCTTTTGCACAGACTCTATCCGGTCTATATGTACACGATACTGAGGATTCCAAACTGCTGAACAGTACTCCAGGATTGGTCGGACTATAAAAATGAACAGAGCCTTTTAAACATAGGGATCATCGAATTCCTTTGACCATGGTCTGGGGACCATGTCGCCTAGGTATATTCAAAATAACCTAATTGAACTCAGATGATGGTGGGATATATGAACAAGTAATGTATATAAAACTACCGGTAAATGATTATTTTATACCTAGGAGTTCAAAGTCATTAAATTCTTCAAAAGTCAGTAATTCAGACAAATCAAGCCTGTAAAGTGTTTACTTACCCGGGAAAATTTTGGAGGTGATATTCTTAAACAGATTTCTGGACATACAATAATATTATATGGGAAGGAAAAACTATCTGAGAACAATTTAGTCAGATTACTAAGTAAGCCTCTTGTATTCTGATAGGAAAGAAGAAGGGAGGTGGCTAGTTTTTTGGGGCAGAACAGTAGGTGGAAGACTCTGGGGATGGTTCTTTAATGGTATTTTCCATTTCCCCTGAACTATTATTTGTATAACTGATTGATAGGAAATGGCATAACTTTGGTGTTTGTAAAGTTAGGAAGTTGAGATTTTCTATGAGTATTAATGCATCATATGAATAATGTTAGATAATATAATTAACAGAATATTCTGCAAGGGTATATCAACTTCGCCTCCGCCCGAAGAAAGCTTTCCGTTCTCGCTTATATTATATATCACGCCATCGAAAAACTTCTCATAAGATCTACCTAGCTTCATTGTTTTAGGCATCGAAATTGAAATAGAGAATATTGAATTTTTGTAAAACCTGAAAGGGAATATAAACTTATGCTTGCCAAAGTTTGCTCCCTTCCTTGTTATACCCGTTACTCGTAGAGTAAAAGGGTATATTATATTCGTGCAAAAGTATGTAACAGGTAGAAGGAAGCGTTTCCGACCCTATAAAGTATATATATTCTTGTTCAGGATCACTAGCCGAGTCGATATAGCCATGTCCGTCTGTCCGTCCGTATGAACGCTGAGATCTCGGAAACTATAAAAGCTAGAAGATTGGAATTTTGCATGTAGATTTTAGGAGTTCCTACGCAGCGCAAGTTTGTTTCAAAATGGTGCCACGCCCCCTCTGACGCCCACAAGCCACAAGCTGTGGCCACAGTTTTGATGCTATTATGAATTTTTTTTTTGATATGTATTTGTTTCGACAATACCTATCGATTGGCCAAATAAAAGTTTGCCACGCCCATTCTAACGCCCAAAAACCCATTAAACGATTAAGCCTGGCTAGCGCCTACATTTCCGCCTTTCATGGCGTATACAATAGCGCCATCTAACGGATGACTTTGGAACAGCTGGCCAAGGTGCTCAACAGAGTCAACGGTAATTCTCGATAGGGATTTCTATTAAAGGAAATTGCGATGGCATTCATTTGACAATACCGAACTATATCCCAAGAACTATGCAAATCAAATCAAGTTAGCCAAATTGGAGGTATTCCCTGGGTACCGATTTTAACGTACAAATCGGGAGCTAATTCGAGCGGCGAAAAACATACAAGAAGGCATATTTATATTAAGTTGTTTAGCTGAGTAACGGGTATCTAATAGTCGAGGCACTCGACTATAGCGTTCTCTCTTGTTTTTATTTTAAGGGATTTAAATTTTGTATACCCTTGCAGAGGGTATTATAATTTTGGTCAAAAGTGTGCAACGCAGTGAAGGAGACATCTCCGACCCTATAAAGTATATATATTCTTGATCAGGATTACCTCCTGAGTTGATATAAGTATGTCCGACTGTCCGTCTGTCTGTTTCTACGCAAACTAGTCTCTCAGTTTTAAAGATATCGAATTGAAAGTTTGCACACACCCTTCATTCCTTTGCACGCAGTATATAAGTCGGAACGCCGGGATCGGCCGACTATATCTTATAGCTGCCATATAACTGAAGGATAGGAAATGCCATAACTATGGTTTTTGTAAAGTTAGGAAGTTGGAATTTTCTATGGGTTTTTATTTGGCCAATCAATTCGACCTACCAAATTTCATAAGGATCGGTCGACTATATCCTATAGCTCCCATATAACGATATGAAATACCATAACTTTGGTGTTTTTAAAGTTAGGAAGCTGGGATTTTCTATGGGTTTTATATTTGGCCAATAATTCTGACCTACCAAATTTTGTAGGGATCGGCCGACTATATCCTAAAGCTGCCATATAACTGAACGATTGAAAATGCCATAACTTTGGTGTTTTTAAAGTTAGGAAGTTGGGATTTTTATGAGTATTAAAAATGCATCATATGAATAATTTTGGAGAATATTATTTACAGAATATTCTGCAAGGGTATATGAACTTCGGCTCCGCCCGAAGTTAATTTTCCTTTCTTGTTTTTTTGTGCGGTGTCCCACGGCCCACTTACCCTCCCAACCAACAGCGTGTCGTACGGCACTATTCGCGAGAAGATAGACGCGAGATAAGAAAATATAGGTAAAAGTTCGGGGAAAGTAATTATAAGATCAATTTTGTGCCAATGAAGCTAAGTAAGTAAGTATTAATCGTTTTAGGATCCGCAGAGAGTCAAGATTTTAGATTATAGGAAAAAGTCTATTATAGTTAGATTACGGCATAACGGCATAGGTATTTCTATAATAATATTTATTCTCTTCTTTAAATTTATCTTAAGGAATTTTTGGAAATATTTCCGGGGGTTTCACAGCCGTGCTCTATAATCTAGGTATTTGGATCTTACACTTATTGACATATGTAAATAGGATATGCGAAATCTTTGCAGTGTTAGTGTTATTTGTACAAGACTTAAAACAAAGATTGCCTATCTAAATGAGCAAAGGTGAAAAATCCTCGCTACCAATGTTCTTTTCAATATGTTTTCTTTATCACTTCATCTCAACTTGAATACTTAACAAAAGTTAATCATTAGCATATAAATATAAATACTTTGGGCATGCGCAGTTTTAACTTCAACAATTTAGGGAATTGAATGGGGCGCTTAAAGACTCGCTTTATTTACAGAAATGTTCAGCCTACTAAAATAGCTAGTGACTTTTACTTCCTCTGTTCTTTGTTTCCTCTGTTTTTTTGGCACTAAAATAAATAATCTTATTAATCTCTCTCGTTATCTACAGAGCATGCAGATGAGTTGAGGGAACTCCTAATGCGGGTGGGCGAACGTGGAAATGTGGTATGTGATCTGATCCGAATCGGTTTCCTTGGTGAGCAACTAGGTCCAGCCTCTGTGAGCATGGCTAAGGCAGAATGGCTTAATCAATTTTTCCTCTCCTAAGCTACGGCGACATAAATGAGTCTTAGACAGATGATCGTCGGAGGCACCGTCAGAAAGGCTTGATGCCAACGCATGTATTATCTAACTATAACATCCGGCGAGTCCTCGCTGATGAGTCGTTCCCTGGGCGAGCTCTCTATTACACCGCTCTCGCCTTTTATTCCGGAACCGCGATTATAATCCAGCAGCCGCACTCCTACGCGATCGTTGCCCGTCGTACTAGCATTGTTACGGAATAGTTGGGCCACCGGAGCCGTGAATGCCGCTGAATTTACACCAAATGTGGTTAGAGGACGCAGGGCGTTCGCGTTCGGGGAACATAATTATACCCGTTACTCGTAGAGTAAAAGGGTATATTGTATTCGTGCAAAAGTATGTAACAGGTAGAAGGAAGCGTTTCCGACCCTATAAAGTATATATATTCTTGTTCAGGATCACTAGCCGAGTCGATCTAGCCATGTCCGTCTGTCCGTCTGTCCGTCTGTCCTGTCTGTCCGTCTGTCCGTCTGTCTGTCCGTCTGTCTGTCTGTCTGTCCGTATGAACGCTGAGATCTCGGAAACTATAAAAGCTAGAAGATTGGCATTTTGCATGTAGATTTTAGGAGTTCCTACGCAGCGCAAGTTTGTTTCAAAATGGTGCCACGCCCCCTCTGACGCCCACAAGCCACAAGCTGTGGCCACAGTTTTGATGCTATTATAAAATTTTTTTTTATATGTATTTGTTTCGTCAATACCTATCTGATTGGCCAAATAAAAGTTTGCCACGCCCACTCTAACGCCCAAAAACCCATTAAACGCTTAAGCCTGGCTAGCGCCTACATTTCCGCCTTTCAAGGCGTATACAATAGCGCCATCTAACGGATGACTTTGGAACAGCTGGCCAAGGTGCTCAACAGAGTCAACGTTAATTCTCGATAAGGATTTCTATTAAAGGAAATTGCGATGGAACTATATCCCAAAACTATGCAAATCAAATTGGAGTTAGCCAATTACTGGGTACCGATTTTATCATAAAAATCGGGAGCTAATTCGAGCGGCGAAAAACATACAAGAGGGCATATTTATATTAAGTTGTTTAGCTGAGTAACGGGTATCTAATAGTCGAGGCACTCGACTATAGCGTTCTCTCTTGTTTTTAGTTGATCTACTTGGCACAGAAAAGTTTAGCCGACTTACCAAGTCGGGGCAGTCAATTTCACAATTTATAAGGTTATAAATGAAGACAGTACCGAGCAGCATTCTACGGTTGGCTAGGGAGGGTAATCAACAGAAGTCTACTAGAATAAGAAGGTAAGTTAAGACTTGCATCCCAGTTTAGGCACCATAAAGGAAGGACGTTTTTTGTACAGATTCAATACGACCAATATGTATTCCGTATTGTGGACTCCAGACGGGAGAGCCATACTCCAGAATCGGATGGCCTAGCGAAATAAATAAAGTTTAGTTACATTAAGATCATTGCATTTTTTTGACCACCTTTTAATCAATGCACTCCTCTGGCTTTATTAACCATGGACGAAATGTGATTAAAAAATTTGAGAACGCCAAGATCGTTTACAAGAGTTATTCTATCCAAAGAGCTGCCACTTAATATGTAAGTAGCGTATATCGGATTGACCCGATAAAAAGTCATCAGCCTGCACTTGGAACCGTTTAAATGTGGTAAATTATCTCTCACCAGTTTTGAAAATAATCTGGATCGGATTGTAAGTGCAAATGGCAGGAAATGTCCTTATACTACAGGCATAACTGAACATCATCTGCGTACATACACTCATACCAAAATTAACCCTAAAAACAAGAAATTCGCTTTATATTTGTCTTCAAAGGCATCGCACCTTAAATTTTAAGGTACATTTTTCTAAAATTAAGAGCGTTCCTTTCTAAAATCTAAGGCGAAGGGCCCTAAAAACAAGAAAAACTTTTCTAAAAAATAAAAAAAATATTTCTTAAAAGTAGGGCATCTAACCATAAATTCTAGGGGATTTTTTCTAAAAATTAGAAAAAATGTGTCTACATTCCGGATTTATGGACTTATGTATTATATATTCATGTATGTGTGTGCGGGTTTTTTTTTATTCATAAATTACATACATAGACAAAATAAATAAATATACATATGATATCCAGACTTGCGGGACTGCCGTGAAACATTGCTTCGCAAGGCGGGCTGGCCTGTTTAGGGCCTCTCGTTCCTTATGCGTTCTAGCCGCCTTAGTTCCGTCGTGACTTCTGCAGCCTGCATACAGCTGTCCAGTTATCCTGACTCTACAGCATACTAGGTACAAGTCCCTCCACTGTGATCGGGGTCCCCAGGATTTGTTCAGGTCTTAGGCGTTCTTTTCCGAACCTGACGCAAGTGGTTAGTGCGGGTTCGGCATTTTCCACTGTTCCCCAGGAATCACAGATTGGGCTTGTCTCGTGGCCGAAGCGATGTAAATATCCAATATCTAAGTGCTCCTATTCTGTAGTCCGACTCTATACCCTTTGTGTAGCTCTTTTTTATTGTCGCCTCGGCCCATATTGGTGCTGCATACATGATGGACGACTTTGCTACGTTAAACAGTAGCTTCCTGCTCGTGGATTTTGGGCATCACTCGGGACACTGCCATCGTAACTCCGTGTGCCCTCTTATGAGTCGCCTGCAGGTGCTCCCTGTAGGACAGCCTGGTGTCCAGCATGACCCCTAGGTATTTTATAGCCCTTTTCGTCTCCACTTGGGCTCCGTCCACAGGGATTCGTGCCGTGTTCACTTTTTTGCTGGTGCTGATGAGTAACGCCTCGGTTTTCTGCTCAGCCAGTTCATTTCGCACGATTTATAGCCACTCACTTGTACTGCTGATTGCAGCGTTTGTGGAGCTTTCTACCTCAGCTATGGACTTTTTTACCACTATGACCGCGACGTCATCCGCGAAGCGAACAACGTTTACGGCCTGCTGGAAGTTTAGTCGCAGGATACCATCGTACATGGTGTTCCACAATAATGAGCCTAGGACGGACCCTTGTGGCAATCCTCCTGTGATTTCGTAGCGTTGAGGTCCTTCCGTGTCGTAGTGGAGACCTGTCGCTCAGGTAGTCGCTAACAATCGCCTGCAAGTACTTTGGGATGTTCAGCATCCCGAGTGAGGTCATTATTCTGCTCAAGAATGCCGAGTTGAAGACGTTTTTGATGTCCAGAGTTGCCACCAAACAGTATTGTTTGTTTCCTCCCAGCCACCTTTTGCCTTCTATGGCCTGCCTGGCTATGCGGTCTACGGCTTCTAGTGCATCTAGGGTTGAGCGAGCCTTTCTAAAGCCATACTGACTTTCTGAGAGCACTCCGGCATCCTCTATTGCCTCTTCGAGTCTTGCACTGACAGTACTTTCCAGTATTTTGCCGGCCGTGTCTAGAAGGCAAATGGGCCTATATGCCGACGGTTCATCCTTGTCTTTTCCTGGCTTTGGTATAAGCACCAGCTTTTGCTGTTTCCACCGTTCTGGGAAGCAGGCTTGGGCCAGGCACTAAGTGTATGCACTGGCAAAGGTGCTTGCGTACATGCTGATTGCCAGTTTGAGTGCCCGATTTGGTATCCCATCTGGCCCTGGTGCCTTGTTGTTTGGTACCTTCTGGACTGTGTTGACCAGCTCCTGTGGGGTCACCGGCGGTATCTGGTATCTGGTATCGGTATCCGGGACACCGAACGCTTCCGCTTGCCTCGTTTCCTGCGCTGGGAAAAGGTGCCTTATTATCTCTCTCCGTTTCTCGGAGCCTGTTGGGGTCACGTTTTTAACGGTGTTGGTTTTTTTCATTACGACCTTGTAGTCCTTTCCCCACAAGTCGTTTTCTGCTTCATCGCAGAGTTGCACGAGGCACAGCGTTTTGCTGCTTTTTATTTTTCGCTTTAGGATCTTCCTCATTTGGGTGAGAAGTATATGGAAGGCTTCGGTTCCGTGGGCCCTATGGTAGGCTCTCCTAGCGTTTATGCATTTACGGCGTGCCTCCTCAATCGCTTGGTTCCACCAGTAGACTGGCTTGCGCCCCTTGAAGCTTTTACTGCGCTGCATGCTGGCGTCGCAGGCTTCCTTGACCTTTTCCATCAATGCCCGTTCGCTGTCCGCTAATTCCATCCCTTCCAGGGCCGCTCTAAATGCTGGTATGTCGAGCGTATTTACTTTGTAGTGTCCTCGAGTAATTGTCGGTGTGGCGGTTCTTCTCGTGCAGATGGTGCTTATAATTGCACTATGGTCGCTCGCCGTGTAGGTCTCGCTAATTTCCCAGGTCGCCTTCGCCGCCAAGCTTGCGCTTACGTAGGTGAGGTCGATTATGGACTGCGCTCCCGCTCTCCTAAATGTAGGGGTAGAACCCGTGAACAACGTCCAGCGATGCGAACGTCTCAGTGACCACTCTTCCTCTGGCGTTTGTTGAGGCTGACTCCCACTCCGTTGACCACGCATTGAAGTCCCCAGCAATACTCGCAGGCGAGTGTGCTCTTATGTCGATTGCCAGGCTGTCTATCGTTTCGCTAAACTCTTCTAGTGTCCAGCTGGGTGGAAAGTAGCAGCTAAAAACCCAAAGATCTAGATGTTGGGCCGGTTGCCCACATGTCCAGATTGCTGCTTTTCCCAATTGATCCGTGACCCACGTGTTGGTTCTAATTACTTTGTAGGGTTCGCTCAGAATTGCCAGGTCTATTTTGAGCTCAGAAATTGTTTGGGTGAGGAGGTCCTGGGCCAGTTGCATGACCCTTAGGATCTTTGTTGAGATTTTACCGCCTCGACATACGCTGAGCACTTAAAGCTCCCAGACGCATGGTTCGTTGGAAGATCACTTTTCTGCGCGCAGTGTAGGCAATGTGGGTCCCTATTCCAGCTTTTGGCCTCGTGGTCTTTTCCACCACACTTGAAACATGTCTGTACGTCCCCACTGACGTGTTTTAGCGTGGATTCTCCTTTAACGGCCTTAAGAAGTTCCGCGTAGGTAATCTCCCCGACTCTTGCAACCACGATGGCGTCTGGTTTGGCCCTGAGCTGTCTTTTCGAATTTCCCTTAGTGTTTCTGTCAGCTACTTGCTGGAAATCTTCGTGTCGTTTCTCTTGTAGCCGTTCCCGATGTACCCCCTTCATTGGTGGCGTACATTTTTGGCCTGCTGCTGGCTCCCTTGCCCTTTTTGGTGTCGCTACCATCCTTTCTTTGCCACACAACTTGTTATCACGCTGTTCGGCTCTCGGTGTGGTTTGCGTGGCACTTTCCCTGCGCTCCTTTCGTGTGGGGGTTATACCGCCCCTTTTCGGTCCCCAGAGCAACGTTTGATGAGGCACCGCCTAAGCGGGGGGGTTGGAGTTTGTCGGATCCTTGACTTGCCGCCCCTAATTCCCCTATCTAGACTAGTGAAGAAGTTCGGCCTTCGCTTTTGAACTATACGCTTCAACCCTTTCAAAAGCTGACTGCTACGAGTTGAATAACTTCTACTGGTTGAGCTCGGCCTAGAATTATGCCATTTTTTTTGATAGTAGCGGCTGGTTTCTGTTTCCGATTCTGGCTGTGGTTTGAGCGCTTTCCAGCACTATCGGAGTGATCAGCTGTTTGTCCAGTTCCCAAAAAAAGGAAACGCACAAATCGCCCGGAAGGAAACAGAGTCTTGGTGACCCCTCTACCCTCGGTGGAGCACCAGTTTTAATTGATCTAATCACTAAAATATGGTGTACTCAACGCAGAGACCCACCCTGGTACGTACCGCCTCCTATGGGGATCACACTGTTCACTTTGTTTACCTTTTTAGGGCTGTTTAAGGCTTTCTAATTGAAAAAACTCAGGAGGTAATTGAAAACACATCTACACTCACTGACTACTAACACATCTTCATGTATGTGTGTGTGTGTATATGTATATGATTTCATTCAATCTCAAAGTTTGCACTAATGAATTGTCAAGATCGTTTTTAGCTAGATTTTTGTGGGGGAAGAGAGAGCGAGTGAGAGAAATTGTGTACAATTATGATTATACGCGTTACTCGTAGAGTAAAAGGGTATATTGTATTCGTGCAAAAGTATGTAACAGGTAGAAGGAAGCGTTTCCGACCCTATAAAGTATAAATTTTCTTGTTCAGGATCACTAGCCGTGTCGATCTAGCCATGTCCGTCTGTCTGTCTGTCCGTATGAACGCTGAGATCTCGGACCCTATAAAAGCTAGAAGATTGGCATTTTGCATGTAGATTTTAGGAGTTCCTACGCAGCGCAAGTTTGTTTCAAAATGGCCACAAGCTGTGCCCACAGTTTTGATGCTATTATTTTAATTGATATGTATTTGTTTCGTCAATACCTATCGATTGGCCTAATAAAAGTTTGCCACGCCCACTCTAACGCCCAAAAACCCATTAAACGCTTAAGCCTGGCTAGCGCCTACATTTCCGCCTTTCATGGCCCGTGGTACCAATGTCTTGGGGTAGATGGCGCAATACAATAGCGCCATAAAAATCGGGAGCTAATTCGAGCGGCAAAAAACACACAAGAAGGCATATTTATATTAAGTTTTTCGTGTTCATATTTATATTAAGTTTGTTGTCGACTATAGCGTTCTCTCTTGTTTATTTCAGTTCTTACAAGTAAACTCCAATAAGTATATGAAAAAAACTTATAAATTTTATTCGTCCGTCGGTGGGATTCGAACCCAGGTCTCCCGCGCGCGAGTTTAAAGACATCGAATGAAGCCACGGTCGCGCGCGATGAACAGACGGCAAAACCAGCGACTATATGATGGGGCGTTAGCGAAGAATATAAGTTTAAAATATTTTTTAGAACTCGTGAAGTCGCAACTGTGAAAGTCGAAATATTTTAAACTAGCAGGGTGCCCGCAGGTTCGCTTGCGGTGGATAACCCGAAATGTAGATGCGTCTTTACAGAGAACGGTCGTGTTTTTGTTTTGCGCTCCGAATTTTTATTTTTCTTATTGAAACCACCGGGGTTTACTTATCTCTTTAACGTTTCTACACCTTTAAGTGTTTTCTAACAACTTTCCGTTCGCTTCGCGAGTGCATCGTGATTAACTTGTGTTTAATAAAAATTTTTATCATAATTTAATTCGGTGCTGGTTTGTTGTTATTGTTTTCCATTGTCCCTCTTTTCAATCTTTCTCTCCGTCGTTGAGCGCTGTTGGAACGGCACGCACTCCAACGGTAATATCTCTCAGAGGTGTTTTATAATAATCCCGCTCTCTCTCTCGTTTCGTTCCTATCTCGTTTCGTGGTGCCCATCATCAAAGTTATTCGGTGTTTCGCTCCCGCTCTGTCGCTCTGCCTGATCTCTCATTAAAAAGTTCTTAAGCGCTTTCGATTTTTTGTCCGCTATTGTGCACAGTGGTCCGTGGTCAGCGAAAATGGCTTTCTGTTCATTAAAAAATTGCAAGAAAGAGCGCGATTCCCCAAAGCGCAAAAAAGTCACGGTCGGTGGGCATTCTATGGCAGGTGCCGTGCAACCTACTGCCCGCGATTCGATTCCAGCTCAGCTGCCAATCTTAGGCGCCACTCAAATGGTACTAAGATCGGGGGCAAAAAGTGATTCGGTATCCGAAGTCGCCGGAATCGATATGGCTCCGCTATGTACTTCTGCTCTGTCCGATCAAAATACAGTAGTGGCCCCAACACCTCATGTAGACTTAACGTCCGGATTATCGGCCGATACTGGTAGTACAGGTACAAATTCTGTAGTACCAAAAAGGGTTGCATGTGTTGTACCAAAAACGGTTACATGTGTTCGGGTGCCCCAGCTAAAACATGTATTTGTTTCACGGCTCGCCCCAGACCTCTCATCACTGGATATTACGGCTTATATCCGTAACAAAGTCCAAGTTGATGATTTGAAGGTCGAACAATTTAAATTTTCTTATGCTAGGAAAGTATCATCATTTAAGATTGGTATTCCTTGTGCTCTTTTTGCATCTGTGTGTTCCACCAGTTTCTGGCCCGAGGGCATATTTGTAAAAGAGTACGAAGCTAAGAGAAAAAAGAATAGTTCAGGGGAAATGGAAAATACCAGTAAAGAACCATCCCCAGACCCCTCCACATCCTCTTCTGTCCCAAAAAACTAGCCTCCTCTTTTCTTCTTTGCTATCAGAATACAAGAGGCTTACTTAGTAAGCTGACTAAATTATATTCGGATAGTTTTTCTTTCCCATATAATATTATGGTATGTACAGAGACCTGATTGCTGTCGACTCCACCTTTTCCTCTGAATTACTAACTTTCGACGAATTTTATGACATCGAATTCCTAGGTATAAAATTATCGTTTCCCGATAGTTTTGTATACATTACTTGTTCATATATCCCACCATCATCTGAGTTCCCTATTTACGTCTAGCGAAATAAATAAAGTTTTAGTTACATTAAGATCATTGCATTTTTTTGACCACCTTTTAATCCAAGCACTCCTCTGCCTTTATTAACCATGGACGAAATGTGATTAAAAAATTTGAGAACGCCAAGATCGTTTACAAGAGTTATTCTATCCAAAGAGCTGCCACTTAATATGTAAGCCGCGTATATCGGATTGACCCGATAAAAAGTCATCAGCCTGCACTTGGAACCGTTTAAATGTGGTAAATTATCTCTCACCAGTTTTGAAAATAATCTGGATCGGATTGTAAGTGCAAATGGCAGGAAATGTCCTTATACTACAGGCATAACTGAACATCATCTGCGTACATACACTCATACCAAAATTAACCCTAAAAACAAGAAATTCGCCTTATATTTGTCTTCAAAGGCATCGCACCTTAAATTTTAAGGTACATTTTTCTAAAATTAAGAGCGTTCCTTTCTAAAATCTAAGGCGAAGGGCCCTAAAAACAAGAAAAACTTTTCTAAAAAATAGAAAAATATTTCTTAAAAGTAGGGCATCTAACCATAAATTCTAGGGGATTTTTTCTAAAAATTAGAAAAAATGTGTCTACATTCCGGATTTATGGACTTATGTATTATATATTCATGTATGTGTGCGCGGGTTTTTTTTTATTCATAAATTACATACATAGACAAAATAAATAAATATACATATGATATCCAGACTTGCGGGACTGCTTCGCAAGGCGGGCTGGCCTGTTTAGGGCCTCTCGTTCCTTATGCGTTCTAGCCGCCTTAGTTCCGTCGCGACTTCTGCAGCCTGCATACAGCTGTCCAGTTATCCTGACTCTACAGCATACTAGGTACAAGTCCCTCCACTGTGATCAGGTCTTAGGCGTTCTTTTCCGAACCTGACGCAAGTGGTTAGTGCGGGTTCGGCATTTTCCACTGTTCCCCAGGAATCACAGATTGGGCTTGTCTCGTGGCCGAAGCGATGTAAATATCCAATATCTAAGTGCTCCTATTCTGTAGTCCGACTCTATACCCTTTGTGTAGCTCTTTTTTATTGTCGCCTCGGCCCATATTGGTGCTGCATACATGATGGACGACTTTGCTACGTTAAACAGTAGCTTCCTGCTCGTGGATTTTGGGCATCACTCGGGACACTGCCATCGTAACTCCGTGTGCCCTCTTATGAGTCGCCTGCAGGTGCACCCTGTAGGACAGCCTGGTGTCCAGCATGACCCCTAGGTATTTTATAGCCCTTTTCGTCTCCACTTGGGCTCCGTCCACAGGGATTCGTGCCGTGTTCACTTTTTTGCTGGTGCTGATGAGTAACGCCTCGGTTTTCTGCTCAGCCAGTTCATTTCGCACGATTTATAGCCACTCACTTGTACTGCTGATTGCAGCGTTTGTGGAGCTTTCTACCTCAGCTATGGACTTTTTTACCACTATGACCGCGACGTCATCCGCGAAGCGAACAACGTTTACGGCCTGCTGGAAGTTTAGTCGCAGGATACCATCGTACATGGTGTTCCACAATAATGAGCCTAGGACGGACCCTTGTGGCAATCCTCCTGTGATTTCGTAGCGTTGAGGTCCTTCCGTGTCGTAGTGGAGACCTGTCGCTCAGGTAGTCGCTAACAATCGCCTGCAAGTACTTTGGGATGTTCAGCATCCCGAGTGAGGCCATTATTCTGCTCAAGAATGCCGAGTTGAAGACGTTTTTGATGTCCAGAGTTGCCACCAAACAGTATTGTTTGTTTCCTCCCAGCCACCTTTTGCCTTCTATGGCCTGCCTGGCTATGCGGTCTACGGCTTCTAGTGCATCTAGGGTTGAGCGAGCCTTTCTAAAGCCATACTGACTTTCTGAGAGCACTCCGGCATCCTCTATTGCCTCTTCGAGTCTTGCACTGACAGTACTTTCCAGTATTTTGCCGGCCGTGTCTAGAAGGCAAATGGGCCTATATGCCGACGGTTCATCCTTGTCTTTTCCTGGCTTTGGTATAAGCACCAGCTTTTGCTGTTTCCACCGTTCTGGGAAGCAGGCTTGGGCCAGGCACTAAGTGTATGCACTGGCAAAGGTGTTCGCGTACATGCTGATGGCCAGTTTGAGTGCCCGATTTGGTATCCCATCTGGCCCTGGTGGCTTGTTGTTTGGTACCTTCTGGACTATGTTGACCAGCTCCTGTGGGGTCACCGGCGGTATCTGGTGGTCCGGGACACCGAACGCTTCCGCTTGCCTCGTTTCCTGCGCTGGGAAAAGGTGCCTTATTATCTCTCTCCGTTTCTCGGAGCCTGTTGGGGTCACGTTTTTAACGGTGTTGGTTTTTTTCATTACGACCTTGTAGTCCTTTCCCCACAAGTCGTTTTCTGCTTCATCGCAGAGTTGCACGAGGCACAGCGTTTTGCTGCTTTTTATTTTTCGCTTTAGGATCTTCCTCATTTGGGTGAGAAGTATATGGAAGGCTTCGGTTCCGTGGGCCCTATGGTAGGCTCTCCTAGCGTTTATGCATTTACGGCGTGCCTCCTCAATCGCTTGGTTCCACCAGTAGACTGGCTTGCGCCCCTTGAAGCTTTTACTGCGCTGCATGCTGGCGTCGCAGGCTTCCTTGACCTTTTCCATCAATGCCCGTTCGCTGTCCGCTAATTCCATCCCTTCCAGGGCCGCTCTAAATGCTGGTATGTCGAGCGTATTTACTTTGTAGTGTCCTCGAGTAATTGTCGGTGTGGCGGTTCTTCTCGTGCAGATGGTGCTTATAATTGCACTATGGTCGCTCGCCGTGTAGGTCTCGCTAATTTCCCAGGTCGCCGTCGCCGCCAAGCTTGCGCTTACGTAGGTGAGGTCGATTATGGACTGCGCTCCCGCTCTCCTAAATGTAGGGGTAGAACCCGTGAACAACGTCCAGCGATGCGAACGTCTCAGTGACCACTCTTCCTCTGGCGTTTGTTGAGGCTGACTCCCACTCCGTTGACCACGCATTGAAGTCCCCAGCAATACTCGCAGGCGAGTGTGCTCTTATGTCGATTGCCAGGCTGTCTATCGTTTCGCTAAACTCCTCTAGTGTCCAGCTGGGTGGAAAGTAGCAGCTAAAAACCCAAAGATCTTTTAGCCTCGCCCTTACGTAGCCTTTTGATGATTTCACGCATGCTAGATGTTGGGCCGGTTGCCCACATGTCCAGATTGCTGCTTTTCCCAATTGATCCGTGACCCACGTGTTGCTTCTAATTACTTTGTAGGGTTCGCTCAGAATTGCCAGGTCTATTTTGAGCTCAGAAATTGTTTGGGTGAGGAGGTCCTGGGCCACCCTGCAGTGGTTAAGGTTTAGTTGCATGACCCTTAGGATCTTTGTTGAGATTTTACCGCCTCGACATACGCTGGGCACTTAAAGCTCCCAGACGCATGGTTCGTTGGAAGATCACTTTTCTGCGCGCAGTGTAGGCAATGTGGGTCCCTATTCCAGCTTTTGGCCTCGTGGTCTTTTCCACCACACTTGAAACATGTCTGTACGTCCCCACTGACGTGTTTTAGCGTGGATTCTCCTTTAACGGCCTTAAGAAGTTCCGCGTAGGTAATCTCCCCGACTCTTGCAACCACGATGGCGTCTGGTTTGGCCCTGAGCTGTCTTTTCGAATTTCCCTTAGTGTTTCTGTCAGCTACTTGCTGGAAATCTTCGTGTCGTTTCTCTTGTAGCCGTTCCCGATGTACCCTCTTCATTGGTGGCGTACATTTTTGGCCTGCTGCTGGCTCCCTTGCCCTTTTTGGTGTCGCTACCATCCTTTCTTTGCCACACAACTTGTTATCACGCTGTTCGGCTCTCGGTGTGGTTTGCGTGGCACTTTCCCTGCGCTCCTTTCCTGTGGCTTCCTCCTGCTTGATGGAGGCCACTGCCGTTTTATGCAGCTCTACCAGCTCTGTTAGGAGATCGCGCATCGGCTGTCGGATGACCCTGTGGTCCTTAAACAGAAGGGAGAGGCCATTCACGGCAAGGCCTATTTTCGCAATAACGTCCTCCAGGGACGTGATTGCCTCCTCTTGTTTTGGCTGCTGTTCAACCTTATGCTGAGCCTGCAGCGTTGGCGATCTGGTCATCGCTGTGCTTTTTGCGAAGGGGTTTGCCTGGTCCTTTTGTCTTTCAACGTCCGCGACAAGGGTTCCCTCGCTGGTGTCAGATTTCCCCTAGACTTTCTAACGATGGGGGTTATACCGCCCCTTTTTGGTCCCCAGAGCAACGTTTGATGAGGCACCGCCTAAGCGGGGGGGTTGGAGTTTGCCGGATCCTTGACTTGCCGCCCCTAATTCCCCTATCTAGACTAGTGAAGAAGTTCGGCCTTCGCTTTTGAACTATACGCTTCAACCCTTTCAAAAGCTGACTGCTACGAGTTGAATAACTTCTACTGGTTGAGCTCGGCCTAGAATTATGCCATTTTTTTTGATAGTAGCGGCTGGTTTCTGTTTCCGATTCTGGCTGTGGTTTGAGCGCTTTCCAGCACTATCGGAGTGATCAGCTGTTTGTCCAGTTCCCAAAAAAAGGAAACGCACAAATCGCCCGCGGAAAACTTTGTTTTTGTTTTCCCAGTGGGAAGAGAGCGGAAGGAAACAGAGTCTTGGTGACCCCTCTACCCTCGGTGGAGCACCAGTTTTAATTGATCTAATCACTAAAATATGGTGTACTCAACGCAGAGACCCACCCTGGTACGTACCGCCTCCTATGGGGATCACACTGTTCACTTTGTTTACCTTTTCAGGGCTGTTTAAGGCTTTCTAATTGAAAAAACTCAGGAGGTAATTGAAAACACATCTACACTCACTGACTACTAACACATCTTCATGTATGTGTGTGTGTGTGTGTATATGTATATGATTTCATTCAATCTCAAAGTTTGCACTAATGAATTGTCAAGATCGTTTTTAGCTAGATTTTTGTGGGGGAAGAGAGAGCGAGTGAGAGAAATTGTGTACAATTATGATTATACCCGTTACTCGTAGAGTAAAAGGGTATATTGTATTCGTGCAAAAGTATGTAACAGGTAGAAGGAAGCGTTTCCGACCCTATAAAGTATAAATATTCTTGTTCAGGATCACTAGCCGTGTCGATCTAGCCATGTCCGTCTGTCTGTCTGTCCGTATGAACGCTGAGATCTCGGAACCTATAAAAGCTAGAAGATTGACATTTTGCATGTAGATTTTAGGAGTTCCTACGCAGCGCAAGTTTGTTTCAAAATGGCCACAAGCTGTGCCCACAGTTTTGATGCTATTATGAAAATTTTAATTGATATGTATTTGTTTCGTCAATACCTATCGATTGGCCTAATAAAAGTTTGCCACGCCCACTCTAACGCCCAAAAACCCATTAAACGCTTAAGCCTGGCTAGCGCCTACATTTCCGCCTTTCATGGCCCGTGGTACCAATGTCTTGGGGTAGATGGCGCAATACAATAGCGCCATAAAAATCGGGAGCTAATTCGAGCGGCAAAAAACACACAAGAAGGCATATTTATATTAAGTTTTTCGTGTTCATATTTATATTAAGTTTGTTGTCGACTATAGCGTTCTCTCTTGTTTATTTCAGTTCTTACAAGTAAACTCCAATAAGTATTCGAAAAAAACTTATAAATTTTATTCGTCCGTCGGTGGGATTCGAACCCAGGTCTCCCGCGCGCGAGTTTAAAGACATCGAATGAAGCCACGGTCGCGCGCGATGAACAGACGGCAAAACCAGCGACTATATGATGGGGCGTTAGCGAAGAATATAAGTTTAAAATATTTTTTAGAACTCGTGAAGTCGCAACTGTGAAAGTCGAAATATTTTAAACTAGCAGGGCGCCCGCAGGTTCGCTTGCGGTGGATAACCCGAAATGTAGATGCGTCTTTACAGAGAACGGTCGTGTTTTTGTTTTGCGCTCCGAATTTTTATTTTTCTTATTGAAACCGCCGGGGTTTACTTATCTCTTTAACGTTTCTACACCTTTAAGTGTTTTCTAACAACTTTCCGTTCGCTTCGCGAGTGCATCGTGATTAACTTGTGTTTAATAAAAATTTTTATCATAATTTAATTCGGTGCTGGTTTGTTGTTATTGTTTTCCATTGTCCCTCTTTTCAATCTTTCTCTCCGTCGTTGAGCGCTGTTGGAACGGCACGCACTCCAACGGTAATATCTCTCAGAGGTGTTTTATAATAATCCCGCTCTCTCTCTCTTTTCGTTCCTATCTCGTTTCGTGGTGCCCATCATCAAAGTTATTCGGTGTTTCGCTCCCGCTCTGTCGCTCTGCCTGATCTCTCATTAAAAAGTTCTTGAGCGCTTTCGATTTTTTGTCCGCTATAGTGCACAGTGGTTCGTGGTCAGCGAAAATGGCTTTCTGTTCATTAAAAAATTGCAAGAGAGTTATCTCTGCTGGACAGCAAAGTATTCCCTGCCATACATGTGATAAAATTTATCACGCAAAGTGTCTTGGCTATTCTGGCCTGGTTCGTGATGCCATCGATAAGAGGAGTGGCCTACGCTACTACTGCGATGAATGCATTGCATATGAGAACCAGGCAATAACTATTAGGCGGCTCACGAAAAGCAGTGTTACGGAATTAATCCGGAACTGCCGTAAAAATACGGACTTGCTCGTGGCGCTTGAATCGCAGCTCACTAGTCGCATGCTAGCTGAGCCCGATTCCCCAAAGCGCAAAAAAGTCACGGTCGGTGGGCATTCTATGGCAGGTGCCGTGCAACCTACTGCCCGCGATTCGATTCCAGCTCAGCTGCCAATCTTAGGCGCCACTCAAATGGTACTAAGATCGGGGGCAAAAAGTGATTCTGTATCCGAAGTCGCCGGAATCGATATGGCTCCGCTATGTACTTCCGCTCTGTCCGATCAAAATACAGTAGTGGCCCCAACACCTCATGTAGACTTAACGTCCGGATTATCGGCCGATACTGGTAGTACAGGTAAAAATTCTGTAGTACCAAAAAGGGTTGCATGTGTTGTACCAAAAACGGTTACTTGTGTTCGGGTGCCCCAGCTAAAACATGTATTTGTTTCACGGCTCGCCCCAGACCTCTCATCACTGGATATTACGGCTTATATCCGTAACAAAGTCCAAGTTGATGATTTGAAGGTCGAACAATTTAAATTTTCTTATGCTAGGAAAGTATCATCATTTAAGATTGGTATTCCTTGTGCTCTTTTTGCATCTGTGTGTTCCACCAGTTTCTGGCCCGAGGGCATATTTGTAAAAGAGTACGAAGCTAAGAGAAAAAAGAATAGTTCAGGGGAAATGGAAAATACCAGTAAAGAACCATCCCCAGACCCCTCCACATCCTCTTCTGTCCCAAAAAACTAGCCTCCTCTTTTCTTCTTTGCTATCAGAATACAAGAGGCTTACTTAGTAAGCTGACTAAATTATATTCGGATAGTTTTTCTTTCCCATATAATATTATGGTATGTACAGAGACCTGGTTAAGGACGGATATTCTTAGCTCCGAAATTCTCCCGGGTAAGTACACTATTTATAAACTTGATCGTCAGTCCAGACGGGGAGGTGGAGTCCTGATTGCTGTCGACTCCACCTTTTCCTCTGAATTACTAACTTTCGACGAATTTTATGACATCGAATTCCTAGGTATAAAATTATCGTTTCCCGGTAGTTTTGTATACATTACTTGTTCATATATCCCACCATCATCTGAGTTCCCTATTTACGCAAATCACCTTTCCTGTATTCTGTCAATTTTCAAAAAACTGT
The DNA here is from genome assembly GCA_018153365.1 of Drosophila fuyamai. Lineage (NCBI taxonomy): Eukaryota > Metazoa > Arthropoda > Insecta > Diptera > Drosophilidae > Drosophila > Drosophila fuyamai. Next base: position 707,772 of record JAECXW010000605.1, on the reverse strand, counting down.
CAAATCAAGACCAGTTAATAGTATTGGGTGATTTTAATATACCTAGTGCGACATGGTCCCCTGACGAAAACTCTAATATGTTGCTTCCTTTAGCGCAGCATGACTTTATTGACGGCTTGCTTGACATTGCGCTATCCCAAGTGAACCATGTTAAGAACTTATCAGGGCGTTTACTGGACTTGTGTTTTGTTTCAAATTCAGAAGGTGTTTGCCTATCAAGAACGGGACCACTTACAACACCCGGAAGATCCTTATCATCCAACTCTAGAACTGACTGTGCTGAAACTCTGTGTAGACCTCTGTACAAATTGTTTACTTTGTCTTTAAAAACATCTCATTTCCCACTTATTTGGAAGGAGTCATTTGTCATTCCCCTTCATAAGAAAGGAAATAAATGCAATACAAGTAATTACAGAGGCATATCCAAATTATTCGCCATCCCAAAGCTTTTTTTGAAAATACTATTACACCCCATTTGCAGCATCTTTGTAGATCGATTATATCTCCATGTCAACATGGATTTATAAGGCAAAGATCTACGACGACAAACCTCTTGGAGCTAACGTCTTTTGTAATAAATGGCTTTAGAAAGAACATGCAGACTGACGTAGTTTACACTGATTTTAGTAAAGCGTTTGATTAAAGCTAGACTTATTAGGGTTTCCATGTGATCTTCTAACATGTATCTCAAGTTATCTGAGTGGTAGGACTCAACGAGTCCTCTTTAAAAACTCGATCTCGGATTTAATCCGAGTTACTTCAGGGGTCCCACAAAGATGCCACCTTGGCCCACTTCTTTTTACTTTATTTATAAACGATCTTCCTCTAGTCTTGACAAAGTCGCGTGTCCTTATGTACGCAGATGACGTTAAGTTATGCCTGCAATATAACGAAATTTCTAGCAGTTCCGACTTACAATCTGACCTAAATGCTTTTCAAACATGGTGTTGTGCAAATCTTTTGGATTTAAATAGCGCTAAGTGCAAAGTAATGACATTTTTCGGGTGAACCCACAATACGCAACGTATACGCTGGGTGGTTGCGCGTTGTCTAGAATTACGCAAGTTGATGACCTTGGCGTCCTCCTTGACCCAAAACTTAAGTTTTGAGACCATATTACTTCTATGGTAAATAAAGCCAGGGGAGTACTTGGATTTATAAAAAGGTGGTCAAAGGAATTCGATGATCCCTATGTTACAAAGACTCTGTTCATTTCACTAGTCCGTCCAATCTTTGAGTACTGTTCAGCAGTTTGGAGTCCTCAGTATGGTGTACATATAGACCGGATAGAGTCTATGCAAAAGAACTTTTTATTATTTGCTCTACGGGGCCTTAACTGGAATGCAAGCCTTATTTTACCATCCTACTCTAGTAGACTTCTCCTAATTAATCTACCATCCTTAGTAAACCGTAGGACGATGCTTGGCACAACTTTTATCTAAAACCTAATTCACGGGGATGTGGAGAGTCCCGAGTTACTGGGTCGCATAAGCTTCTCCGTGCCTAATAGAATTACCAGGAACTATGTTCCTCTTACATTAAATATTTGTAGATATAACTTTGATATGCATGAACCGTTTAGAGTACTGTGTAACGACTATAATAGACTATACCACATTATTTCTACTACCGACTCTTTGCCAAGCTTAAAAGCTTTAATTTTATCTTACTTAGCACAAAATTAGTATTAGTATTTAGTCTCGTACGTATTTGTAATCTTAGTCTGTCCGCTTCTACATTGTGCTTTTTAACTTCTCGCGATCTCGTTTTTACGCCTATAAGGCTCCGCGCGTAACAAGCACTGCTTGGTGTCGTAAGGGCCACTTGTTTGTGCTGATCTTAGTGCATCAACGTCCGAAAAAAAATACTTTTTTATGTAATAAGTTTTCAGTAGAACCATTTTATTTTTGAATTTTAGAGTTACTTTAAACATATTTGAAGTTTTGACTGAAACTTAGTTAACCCTTATTAATAATATTATTGCTCACATACGATTATACACCAAAATACTTTCTACACTCTTTCTTCTCTCTCTATCTACTACGATCTCCCGCTCTTATGTTTCCTAACAGCGCGTGGCAAAACACTGTAAAAAAAACAATTTGAATGGTATATTTTTACTACACTATTAAAAACCAGGCGAAATAGATTTTCGCCCAAAGAACGTCTTTTGTGTATTCTGGCAGCAATAACTGTAAAGAGTACTTGGTCAGAAATAAGAACGAATTGAGTTGCGTATATGTGGACTGTATTAATTATACCCGTTACTCGTAGAGTAAAAGGGTATATTGTATTCGTGCAAAAGTATGTAACAGGTAGAAGGAAGCGTTTCCGACCCTATAAAGTATATATATTCTTGTTCAGGATCACTAGCCGAGACGATCTAGCCATGTCCGTCTGTCCGTCTGTCCGTCCGTATGAACGCTGAGATCTCGGAAACTATAAAAGCTAGAAGATTGGCATTTTGCATGCAGATTTTAGGAGTTCCTACGCAGCGCAAGTTTGTTTCAAAAAGGTGCCACGCCCCCTTTAACGCCCACAATCGCTTATATACGATTTTATTTAAATAAAAATTTAATTATTTCGGAAAAGTAAAAATGCAGTTTTATTGTGTTTATCAATACCTATCGAAGAAATTTTTCAAATCGGACCATTCGTTAAAAAGTTATGCCTGATCAAAGTTTCTATCTCCATCTCCCTCGCACTCCTTTTACCTGAGTAACGGGTATCTGATAGTCGGGGCACCCGACTATAGCGTTCTCTCTTGTTTTATTTTTGCCAGTTGCGAAGCCTATTTGACACTGAATTGAATTTCGCAGTATGACGCCGTCTTAGCGGCGTTGCCAGAAAGCGAAAAGATATTGTATACATGTTTTCTTGTACATAGATTAAATATTTAGAATATAATAGACATGGCATTATGCGCCTATATATTAGAGATGATTAAAGCTGCAAGCGTTCACGAACATCCCGGCCCGCCCTGAAACAAAGTTTCTGAATGTGGCAATACAGCAACTTTCGTGATGGGTCTGATCATCTCTCCTGTCGGGGTCTTCAATTTGACTGCTCGAACGAGGTTGTCCTTCCCTGGATAGGTTTCCATAACCCGAGCGATGTGCCAAGATGCCGGTGGTGAATTGGACTCTTTTACGATACCAACATCACCGGTCGAGATGTTGGGTGTTGATGTAGTCCATTTTGGACGTTGCGGCAGAGTAGTCAGATACTCCTAATGCCATTTTCTCCAGAATCCTTGAAGCATAGACTGGATGCTTTGCCAATATCTTAATCGGCCCACTGGGATGTGACTCAAATCGGGATCTGGCACTGTTGTTAATGGTCGCCCAATTAAGAAGTGAGCGGGTGATAGGTAGTTGGTTTCCGTATCCGGTGTGTAGCAAAAGGGGCGTGAATTTATTACTGCGCTTATTTGAGCAAGAAGTGTGCGCATCTGTTCAAAGGTGAGCGTTGAGCTTCCGCTGATTCTACTAAGATGCAGCTTGACACAACGAACTGCCGACTCCCATTTCCCTCCCCAGTGAGGGGCTCTCGGGGGAATGAGTACCCATTGGATACCATCATCCGCTAGTGTGCTAGATACGGTGTCCTTGTGTCTTTGTGAAGAAAGCAATTCTTGCATCTCGTCGAGGGATCTCTTAGCTCCAATAAAGTTTGTGCCATTGTCAGTGTAGATCTTACTGCACTTGCCACGTAAGGATATGAAGCGCCGCAAGGTAGCCAAGTAGCTTTCTGTCGTCAAATCTGTGAAATGTTCCAGGTGGATGGCCGAGGTGACCATGTAAACAAATAGGCATATGTAGCCCTTGCTAATACGTGGCTTCCGAACCTTGGCATCCTTTAGAAGTATTGGACCTGCATAGTCGCAACCCGTATATATAAATGGAAGCGCTTGTGTAATGCGGACGCTGGGTAAATCAGCCATTTGTTGCTGGGATGTGTGGTAGCGTTGACGAAAGCAAGCTAAACAGCCGTGTGTTATTTTCCGAATTAGATTACGTGCTCCAAATATCCAGAATTTTTGCCGAACAATAACAAAAAGAGAGGAAACGCCATGGTGGAGGTTCTCGGAGCTCGTGTTCCAGGATCAGCTTCGAGATGCGGTGTGTTTTTGGTAGCAATACTGGGTGTTTTGCATCGTTTGACAACTGCGAGTGGTGCAGTCGTCCGTCTACTTTCAGCAAATCATTTTCGTCGATTATAGGTGCCAGTTTGATCAGCTGTGATCGGTTCCTTAAGGGTTTTTTACCGAGGAGCAATTGGTAATCGTCTTTGAAACACCTTGTTCTTGTTTTATCCACAGAATCCTTGCCTCCTTAATCTCCTCAAATGTGAGAGCGCTAGATACCATTTTGCGAGATAGGTTTCGAGTACGTTGAATAAACCGCTTCACGTAGCCGACAATATGGACGAGCTTGATTCAGCCAGTTTAGCCAGACAGTTGGATTTTACTTCTCCTTGAATGCGTTTGTCTGTAAGAGGTAAACCGAACCGTGAATCATTCAACTTTACCAGATACTGAACCTTGTCTCGTAGCCATAAAGGCCCATTCCACCACAAATGGAAGTCGATGAGATCAGCAGCCATAAGTCCTCTGGATGCACAGTCAGCTTTGTTTTGGAATCTACGTGATGCCAACCACTCCTGGGAATAGTGTCAAGGATTTACGAGGTTCTGTTTCCAATAAATGTCTTGAGTTGGGCTGGCGTATACGATAACCAGGTGAGCACTATTGATGAGTCGGACCAGTCAAAAACAGTTATGTTTTTGTGGCGCAATGCAGATGTGATCGAGCGAATCAGTTGACTGAGGAGAAGTGCTGCGCAAAGTTCCAGACGTGGCAAGGATTGTTGTTTCAGTGGAGCCACCCTTGTTTTCGCAGCCACAATGGATACCGAGATGGAGCCATCGTCATTCGTGACTCTGCTGTACACCACAGCAGCATATGCCTTGGTTGACGCATCCGAAAATCCGTGGCGTTCGATGGCGTCCGGGTCGTTGGCGACAAATCGTGATAGTTGGAATGTTTGAAGATTGTCCAGGTCTGCTCTCCACTTTAGCCAGTTGTCCGCCAGTTTAGTTGGGAGTGGTTCATCCCAATCCAAATTCAAGATCCATAGCTTTTGGAGCAGGATTTTGAATTGGATTACAATGGGTGCCAAGAGTCCGAGAGGATCAAATATCCTCGAAACGTCGGACAAGACTTGTCTCTTTATGCAATCAGGAATCAGCTAGACCAACATTGTACGTTAGAATGTCTTTTCCAGGATGCCAGTACAGTCCGAGAACCTTTACTGGTGACGTTTGTGCAGGTTGTGTGTCGCAATCATCAGTTTGTCTATATGTTGTATTGGATACCCATTTCCCAAGTTCAAGATTTGCACGAGACATCAGCTGAATCAGCTCGTTTCGGTTCCGAAGTAGCTCATCCTCACTGTTTGACCCAGTAAGAACGTCATCTACATAGAAATCCTCCAGCAGGATTTTCGACGCATTTGGGTATTCCTCTTGATGATCTACAGCAAGTTGTTCCAGCACTCGCACAGCCAGGAATGGTGCGCATGAAGTTCCGTAGGTTACGGTGCACAATTGGAAGTGCTTGATGGGATCGGATGGATCTTCTCTCCAAACATATCTGGCGGAACATTTTTACGATATCCGCTGAGAATGCAAATTTGTACATTCGAAAACGAAGGCACACAGCAAAAAGATCGCGCTGGATACTGGGACCTGTAAACAGGGTGTCATTTAAAGCCTTACCATTGGCGTCGCGAAAAGATCCATCGAAAACTACTCGTAGCTTCCGACCCAGCACTGGGTGGTGAGGCAGATAAAACTGATTTCCAGTAGAGTTTTCCTCAGGTGGCACCTCTCGCATGTGCCCCAGATTTGTGTATTCCCGCATAAAGTACTGTGTACTGTGTACTGTGTACGCAGCTGCTCGTTCTGTTGCAGCCGCCGCTCAACCGATTTAAAGCTTTTGAGCGCTCCTTATAGAGTTTCTCGGAAATCGGGTTTTTCAGTGTTGAATGGAAGATCCACGAGATACTTCCCGTTTTCATCGCGACTGTGAGTGGCGAGAAAGTGCTGCTCGATCTGATCATCCTCCGGATCAAATTTTAGGCTGCTTTGAACGTTTTCCAATTCCCAAAACTTCCGAAGCGTGGCGCCTATGTCTACTATTGTAGTCACTGCAATAGCGTTGCTTGGATTTGATGTGATGAGTGAGGTTATTACCCATCCGAGCACAGAAGAAATGGCGATAAGATTACCCTTGTTGTCATACATCTTTCGTCCTGTAAACACTGACCATACGTGTTCGCTTCCTAATAGAATGTCAACAAGTGAGTTTGTGTTGAATTCTGTATCCGCCAACTGCAGATCCTTGAATGCCTCGAGTGCCGATGCATCGACGTTTTGGCGTTCCAACGAAGAAGTAATTCTGCCTAGCACGTGGGCGTAGACAACCAAATGATCCTCGGAGATACGAGACTTGATATGCAAGGTTGTGCATCCCCTTGTCGTGTCTGCTTTAACCGAAGAGATTCCCGTAACCAAGATGCGTGATGCCGAACGTGTCAATCCGAGAGCTTGGATGCAACGCTCGGATACGTAGGAAAGCTCTGAGCCTGTGTCCAATAAGAGACGGCATGTTACGTGGTCACCTTCTGCGTTTTGAACATAAACCATTGCAGTTGGTAATATGCTTCGCTTAATTTCCGTTTCCTGTGCATATTTTGCAGTGCCCTGTGCACATACAACCGATTGATTGCCCTCACCTTGGGCGAAATGACTGAGAGTCACCGAAGTGTTGTTGGACGCATCTTTGTTTCGCTCGTCCTCCCCTGCTATCTGAGCAAGATTCCCAATAGCCTGTGTATTCGCTTGGACATGTAGAAGGGAGTGATGATTTCCCCTGCATTGCCTACATTAGTATGTCGACTTGCACTTGCTGACTCCATCCAGGTCGCAAGCAGTTGTAGCACAGTGATTTCTCCTTTACGAAGGATCGCCTCTCCATCTCGGACATATCCAAGAACAGCTGACAGTTATACAGAGTGTGTTCTTTTGAATTACATTTAGTGCAGCCACTGCCTTCGACCGCAACCATCGATTGTGTGACCCTTTTTAGTTTTTCTGCATGTGTTGTTGTCTTGCTACCAGTCGCAAGCTCCCTTTTACTCCAGTTCTTCGCAACGAGAATCCAGAAATTTTAAGAATTCCTCGAGAGTGGGGGAATCTGTGTCCATGCTGCACTCAATCCACCTGCGCCTCGTGTCGGCGTCAAGTTTCTCCAGGGCCAGATAGATGATCCAGCAATCGCGTCCCATCTGGTTGACTGCATCCAATCCGCGAATAATTTCGTTTGCTCCGTCTGACCCTTCCGTAGAATTGATGCATCTACCCCTGTAGTTGTTAGTAGGCTCATAAACTGCTCCAAAAATGAGTTTATAATGTGCCGTGGACGATTGTACCTTTCCTTCAGACGTTCCCAGCGGTGTTGTACGCTATATCCGTAATGGTCAAGTGCCGTACCAAGTTGGCAGCCTCATCAACAAGAAGTGTTTTCAAGTGATGGAACTTCTGGGTGTTGGACAAATGCTGCTTGTTATTAATTGTGCTTTCATAAATGTCTTGAAAAGAGGGCCACTCAGTGTAGTTGCCACAGAACCGTTTGATTTGAATTTTCGGCAATTCACTCAGATTGGAATTGGCCGCATGTACCGAACTTGAATTCGCCACAGAGACGTCACCACCAACATGAACCGGCGTGCTCGAATTAACCTGATTTTCAGCCAGCCTCTCAAATAGTTGTTGGTTTTGTTATAGCAAATTTACAAATGCGTCGCCGTTGGAGTGCAGACCGTTGCTGCCATTCACAATGCCTGTAGATGTACTGGGTTGTAGAGCATCACCTTTGTCCTTGAGAATTGCGTTTGCCCTTAGGTACTTTTCTTCGTAAATCGCAATATCGATCTCCGGATCGACGTAACCTTCTACTTCCTCGTGGAGAGCAATGCAATCGCCGAACTGGTTGAACTCCTTCCAAACTTCGTGGAGAAGTTCTAAGCGTGCGGTGTTCTCCGCCGGTGTTGCAGATTCCGCTTGCTCAGCCCATGAGAGACAAGTGTGATGTTGCCCTTGAGTCTGGAGCTTTTCACCAATGCTTTTAATTGTTCCATAGCAAACAATTAACCTGAGAATCAAAGCACTTCACTAACTGTCCAAGAATCCGGAACGAAGGACCAACAATATGGTCAGAAATAAGAACGAATTGAGTTGCGTATATGTGGACTGTATTAATTTTATTTTTGCCAGTTGCAAAGCCTATATATTAGAGATGATTAAAGCTGCAAGAGTTCACGAACAGTACTTCAATTCAAAAAACTTTACCGAAGGAATTTTTGATACTCAGTTTAGAAGTGCCATTTTTCGACGTTTGAAGAAATTTTTGGCTAAATTGTAATTTTAGAACGGGTGTTAAAAATAGTAAAAAGCCTTCAATCTAAGCGGCCAAATTTTTTAAACATTTTTAATGTCTTAAACTATTTTTGGGCGAAAACACGGATTCGATTGGTTTAACGGCTTAGCGTCCAGAATTTTGAAAGGAAAATTGACCTTTTTTCCAATTGGAAGCGATTGGGGCCACTTGGGGAGCACCAATAAATCTTTGCAAATCAGTTTAAAGTTATTAGAATGTAAAAAAAATAAATATGCATATTAATATTGTTAACCAGTGGTTTTGGCTGTGCGTTGATTCCCAGTTTTCTTACTGATAGCTTTATACATATATAGAGATAAATTTTCTAAGATGATATTTCATATGACAAAAAAATATTTTAATTACTTTATAATAAAGTTTAAAATTTAGTCGTTCTAAGCATTACTTCTCATATCTGTTTATAACACAAGTAAAAAAAGAGAAAAACAGCAAAATGTATGGCTCGACGGAAGTTGAAATTGAACTTGTGGTGCTTAGATTTCTGACGTTCTAACCCCTGGGCTACGCGGACAGGGTTAGATCAATCTTATGGTCATAGTGTGATATCTTAGAAAATATTTTCTATGTTATAGAAAATATTTCTATATTTTGGAATCAATTTTTATATTTTAGAAAATATTCCTATAATTAAGATAATATTTCTATATTTAAGAAAGCGTTTCTATTTTTTTATGGCTATCGAATTTTTGAGGTTAATTTGAAAATTTTTTCTATTTTTAGAGTAAATAATTTTTTAGGCCTGAATTCCAAATTTTAAAAACAAAATTTGTAAAAACAAGTGCCATTTTAACTAAAATATAAAAATTCTTTCTTGGATTTAAGGCGAGTTAAATTTATGGCGACAATTTCTACATTTGAGAAACTCTTTCTTGATTTGTTTTGAGAAAAAATTCCTTGAAAATAGAAATCTTTTGTTGGACTTAGAAAAATAAAGTTTTAAGGCGAATTTCTAAAATTTAGGGTTAATTTTGCTATGAGTATAGTCGCTATGCCTCGTTTTCCATCAAAGCCCCATTTTCCAATTAAAGTTAAATTCTCAACTATATTTTCAGGAATAGTTTCAATTATGTTGGTTTCTACGATACTATTGCCTATATGAGCTCTATAAGCTTTATTGTCTAGTATATATATAAATACCATCGGGTATCTTACTTTTTTGAACTTAGTACTCTTACTTACTAACTGGGAAAAAATTCAAATGATATTTTACTTTTTACAAAGTTTCTTATCAGCAGATATTGGTGTATCGTCATCTGCTGGCAGGAAATCTTGATTTTGATTATCATTGCGTAGAGCACAAATAGCTGACTCATCTATTTTGATCAGCTGACTTACACGTCCTCAAAATCAAGTTTAGGACGGCCCCGTTGAGCACTTTCCTCTATTTGATTTGATTTGCAATGGGAGCGTTTTATTGAAATTGATTCTTTTTTATTAAGCCATCCAGATTGATATTCAATAATTGAAGATTTTTTGCGTTTGTATTTTTTCTAAATAGTTGCAATTCTTTTCCTAAGTTTTTTTGCACTTCGCTCAATGCAGTTTTATTGTGTTTATCAATACCTATCGAAATGTAGAAGAAATTTTTCAAATCAGACCATTCGTTAAAAAGTTATGCCTGATCAAAGTTTCTATCTCCATCTCCCTCGCACTCCTTTTACCTGAGTAACGGGTATCTGATAGTCGGGGCACCCGACTATAGCGTTCTCTCTTGTTTTTTTTGCGTTGGTTCCATTTTCTGTGCACCACATTAAATATATAAAGACGTAGAAACACATACTTTAGCGATGCACCTACCAAGATCAATAATGATTCAAAAAGGAAAAATAAACACAATTTTAATAGTAATTTATAAATAAATAGTTTTGTAAAAACACAAACCACGACAGACTAAGACAAAGCAACACCGCAACAACACAATAGGCAAACAGTCACCTTTAACTGCTTTGATATTATTACTAGTTAACATACATCTGCAAGTTTCTGCAGCTTATTTTAAAACATTTAACACCTTAAAATAAATAAATTAAATAATTAAATTCCGAGCACTCCAGCTAACGTGAGATCGCTTTAAAGGGTGATTTGAATTAGAGAAACAACTTTCTAAGCGCAGCTCGAGCTCATGATTGCAAAGCTATTTTTAGAAAGTACCCTTAGATTTCCAGTAAAATCTGGTATGCCAAAGAGAAGCTTAGATTAGCAAGTTGTTCCAGCACTCGCACAGCCAGGAATGGTGCGCATGAAGTTCCGTAGGTTACGGTGCACAATTGGAAGTGCTTGATGGGATCGGATGGATCTTCTCTCCAAACATATCTGGCGGAACATTTTTACGATATCCGCTGAGAATGCAAATTTGTACATTCGAAAACGAAGGCACACAGCAAAAAGATCGCGCTGGATACTGGGACCTGTAAACAGGGTGTCATTTAAAGCCTTACCATTGGCGTCGCGAAAAGATCCATCGAAAACTACTCGTAGCTTCCGACCCAGCACTGGGTGGTGAGGCAGATAAAACTGATTTCCAGTAGAGTTTTCCTCAGGTGGCACCTCTCGCATGTGCCCCAGATTTGTGTATTCCCGCATAAAGTACTGTGTACTGTGTACTGTGTACGCAGCTGCTCGTTCTGTTGCAGCCGCCGCTCAACCGATTTAAAGCTTTTGAGCGCTCCTTATAGAGTTTCTCGGAAATCGGGTTTTTCAGTGTTGAATGGAAGATCCACGAGATACTTCCCGTTTTCATCGCGACTGTGAGTGGCGAGAAAGTGCTGCTCGATCTGATCATCCTCCGGATCAAATTTTAGGCTGCTTTGAACGTTTTCCAATTCCCAAAACTTCCGAAGCGTGGCGCCTATGTCTACTATTGTAGTCACTGCAATAGCGTTGCTTGGATTTGATGTGATGAGTGAGGTTATTACCCATCCGAGCACAGAAGAAATGGCGATAAGATTACCCTTGTTGTCATACATCTTTCGTCCTGTAAACACTGACCATACGTGTTCGCTTCCTAATAGAATGTCAACAAGTGAGTTTGTGTTGAATTCTGTATCCGCCAACTGCAGATCCTTGAATGCCTCGAGTGCCGATGCATCGACGTTTTGGCGTTCCAACGAAGAAGTAATTCTGCCTAGCACGTGGGCGTAGACAACCAAATGATCCTCGGAGATACGAGACTTGATATGCAAGGTTGTGCATCCCCTTGTCGTGTCTGCTTTAACCGAAGAGATTCCCGTAACCAAGATGCGTGATGCCGAACGTGTCAATCCGAGAGCTTGGATGCAACGCTCGGATACGTAGGAAAGCTCTGAGCCTGTGTCCAATAAGAGACGGCATGTTACGTGGTCACCTTCTGCGTTTTGAACATAAACCATTGCAGTTGGTAATATGCTTCGCTTAATTTCCGTTTCCTGTGCATATTTTGCAGTGCCCTGTGCACATACAACCGATTGATTGCCCTCACCTTGGGCGAAATGACTGAGAGTCACCGAAGTGTTGTTGGACGCATCTTTGTTTCGCTCGTCCTCCCCTGCTATCTGAGCAAGATTCCCAATAGCCTGTGTATTCGCTTGGACATGTAGAAGGGAGTGATGATTTCCCCTGCATTGCCTACATTAGTATGTCGACTTGCACTTGCTGACTCCATCCAGGTCGCAAGCAGTTGTAGCACAGTGATTTCTCCTTTACGAAGGATCGCCTCTCCATCTCGGACATATCCAAGAACAGCTGACAGTTATACAGAGTGTGTTCTTTTGAATTACATTTAGTGCAGCCACTGCCTTCGACCGCAACCATCGATTGTGTGACCCTTTTTAGTTTTTCTGCATGTGTTGTTGTCTTGCTACCAGTCGCAAGCTCCCTTTTACTCCAGTTCTTCGCAACGAGAATCCAGAAATTTTAAGAATTCCTCGAGAGTGGGGGAATCTGTGTCCATGCTGCACTCAATCCACCTGCGCCTCGTGTCGGCGTCAAGTTTCTCCAGGGCCAGATAGATGATCCAGCAATCGCGTCCCATCTGGTTGACTGCATCCAATCCGCGAATAATTTCGTTTGCTCCGTCTGACCCTTCCGTAGAATTGATGCATCTACCCCTGTAGTTGTTAGTAGGCTCATAAACTGCTCCAAAAATGAGTTTATAATGTGCCGTGGACGATTGTACCTTTCCTTCAGACGTTCCCAGCGGTGTTGTACGCTATATCCGTAATGGTCAAGTGCCGTACCAAGTTGGCAGCCTCATCAACAAGAAGTGTTTTCAAGTGATGGAACTTCTGGGTGTTGGACAAATGCTGCTTGTTATTAATTGTGCTTTCATAAATGTCTTGAAAAGAGGGCCACTCAGTGTAGTTGCCACAGAACCGTTTGATTTGAATTTTCGGCAATTCACTCAGATTGGAATTGGCCGCATGTACCGAACTTGAATTCGCCACAGAGACGTCACCACCAACATGAACCGGCGTGCTCGAATTAACCTGATTTTCAGCCAGCCTCTCAAATAGTTGTTGGTTTTGTTATAGCAAATTTACAAATGCGTCGCCGTTGGAGTGCAGACCGTTGCTGCCATTCACAATGCCTGTAGATGTACTGGGTTGTAGAGCATCACCTTTGTCCTTGAGAATTGCGTTTGCCCTTAGGTACTTTTCTTCGTAAATCGCAATATCGATCTCCGGATCGACGTAACCTTCTACTTCCTCGTGGAGAGCAATGCAATCGCCGAACTGGTTGAACTCCTTCCAAACTTCGTGGAGAAGTTCTAAGCGTGCGGTGTTCTCCGCCGGTGTTGCAGATTCCGCTTGCTCAGCCCATGAGAGACAAGTGTGATGTTGCCCTTGAGTCTGGAGCTTTTCACCAATGCTTTTAATTGTTCCATAGCAAACAATTAACCTGAGAATCAAAGCACTTCACTAACTGTCCAAGAATCCGGAACGAAGGACCAACAATATGGTCAGAAATAAGAACGAATTGAGTTGCGTATATGTGGACTGTATTAATTTTATTTTTGCCAGTTGCAAAGCCTATATATTAGAGATGATTAAAGCTGCAAGAGTTCACGAACAGTACTTCAATTCAAAAAACTTTACCGAAGGAATTTTTGATACTCAGTTTAGAAGTGCCATTTTTCGACGTTTGAAGAAATTTTTGGCTAAATTGTAATTTTAGAACGGGTGTTAAAAATAGTAAAAAGCCTTCAATCTAAGCGGCCAAATTTTTTAAACATTTTTAATGTCTTAAACTATTTTTGGGCGAAAACACGGATTCGATTGGTTTAACGGCTTAGCGTCCAGAATTTTTGAAAGGAAAATTGACCTTTTTTCCAATTGGAAGCGATTGGGGCCACTTGGGGAGCACCAATAAATCTTTGCAAATCAGTTTAAAGTTATTAGAATGTAAAAAAAATAAATATGCATATTAATATTGTTAACCAGTGGTTTTGGCTGTGCGTTGATTCCCAGTTTTCTTACTGATAGCTTTATACATATATAGAGATAAATTTTCTAAGATGATATTTCATATGACAAAAAAATATTTATAATAAAGTTTAAAATTTAGTCGTTCTAAGCATTACTTCTCATATCTGTTTATAACACAAGTAAAAAAAGAGAAAAACAGCAAAATGTATGGCTCGACGGAAGTTGAAATTGAACTTGTGGTGCTTAGATTTCTGACGTTCTAACCCCTGGGCTACGCGGACAGGGTTAGATCAATCTTATGGTCATAGTGTGATATCTTAGAAAATATTTTCTATGTTATAGAAAATATTTCTATATTTTGGAATCAATTTTTATATTTTAGAAAATATTCCTATAATTAAGATAATATTTCTATATTTAAGAAAGCGTTTCTATTTTTTATGGCTATCGAATTTTTGAGGTTAATTTGAAAATTTTTTCTATTTTTTAGAGTAAATAATTTTTTAGGCCTGAATTCCAAATTTTAAAAACAAAATTTGGAAAAACAAGTGCCATTTTAACTAAAATATAAAAATTCTTTCTTGGATTTAAGGCGAGTTAAATTTATGGCGACAATTTCTACATTTGAGAAACTCTTTCTTGATTTGTTTTGAGAAAAAAATTCCTTGAAAATAGAAATCTTTTGTTGGACTTAGAAAAATAAAGTTTTAAGGCGAATTTCTAAAATTTAGGGTTAATTTTGCTATGAGTATAGTCGCTATGCCTCGTTTTCCATCAAAGCCCCATTTTCCAATTAAAGTTAAATTCTCAACTATATTTTCAGGAATAGTTTCAATTATGTTGGTTTCTACGATACTATTGCCTATATGAGCTCTATAAGCTTTATTGTCTAGTATATATATAAATACCATCGGGTATCTTACTTTTTTGAACTTAGTACTCTTACTTACTAACTGGGAAAAAATTCAAATGATATTTTACTATTTACAAAGTTTCTTATCAGCAGATATTGGTGTATCGTCATCTGCTGGCAGGAAATCTTGATTTTGATTATCATTGCGTAGAGCACAAATAGCTGACTCATCTATTTTGATCAGCTGACTTACACGTCCTCAAAATCAAGTTTAGGACGGCCCCGTTGAGCACTTTCCTCTATTTGATTTGATTTGCAATGGGAGCGTTTTATTGAAATTGATTCTTTTTTATTAAGCCATCCAGATTGATATTCAATAATTGAAGATTTTTTGCGTTTGTATTTTTTCTAAATAGTTGCAATTCTTTTCCTAAGTTTTTTTGCACTTCGCTCAATGCAGTTTTATTGTGTTTATCAATACCTATCCAAATGTAGAAGAAATTTTTCAAATCGGACCATTCGTTAAAAAGTTATGCCTGATCAAAGTTTCTATCTCCATCTCCCTCGCACTCCTTTTACCTGAGTAACGGGTATCTGATAGTCGGGGCACCCGACTATAGCGTTCTCTCTTGTTTTTTTTGCGTTGGTTCCATTTTCTGTGCACCACATTAAATATATAAAGACGTAGAAACACATACTTTAGCGATGCACCTACCAAGATCAATAATGATTCAAAAAGGAAAAATAAACACAATTTTAATAGTAATTTATAAATAAATAGTTTTGTAAAAACACAAACCACGACAGACTAAGACAAAGCAACACCGCAACAACACAATAGGCAAACAGTCACCTTTAACTGCTTTGATATTATTACTAGTTAACATACATCTGCAAGTTTCTGCAGCTTATTTTAAAACATTTAACACCTTAAAATAAATAAATTAAATAATTAAATTCCGAGCACTCCAGCTAACGTGAGATCGCTTTAAAGGGTGATTTGAATTAGAGAAACAACTTTCTAAGCGCAGCTCGAGCTCATGATTGCAAAGCTATTTTTAGAAAGTACCCTTAGATTTCCAGTAAAATCTGGTATGCCAAAGAGAAGCTTAGATTTTTGGATTTTTGGCCTCTGGCGAATCTAATGTACCATGGGGTCCTGGCGCATAAACATGCTTAAGTGAACCCCCCATTCTCGGTTTCAAAAAATAGATTTTTTCTTTTTGAACCTAAACTTATTCAAGAATGTTCCTTTAAAATTTCAAGTGAAAATGGAGATATATCCGATTTATGGTGGAAGCGTCAGACGACGACGACAGCTTCTCAAAACTTTAAGCCCTTTTTTCCCGAAACAGTATTTTTACGAATGGCGCATGAGATTACTTAAAAACTATTAATCCAATTGGTTCCAAATTTTAGTATGTTATTCTATACATATATAGCCATGGCATGAACTAGGATAACTCAAATCGGTGAAGTTCTTCTTTACTTTTTAATTTAATTTGTGGCTACAAAAAAAGGGGACTTAAAAAAAAAATTTCAAAGGTCCTCCATTTTGTACATTTTTGTGCGAAATTAATAATCCTAGTTTATGCCAGAGCCAAACGTGTACTCTTCCTAATCCCGTTGAAAATTTTGGTTTTATATGTTGAAGTTAGCGGAAATCACATGCGCCGCCGAAAAGAAGGGTTTTTGTTTGATGACAAAAAAAAACCAGGACGGAAGCTATTAGATATAGCGAAATATTTTGAAAAACATCAAATTTGGACCGATTTCACCCAAGTGTTCCTATGGGAGCTATAGTATATAGACATCCGATCAGCACGCGCTGTTACCCTGATTAAGGTATGCATAAAACAAGAAAGGAAAGCTAACTTCGGGCGGAGCCGAAGTTGATATACCCTTGCAGAATATTCTGTAAATATTATTCTCCAAAATTATTCATATGATGCATTTTTAATACTCATAAAAATCCCAACTTCCTAACTTTAAAAACACCAAGGTTATGGCATTTTCAATCGGTCAGTTATATGGCAGCTATAGGATACAGTCGGCCGATCCCTATAAAATTTTGTAGGTCGAATAAATTGGCCAAATAAAAAACCCATAGAAAATCCCAATTTCCTAACTTTAAAAACACCAAAGTTATGGCATTTTCAATCGTTCAGTTATATGGCAGCTATAGGATATAGTCGGCCGATCCCGATAGTTCCGACTTATATACTGCGTGCAAAGGAAAGAAGGGTGTGTGCAAAGTTTCAATTCGATATATTTAAAACTGAGAGACTAGTTCGCGTAGAAACAGACAGACGGACAGACAGGTGACCCTGATCAAGAATATATATACTTTATAGGGTCGGAGATGTCTCCTTCACTTCGTTACACACTTTTGACCAAAATTATAATACCCTCTGCAAGGGTATACATATAATACTACAAATAAATATAAAGGGATGTAACTTTTACAGAAGTTAAAGAAATTTTGTTTGAAAATTATATTTTTTATACCCTTGCAGAGGGTATTATAATTTTGGTCTGTCTGTTTCTACGCGAACTAGTCTCATAGTTTTAAAGATATCAAATTGAAACTTTGCACACACCCTTATTTTCTTTGCACGCAGTATATAAGTCGGAACGGCCGGGATCGGCCGACTATATCCTATAGCTGCCATATAACTGAACGATAGGAAATGCCATAACTCTGGTGTTTGTAAAGTTAGGAAGTTGGGATTTTCTAAGGCTTTTTTATTTGGCCAATCAATACGACCTACTAAATTTCATAAGGATCGGTCGACTATATCCTATAGCTCCCATATAACGATATGAAATACCATAACTTTGGTGTTTTTAAAGTTAGGAAGCTGGGATTTTCTATGGATTTTATATTTGGCCAATTAATCTGACCTACCAAATTTTGTAGGGATCGGCCGACTATATCCTAAAGCTGCCATATAACTGAACGATTGAAAATGCCATAACTTTGGTGTTTTTAAAGTTAGGAAGCAGGAATTTTTACGAGTATTAAAAATGCATCATATGAATAATTTTGCAGAATATTATTTACAGAATATTCTGCAAGGGTATATTAACTTCGGCTCCGCCCGAAGCTAGCTTTCCTTTATTGTTTTAATATGTATTTGATTTAAAATCTCAATATACTCAAAATAAAACGTTATATTTCAAAAGAAAGTACTCAGTAAGAGATTGTTATACCCGTTACTCGTAGAGTAAAAGGGTATATTGTATTCGTGCAAAAGTATGTAACAGGTAGAAGGAAGCGTTTCCGACCGTATAAAGTATATATATTCTTGTTCAGGATCACTAGCCGAGTCGATCTAGCCATGTCCGTCTGTCCGTATGAACGCTGAGATCTCGTTCGAACTATAAAAGCTAGAAGATTGGCATTATGCATGTAGCTTTTAGGAGTTCCTGCGCAAGTTTGTTTCAAATGGTGCAACGCCCCCTCTAACGCCCACAAGCCAAAAGCTGTGGCCACAGTTTTGATGCTATTATGAAAATTTTATTTGATATGTATTTGTTTCGTCAATACCTATCGACTGGCCTAATAAAAGTTTGCCACGCCCACTCTAACGCCCAAAAACCCATTAAACGCTTAAGCCTGGCTAGCGCCTACATTTCCGCCTTTTATGGCCCGTGGTACCAATAGTGCCATCTAACGGATGACTTTGGAACAGCTGGTCAAGGTGCTCAACAGAGTCAACGTTAATTCTCGATAAGGATTTCTATTAAAGGAAATTGCGATGGTTTTCATTTGTCAATACCGAACTATATCCCAAGAACTATGCAAGTCAAATCAAGTTAGCCAAATTGGAGGTCTGAGTCAAACAATGGCGTATGTGTGTATGTATGTAAGCATTGCACTCAAAAACATAAACATAAACACAGCTGTTGGTGCAGGACAAAAGCTGCCTGCGCTAAAGAAGCGCTGGTGCTGATGCTCGTGCTGTAAAGCTGCCAGCTCTAAGAGATCGCCGAATTCAAATTGATAATTTGAACTGAGTAACGGGTATCTAATAGTCGAGGCACTCGACTATAGCGTTCTCACTTGTTTTTATAATACGCTCAATTATGATATAAAAACTATTCCACCTAGTGGGTGTTTCTTGCAACAAAGTATATTCTGAGTCTTCTTAAGCTAATTTGAGCTTTTCATTTGATATAGTGCTTTGCTTGAAAAATCGAACGATTATTTTACACTTAGAAAATAAAGCTTGGTCGTCAACTTTTAGAGCATCTTGCGAATATGCAATATGCCATTGTCGGTAGCAATACATTCAGTTTTTTCCAGAATGTTCCATTCAATAAAAATGTTCCGCAATATATCAGCAATGTTTTGTGAAAAATGATTAGTTGTGCTTAGAAGTTTTTTTTGTTGCTAAGGATGCTGTTTTTAATTCGTAGCTATATACGATATGACTCGTCACAGTCAAAAAACAAGAGAGAACGCTATAGTCGAGTGCCTCGACTATTAGATACCCGTTACTCAGCTAAACAACTTAATATAAATATGCCTTCTTGTATGTTTTTCGCCGCTCGAATTAGCTTCCGATTTTTATGTCGCTATTGTATTGCGCCATCTACCCCAAGACATTGGTACCACGGGCCATGAAATGCGGAAGTGTAGGCGCTAGCCAGGCTTAAGCGTTTAATGGGTTTTTGGGCGTTAGAGTGGGCGTGGCAAACTTTTATTAGGCCAATCGATAGGTATTGACGAAACAAATACATATCAATTAAAATTTTCATAATAGCATCAAAACTGTGGCCACAGCTTGTGGCTTGTGGGCGTCAGAAGGGGCGTGGCACCATTTTTAAACAAACTTGCGCAGGAACTCCTAAATTCTTCATGCAAAATGCCAATCTTCCAGCTTTTATAGTTTCCGAGATCTCTGCGTTCATACGGACAGACAGAGAGACGGACAGACGGACATGGCTAGATCGACTCGGCTAGTGATTCTGAACTTTATAGGGTCAGAAACGCTTAATTCTACCTGTTACATACTTTTGCGCGAATACAATATTCCCTTTTACTCTACGAGTAACGGGTATAACTAGCATTGGCACTTGATGACCACCAATCGCACGTCACTGCGATATTCGAATCATTTACATCAGCACATCTCTTAAGTGCGTCTTGCTGTGTAATTTTTTACCAATACATGAGAGTATTGCACGAACCCTTCGTTTTCTACAATATTGTAGGGCTGCACATCTTTGGCAACCATTTCAGTTAGAGCTTTATCATACACGACGTATCTTTTAAAGTAAGACGCCACAGAGTTCATGCTCGATCTGCAATTGCTGCTTGTAGATGCAGTGTCGTTCCTCTCAGCACGTACATCTTGTGTGCTTGATTCTGGGCTCTTACTTTCCACGCCAGGATGGAACCTTTTTAAATGGTCGTGCAAGTTAGCTGTATTGCCGCTTGTATTCTTTGCCCCAATCGAGACATTTGGCATATTTCTTGTCGTCGGACCTTTTAAAATATTTTCAAACATGTGAAATTTTCGACTTATTTTTGTTACTTTGTCGATTTGGTTCCAAATCTTTTTCAGAGTCTGTGCTGGAGGAGTACTCACAGTCCGGCTTGTCGGCACTTGATGAAGAAACTCGACGTTTACCTTAAATTTAACAAATTGTAGATCAAAACACTTATCTATATAATATAGTAAGCATACCTAGATTTAAAAAGCGATACATATTAATTTAATTAATTTTTTTTTGTTTTTTAATTTTTCCTCTTTTTTGCAATTGACGCCGACCCAGAAAATGCAGAAATGAAAAATTTTTTTAGAAGCGTACTATCGATGGCACCATGAAATTAAGGGTCAAAACAATTTTGTTTCGGCCTAAATTTTTCTCTCCGAATTCTAAACTATTTTTCAAGCCTACAAAAAAATCCGATTTTAAAATTCTACAGTGGTGTAACCCCTTAAGGGGACATTCTGGTTAGTTTTTTAAACAAAATCATTTTTTATTTTTATTTTTCGATAGCTACAAGTATCTAGAATATCATACTAAGAGGGCAATAGAAATACGGAATAGTTTAAAAGTTATAAGCCTCAGAGCCGACCGAATCAAATCAGGCAGGGACTTAAAACCTTACACGCGTTTTCTGGAAAACGGGGTTATATTAATGTTTTTTTTTTTAAATACGCATAATTAAATTGTCCACAACATTTTTGTTTTAGACGTTTTGTACGACTTATGGAATAGCCAGCGGTGTTCCTGTTCCGTGCATTGCCTTTCGTCGGCCTTTGTCCTACTTCCGGAAATGAATCAACATTTTTTCTAAATTTTTACAGAAAACATCTTTAAGATATCACAAATATACATGAAATGTTTTTTCTTTGTCCAAAAAAAATTCCTGAAGATTGCCTATTTTTTGACAAAACTAACCAAAATGGACCCTTAATATTCACGAAGTGACCGGTTATGTTTATTTTCGAGATTCCGCGTGTTAAAAAAGTTTAATGCTGCATTAAATCCTTCTGACACCTCTGAAAACTTGCGACTTTAATGACCCTTTGATCAGGGTACCTGCTCATCTAAATCTGTCTCTTGATTCCTATCTATGACGGTAAGAAAGAAGAACATTGACGTAGCCGGAGGTAGAATCATAAAGTCCTCTCTAATAAACCCTGTTTGAAAAGGGAAAATATACATGCGTCTCCGAATCTTACAGGACGATTCTTAGTTTCTAGAAAATACAACATTGAGGAACTCAATTTTATGTATATATGTACATAGTTAAATATCGCTATAATATGAAATTTTTTCTTCGATTTTTCTCTGCGGTCAAAAAAAAAATTGTGTTTATTAAAATTAAACTGTTTAAAATTACATACAAAATTACAACAAAATTAAATACATACCTCCTTAAGTATGTATTTAATTTTGTTGCCCTCTTTTTTAATAGAATATTGCGTTAAATTTTTATACTGATCCGAGTAAATTTGCGAAGTCATGGGCAGTTGAACGGTCAAGTTAGCTCGCTTTGTATTCGATTTTTGGGGGTCTGAAACTTTAAAACGCTCTCCTGAAATGTTGCCATTTTAAAGTCGGTGAACACGATCCCGCAAAATCTACTGGTCAAATCGTTGTAAAATTTTTAACAATATTTTGCACCTAAATCCTCAGGTACTGATGAGTGTTTTTTTACTGTTTATTTTTTATTTCATAATAATTAATATATCGAATTTTTAGGCTTAAATCACGTTTTTGACTTTAAAGTGTTTGTTTTTTTTTTATGATCCAGTAACGAGTTATGCTGTTCACCGCGAAACCTTTTTTTATTTTATTTATTTTTTTTCGATGAAAATTTGTAAAAACATAGTTTAAATGTTGTACTTTGATAACTTATAAAATAACTGATCTGACATTAGCCGTTTCTTGTGAAAAAAATGCATGAAAAAAGCCAAATTAACCATACCCCCTTAATGTATATATTTATTTTAAAAAGTACAAGTAATTCAATTAAAAACGCCGGCGCGCTCAAAGTATGGCAGTGAGTAGCGCAGCGTCTCTGCCAGTCGACGCGACTCGAACATCTGACGTACTTTATGCTTGGCGAAGTCTTCATTCTTGAAGCTCTCCAGATTGTTATCGGCGGTCTGGGCCTTATCCTGGCTGACTGTAGGGAAGATGCCGTAGCTAGCAAAGAAGCCGTAAGCCTCGCGGCGGTGAACCTCTTCTAGGATCTGCTCGTAGCTGGGAATGGGGACTCCCAAGTCAAGATTGAGCAACGTTTTAGCTAGTTTAGCGTGGTAAGAGCGCAGGAGTTGAGACCGCCGGTGGCGCAGTACCTCCAGGGTGAGGCTGGTATAGAAGAAATAATTGAGGTCAATGCCCGGGCTGCCCCACACACTAAGCTGGAAGTCGATGAGGACAAGGTCCTGCACCCTCTGCGCTGTGTCGTACTTGAATAGTAAATTGTTTACCCACAGGTCACCGTGGTTGAGAACCTTTATCTCCTTCTCTTGAGGCGCTTGGCTGCGTTCCAGATTAGATCTCTGGTTCTGCATGTACTTGCCGATCTTCTCTGCGATGCGCTCAAACCCGGGCCACGAGCCCACCAGATTGTGCAGTTCCTTCCCATTGCCCGCGAAAAAGCGCATTAGCAGGCCGTCGTCCTTCGCGAGCCCCCTCGGCGAGAGCATGCCGTCGGTATAGGCGTCGAAGATGTGGGGATCCTGAGCGTTCAGAAGTGGTTGAATTCAAAATTGTTCTCAGTTTGAGTTAACTCACCAGCACCGCCAGGACCATCGAAGTGGCGTGGAACTCCGCCAAGCGCTCCATCACCAGCTTACAGTGTTCCTCGTCCAAACCTAACTCACGGGAGGCCATCTTAAATCCCACTTGACCCAGATCTTCGAACACAAGAGTGCTTTCCGGCTCCTTGATGCACTGGTAAAGTCTGTGGAAATTTAATGAGATTCCGTTAGAAATTGAAATAATTTACAATTCAACTTTCAATTCAAATTTTCTTTTCAACTGTTATTCATTGAGTTTTATTTAAAAACAAGAAAGGAAAGCTAACTTCGGGTGGAGCCGAAGTTGATATGCCCTTGCAGAATATTCTGTAAATAATATTCTCCAACATTATTCATATTATGCATTCTTAATACTCATAAAAATCCCAACTTCCTAACTTGAAAAACACCAAAGTTATGGCATTTTCAATCGTTCAGATATGTGGCAGCTATAGGATATAGTCGGCCGATCTCTATAAAATTTGTGCTGTTAAGTGTGATAAAACTTGTTTTTGTTTTGTGTGGCCCACTTTTAAAATAAAATGAAGCTTTGTAGGCATAACTCGAATCTAATGCTCAATCCCAAATCTTAAGCTTGTTTCGATATCACACGTCACAAAGCCAGATGGTCATGGCCTTGTGCACTAGGCTATTGATGCTGATCGAGAATTTAAACATGCTTTATAGGGTAGATAACGCTTTATTTTACCTGTTACGTATAGTTCATTCACAAGTTTAAGATAAAATAATTTTTATATGTAAGAATCCTAGTCTCGAACCGCGAAAAGACATTTCCTCACTCACTGAACAACGATCCTTTTATTTTCCTTAATTTCCACTCACTTGGGTCCAAAGCGCCGTTTGCATTGCATCATCACCTCTAGTCGAGGAAGAACTTCGGTGTACGTGATCTTCTCCTTTAGGTAAACTTCAAGATCCTCAATAAACTCCACTGAATCCTGACGAGGAATGCTCTTCACAATAAACACCATGTGCTGCTCCGGATGATCGGGACGTTTGTACGACACTTTCGCTCGATATATTTGACTGCAATAGTTTTCCCCAGTGCTGCTGCCCATTCGAATATGTATGGCCAGCAATTGGACTCTTGCGGTTCGCAGGGCTGTCTCAAGCACTTCCTCGAAAAAAGCCACGTTCAGGTGACTGGGTGGAACAACCACATCTGCATCAAACACAATGCTACACATTTCGCTATCGTCTGAAAAGTAGCAAGGGAGCTGAACTCAATTTATAAGCGTGACTGGTGCTGAATATGATCTTGCTTACTTGAGAAAAATGCCGCAAATAAATACAGTCATTTAGTTGTGGTAACATTGAAATGTACTATTATTAGCTTTGTGGGAATATACTTTTCTAATAGCCAACAACGAGTTGTCTAAATAATGCACGAATAAAGCACGCAACACGCGGAGACGTTGCTTTTTGAGGCGTATTTGCTAAAAGTTCGTATTTCCTGTATTTGCGATGCAGACTCTGTTAGTTTGCTTCTTCTTTTTACTGGATAGATTTAATTCGCAACGATTGACAGTTAATTATCTTATCAAGTTTTAATTCGCTTCTCGACGTTTTTGATAAGGGACCGCAATCTGTCAAGTACCAATACAGAGTTTTTTATTTAATTACGATACACTGGAGAGAAAAAAAATAATGTGTCATTTCAAAGCTGGTGCGGTTCTGGTGTCAAACATTTCTAAAAAAATATTTTTTCAAAAATCCACTTCCTTGACATGAACAACCTGCTCATTAAAATTTGCCAAGCTAAGTTGAAGCTCATGGGTGAAGATGTGTGGTTTTGTGCATCTTTTAATGTTCTGTTTTTTTTTTGTAATAAAAAAGTTTACTAAAATCTTATGATTTAACTCATTTAATGAATTGTTTCAACTTTTAAATAGTTGGTTTATTTTTGTATCCTTGCAGGGGATATTCTATTTCGCTTAAAAGTTTTTAACGCCTTTACTGCGTCATTTCCGACCCTAAAAACTATACTTCGAAAAAACCACACCATTAATTGAAATAAATCGCAAATAGATTCAATAAAATCTCCATTTTCAGCCAATGGCGACTCGACATTTTAGAACATTTTCTTAAATGTAGAGTGTTCCTTTCGATAAAACATACCATACATACATACATACATACTTACCATAAATTAAAAATAAAAATTTCTTGAAAACCTTTCTATTTTGAAAACTTGTGCATTTTTATCTTAGTTTAAATTGTAAGGTTTCTAATTTTAATGGTCCATATTTCCTGAAAGCCCTCCATGCTAGTCTACAAGACATATTTAATTTATTCCTGGCTGAGCTCGATTGGTTTGTCAAGAATTATGTTCTTTCCTTAAAATAAACAAAAGGGTTAAAGTGCTTTCACTTTTCAGTATCCTTTGAAGACAATTGTCAACTTTGTTTGGAATGTTTTATTATTAATGTCACAGAGTTTATGTTCATTGCGCCATTTAAAATACACGCAAAAAAATTGTCATAGAAGAAACTATACTATTACGCATTACAAATTTATCAATGGGATGATTATTAAATAAGTAACTTTGATTAAAATATAAATATTTACAACTCTCGAAGCTATCATTTTTATACCACCGAGATTTAAGATTTAATATATAATATATACTCATACCGTTACCGATAGTAGTATATAAATATTATATTTGGTTTTTTATTTTAAAAATTCAAAATGCAATAGATATTATTTTAAATATTATTGTATTATTTTTTTATGTACATATAATATTATAAATATACAATTATATATCTCATACACAACTAAAAGAACATTTTTTGTAAAGATAAATTCATTTTAATTTCTATTATTTAAATATGTTAAATAAGTTTGTTAGCATGTACATAAGTACATATTCAAAAATTTTGTATAAATAACGTATGTCAACGATATAATTGAACGGTTTTTAGGGTAACAAGTGATTAGAGCACGCGTGATAAAAATATATTTAAAATATATAAATAAATAATAATAATAAATAATAATACCAACATGTATGTATAGTGTGTAATTATGTATAAAAACGACTGCCCGACTTTCACATAAACATCGATTTTAATTCTAATTTCTGCTTTGTTATGCACAAATGACCAATAAGGAACAAATGTTAATGGCCTTATTTATAGAAAAATTGTATCTTGTGTTCAATACACACCTGGGACAAGAATTGAAACTCCGGTTTATAATTTGAACAACAGAGTGTGGGCCTTATAATATGTGGTATTAAGTATATAAAATTAATATTAAGATAATTCATTTTAAACTTACAATTTATTAACAAGATGTTAAAAGAAACTACAAAATAGTCTACAATTATGATCTGTCTTTAACAACTTATTAATAAATTTTAAGTTTAAAATGAATTCTCTCTTGCTTTTTATTATCTTTTAGTATTACTTTATAATATTAGTCTACAGTTTATTTTAAACGCACTCTTATCAAAATTAAACTTTTGTTTGTTTTTTACGGTGCAATCATATTTTAAACAAGAAAGGAAAGGTAACTTTGGGCGGAGCCCTTTGCAGAATATTCTGTAAATAATATTCTCCAAAATTATTCATATGATGATAAAAATCCCAACATCCTAACTTAAAAAACACCATGGCATTTTCAATCGTTCAGTTATATGGCAGCTATGGGATATAGTCGGCCGATGCCTATAAAATTTGGTAGGTCGGATTGATTGGCCAAATATAAAACTCATAGAAAATCCCAACTTCCTAACTTTAAAAACACCAAAGTTATGGTATTTCCTATCGTTATATGGGAGCTATAGAATATAGTCGGCCGATCCCGGCCGTTCCGACTTATATACTGCGTGCAAACGAAAGAAGGGTATGTGCAAAGTTTCAATTCGATATCTTTAAAACTGAGAGACTAGTTCGCGTAGAAACAGACAGACGGTCAGACAGACGGGGAGACAGACGGACATACGGACAGACTGTCTTATATCAACTCAGGAGGCGATACTGATCAAGAATATATATAGAGAAAAATTTAAATACCATACCCCTTTAAGGTTGAATTATATGCTTTACAACACGCTGTAAAGCTTTGTTATTCAAAGAAATAATATATGACGAAAAAATCGATTTGCTTTTACGACAAGTTTATCTGGTCTTTAACTGTGTGGGACAGATAGCTGTCTGACACTTTGACAGGGACATGAGAAACCGGTGATGATATATGACATCATACAGTATCATGTTTTTATACCCTTGCAGAGGGTATTATAATTTTGGTCAAAAGTGTGCAACGCAGTGAAGGAGACATCTCCGACCCTATAAAGTATATATATTCTTGATCAGGATCACCTGCTGAGTTGATATAAGCATGTCCGTCTGTCCGTCTGTCTGTTTCTACGCGAACTAGTCTCTCAGTTTTAAAGATATCGAATTGAAACTTTGCACATACCCTTCTTTCCTTTGCACGCATTATATAAGTCGGAAAGGCCGGGATCGGCCGACTATATCTTATAGCTGCCATATAACTGAACGATTGAAAATGCCATAACTTTATATTTTTTAAAGTTAGGAAGTTGGTATTTTTATGGGTCTTATATTTGGCCAATCAATTTTATTTACACAATATTCTGCAAGGGAATATCAACTTCGGCTCCGCCCGAAATTGACTTTGCTTTCTTGTTTTTTTTTTTTGTTTTTTGAATGCACAACATTTGAAGAATTTGAAGTAAAACTTCCAAAGTTGTAGGAAGTTGAACGTAGGTGAGTTAGCTCGTTTTGTATTCGATTTTTGGGTGTCTAAAAACTTTATAACGCCCATCTGAAAAGTTGCCATTTCAAAGTCGGTAAACACGATCCTGCGAGATCTACTGAACGAATCGTTTGAAATTTTGCACACTATTAAATCCTCAAGTACTGACGAGTTTTTTACTGATTATTTTTATACCCTTTACTCCTGCAAAAGTATGTAACAGGTAGAAGGAAGCGTTTCCGATCCTATAAAGTATATATATTCTTGTTCAGGATCATTAGCCGAGTCGATCTAGCCATGTCCGTCTGTCTGTCCGTATGAACGCTGAGATCTCGGAAACTATAAAAGCTAGAAGATTGGCATTTTGCATGTAGATTTTAGGAGTTCCTACGCAGCGCAAGTTTGTTTCAAATAAGTTTATCGATAATTGGGACCTCTGTCTTGTTACCTCACCTTATTCAACCTTAATCCCAGTGCCTAGCCTGCAAAATATTAAAGCGTACCTGAGCTGCATGTGTAAATGCGTTGTCAATCGCCTAACTGAAATGCGCTTTTGGTATATAAGCTGATACACAAACACCAACCTCTCATTTAACTGAGCACTTCGTATGAAAATTGTCATAAATTAAGGCAAATAGTAAATGTTTAAGATAGTGAAGACAGTATACTCTATTTTAAATTAAAATTAATATGTCCAAAATTTAACAATACAAAGCATCCGAAATGTAAGAAATTTGAGAAAATAAATATATACAAAAGCAATTAAAGCTTTTTTACTTATCTTACTATATGGCTTAAATTTTTAATTTAGTAAGTGATAAGTGAAAACAAAACAAAGTGCTGACAAAATGCCAATGATTTCAAATCGAGTGCCATTGTCACAGTTGCATTTAGTTTCATAGTCACTGCACCCCTTCAGAACACTTGTTCATTTAATAATAACTAATATATCGAATTTTTAGGCTAAAATCACGTTTTTGACTTCAAACTGTTTCCAAAAATCCAAAAATTTTATGAAAAAAAAAACTCAACTTAGTTACCTTTAGAGACATCTTAACTAATAAACAATTTTATTAGTTATCAGCCATTGGATCAGAGAAGGGCAAAAAGCAAAATACGCAATTTAACTGTTTCTTTTGTAAGAAACCGAGTGACAGCATATACATATACATACATGCAATGAGTTTTTAAGGAAAACACCAGCAGAACGTCTTAACTGGGTTAAAAAACAAAAATGATGAGGTAAATGTCTAAGTCAAAATCATCGGTCGATGCATGTCCTCCAAAGAGAGATTGCTTTAAATGGAGCAAAAAACACAATACCTTGCCATTTGGAAACAAAAGCTGACTCTTTGTATGGTATGGTTGTATGGTTAGTGTTGGAAGATACATAAAAATGTAGCGTTGGATGACTCTCAATTTGGAAAACTAGAAAAAATTGATATTCTTCTTGGAGCCGAGAACTATTTCAATATAATGCAAGCTGAGTGCATGCGAACGGACTCCCCAAGTTACAGAATACCACTCTAGGAGCCAGACAAGCTCGACCGTTTCTTAATTCTGGAGTGGACTATTGTGGACCTTTTAAGATTCTTTACAAAATTCGTGGAAAGAACCACATACTGTTATCAATATTTTGCTGCTTATAATAAAATATATATATTATATAATAATAAAAACGTCGATTTAAAGTTTATTCAACCAAGAGCACCTCATTTTCGAGGACTTTGGGAAGCGGCAGTAAAATCAGCTAAACATTTATTACTAAAAAATGTTTCTACAGCTAATTTGACGTATGAGGAATTAGAAACTGTGACAGTGGAAATAGAAGCTATCATGAATTCAAGACCGTTGATTCCAATGTCAAGCTATCCAAATGACGTTACGGCACTTACCCCAGGTCAATTTCTTATTGGAGAACCGTTAATCGCACAGGCAGACAGTGAGCCATCTCAACAACCACAATCATTGGGGCAGAGATGGCAAGCCGTATCCAAGTTAAAGCATGCGTTTTGGACTCAATGGTCAAAGGACTATCTGCAACAACTTCAACATCGTCAAAAATGGAGAAGATCTTCGGCGAAAGCAAAGGAAGAAGCTTTATAGCTGATAAAGGAAGATAATACTCCAGTTCTGCAATAGCCAATGGGGCGAATAATTAAGACAATCCATAGCAAAGATAATTTTGTCAGGGTTGTAGAAGTAAAAACGAGGGGATTATTTAAACGAAGTATTCAGCATGTCGCCTCTATTCTCAGAGGAGGAGCCTGTTCACGAGCATCCAGCTGCTGGAGAGGAAGATGAGAATCCACCTGATGGAAAACAGGCAAAACGGCCCAAGAATTCAGCAATGTCTTCGCTGCCAATGACATTAGTTGTTTTGCTTCTTCTACTACCCTAAGTAGCAGCACAATCAATGTTACTCATTTTGCCTCAGGGCTAAGAATATTTTTTGAAAGTATTGGAAAGCACTGGATTACGTTGCTAAAAAATCAAACGTCTTTGATTGACTCTATAATTAATGTCATCAAAAGGGATGAAATCTCAAACTACAAGCGTTTAATATCGATAGATATTGTAGGAACTACTGGTACTGAAAATAAATATAATACATTTTCATGGTACATATGTACACTTGCGACTCACTTATCTCTATTCTAGTTTGCAACGAATGCAAACAGAGATCGTAAACGTTTTAACAGATAACACAATAAGCCCGATGTTGCTGTCACCAAGAAAATTAAAAGACCAGTTGGAACAAATACGTAACCATTTGAAGCCTGGACAAACGCTTCCAGTCTCTCCTTATAATATTTTAATGGCATACCAGATAATGGGAGCTGAGGGAACCACCATAAGAGAGCATTTAAACTTGCTTTTGGACATTTTGGACATCTATAGAATGACACTAATTCCATTTTTGACTAAAGATGGAAGTTTATATACCCTTGCAGTTATTACAAATCGACTACATTTCGATTTCTATGCCTTTATTATTAAAAACAATGAAGCTGTGTCGACTTTGGGCTGCATTTTGCCTTCGCTTCTATGGCAGCTATAAGATTTAGATGTCTGATTTTAATTTAATTAAAACCGTAGTTCAATAATATTTAAATCCAGTAGAATCCGGTTATAGCGACTTTCAAGGGACCGACGATTTTACGTCGTTATACCCGGAAGACACACTAACCAAAAAGAACAAAAAAATGTTTTTTGTTTATTTTATGGTTGCCATGTTCCTGATAGAATTAAAAAAAAAACAAGAAAGGAAAGCTAACTTCGCGCGGAGCCGAAGTTGATATACCCTTGCAGAATATTCTGTAAATAATATTCTCCAAAATTATTCATATGATGCATTCTTAAAAACACCAAAGTTATGGCAATTTCAATCGTTCAGTTATATGGCAGCTATAGGATATAGTCGGCCGATCCCTATTGGTAGGTCGAATTGATTGGCCAAATAAAGAAGCCATAGAAAATCCCAACTTCCTAACTTTACAAACACCAGAGTTATGGCATTTCCTATCGTTCAGTTATATGGCAGCTATAGGATATAGTCGGCCGATCCCGGCCGTTCCGACTTATATACTGCGTGCAAAGGAAAGAAGGGTGTGTGCAAAGTTTCAATTCGATATCTTTAAAACTGAGAGACTAGTTCGCGTAGAAACAGACAGACGGACAGACGGACAGATGGACAGACGGACATGGCTATATCAACTCAGGAGGTGATCCTGATCAAGAATATATATACTTTATAGGGTCGGAGATGTCTCCTTCACTGCGTTGCACACTTTTGACCAAAATTATAATACCCTCTGCAAGGGTATAACAAAAAAGCAAAGCTAACTTCGGGCGGAGCCGAAGTTGAAATACCCTTGCAGATTATTCCGTAAATTATATTCTCCAAAATTATTCATATGATGCATTCTTAACACTCAAAAATCCAAACTTCCTAACTCTAAAAACACCAAAGTTATGGCAATTCCAATCGTTCAGTTTTATGGTAGCTATAGAATATAGTCGGCCGATCCTTATGAAATTTGATATGTCGGATTGATTGGCCAAAAATAAAACCGATAGAAAATCCCAACTTCCTAACTTAACAAACACCAAAGTTATGGCATTTCCGATCAATCAGTTATATGGCAGCTATAAGATATAGTCGGTCGATCCTTATGAAATTTGGTAGGTCGGATAAATTGGCCAAATATAAAACCCATATTGAATACCAACTTCCTAACTTAACAAACACGAAAGTTATGGCATTTCCGATCAATCAGTTATATTGCAGCTATAGGATATAGTCGGCCGATCCCGGCCGTTCCGACTTATATACTGCGTGCAAAGGAAAGAAGGGTGTGTGCAAAGTTTCAATTCGATATCTTTAAAACTGAGAGACTAGTTCGCGTAGAAACAGACAGACGGACAGACGGACAGACAGACGGACAGACAGACGGACAGACAGACGGACAGACAGACGGACAGACAGGTGATCCTGATCAAGAATATATATACTTTATAGGGTCGGAGATGTCTCCTTCACTTCGTTACACACTTTTGACCAAAATTATAATACCCTCTGCAAGGGTATACATATAATACTACAAATAAATATAAAGGGATGTAACTTTTACAGAAGTTAAAGAAATTTTGTTTGAAAATTATATTTTTTATACCCTTGCAGAGGGTATTATAATTTTGGTCTGTCTGTTTCTACGCGAACTAGTCTCATAGTTTTAAAGATATCGAATTGAAACTTTGCACACACCCTTCTTTTCTTTGCACGCAGTATATAAGTCGGAACGGCCGGGATCGGCCGACTATATCCTATAGCTGCCATATAACTGAACGATAGGAAATGCCATAACTCTGGTGTTTGTAAAGTTAGGAAGTTGGGATTTTCTAAGGCTTTTTTATTTGGCCAATCAATACGACCTACTAAATTTCATAAGGATCGGCCGACTATATCCTATAGCTCCCATATAACGATAGGAAATACCATAACTTTGGTGTTTTTAAAGTTAGGAAGTTGGGATTTTCTATGAATTCTATATTTGGCCAATCAATCCGACCTACCAAATTTTATAGGGATCGGCCGACTATATCCTATAGCTTCCATATAACTGAACGATTGAAAATGCCATAACTTTGGTGTTTATACCCGTTACTCGTAGAGTAAAAGGGTATATTGTATTCGTGCAAAAGTATGTAACAGGTAGAAGGAAGCGTTTCCGATCCTATAAAGTATATATATTCTTGTTCAGAATCACTAGCCGAGTCGATCTAGCCATGTCCGTCTGTCCGTCTGTCTGTCTGTCTGTCTGTCCGTATGAACGCTGAGATCTCGGAAACTATAAAAGCTAGAAGATTGGCATTTTGCATGTAGATTTTAGGGAATCCTACGCAGCGCAAGTTTGTTTCAAAATGGTGCCACGCCCCCTCTGACGCCCACAAGCCACAAGCTGTGCCCACAGTTTTGATGCTATTATGAAAATTTTTTTTGATATGTATTTGTTTCGTCAATACCTATCGATTGGCCAAATAAAAGTTTGCCACGCCCACTCTAGCGCCCAAAAACCCATTAAACGCTTATGCCTGGCTAGCGCCTACATTTCCGCCTTTCATGGCGTATACAATAGCGCCATCTAACGGATGACTTTGGAACAGCTGGCCAAGGTGCTCAACAGAGTCAACGTTAATTCTCGATAAGGATTTCTATTAAAGGAAATTGCGATGGCTTTCATTTGACAATACCGAACTATGCAAATCAAATTAAGTTAGCCGAATTGGAGGTGTTCCCTGGGTACAGATTTTAACATAAAAATCGGGAACTGATTCGAGCGGGGAAAAACATACAAGAAGACATATTTATATTAAGTGGTTTAGCTGAGTAACGGGTATCTAATAGTCAAGGCACCCGACTATAGCGTTCTCTCTTGTTTTAAAGTTAGGAAGTTGGGATTTTTTTGAGTATTTAGAATGCATTATATGAATAATTTTGGAGAATATTATTTACAGAATATTCTGCAAGGGTATATCAACATCGGCTCCGCCCGAAGTTAGCTTTCCTTTCTTGTTTATAATTAAAAAGCTGAAATAAATGGCACATAACAACGACAATTTTGCATAAATAACGTATGTCTACAATATAATTTACTGTTTTTATGGTAACGAGTGATTTGAGCGAGCGTGTTGATACATACGTAGATGAATACTTGTATACAAGTAAATATATTTAAGATATATAAATAAATATAAATATATTTGCAACTGTTGGCGGAATAGTTCCAAAAAAAAATCATTTTTAATTCTATTTAATATTTTGTTATGCACAAATTACCAATAAGTAACAAATGTTTCTTATTTTTAAAGACACCAGATTATAATTGTAGATTCTTCCGCATTAAAAGGAAACTACAAAGTATAGGTCTTATATTATTTATTATTGCTGTATAGTATTTGTCTACATTTTATTATAAACACAAGCCTTCAAAATTGCAACTTTTGATTTTGCAGTGGGAAATCTTTGTTGAAAAATTGTTGTTTTTTTATTTATTAAAGATAATAGTGAAACTTACAAAACTATCTTATAAAACTTATAACTAGTGCTAGCTGCAGGCCGTCGACTACGTATTTATAGTAGGTTAACTTAACTCAACAATATTTTTAATTTTACGAAATTTACGATTGTTTTCATATTTTCTGATGTTGGGTTCTTTAGGTAGTAGTAGCGATTTTTAAGGAAATGTTGCTTGTCCTGAGTAATTGCCGGGCATGAGTCTAAGAAGTTTCGTGTGGTGTTGAGATTAACGACGTTTTTGTGTTTTATGTTTGAGTCTTGTAACCGGAATTTAATAATTTTACTTTCTTTTTGAGTTATGTTAAAGAGAGTTAATGTGTGGATGTTATTATAGTTAATGTTTGTGTACCATAAGTTGCATTTATTTATTAAGGTCTAATTTTCTTGCCTTAGTGGATTTTTGAGAAATTTATTATATTTTCTTTGTGAGTATATATTAGTAGCATGTTTGTTGCCTTTTTTGCATTATTGTCTGCGAGTTTTTTTCCTTTAAGGGTCCATACTGGTTAGTTGTATTAAAAATAGGAAATTTTCGGAAATATTTTTTTGAACAAAGAAAAAACCATAGGTACTTCCAATTTTTCAGGTATATATCTGATATATATCTGATATATTGAAGATAATTTTCTAAAAGTTTCAAAAATTTTGTATCATTTCCGGATGCAGGAGGCAGTGGCCACGTAAGCCAATGCTGGCGACTCTTCTACAGATCGCAAAAAATCCTATAAAACAAAAATGTTCTTGTTTAGTAGAAGTGTAATTATGGAATGGACTACATTTATTGAAATTGAATTAAAAATAACAAAATGGCGGTGTTTTTAAACTTTAGTGTCGTTTTTACCGAAATTTTCTTCACTTTTTTGTCGATAAAAAATTTAATCTATAAGCTATCTATGTAATTATAGTTCATTCCATGGACAATTAAACTACGCGTATAAAAAAAACAACATTAAGATTCGACTGACTGAGATATGATAGTTTTCCAGAAAACGCGTTTAAAGTTGTATGTACGCTCCGTGCCTCCTTTGAGTCTGCGGCTCGGAGGCTCATAACTTTTAAACTATTACGTATTTCGATTATCCTTTTAGTATGATATTCTAGACACTTGTAGTATCGAAAAGTGCAACAAATTTGTCGATTTTTTTAAACAAACTAACTATAATGGTCCCTTAATGTTGGAGTGTCCTGGGGTCTATACAATTTTTATCTTGGGTTGTTTTAATTGTAGTAGTGTTCTGACATGTGCGGGTATATCATAGCTTAGATTATACCTAATTAGTTCATAAAGAAAACTTTATAAATGTTTTGAAACAAAAGGATAAAAATTAAAAAACGAAAAAAAAATGAGTGGTCAGCACAATTTAAAAGTTTCCAATAATTCATACTCTCAAAATGTATAATTGTTGGAAAATCGAAATATTTAGTTTGAAATTTTAATTTTTTCAATAACGGCGATGCATATCCGGCCTATACTTTCCACTAGCTTCTGACATCTCTCCTTTGGAATGGAGTTCCAAGCATATTGGACATCTGTCCACAAATCGTCAACACTGGCAAATTTTGTTCCATTGGATTAAGGTCAGGGCTTTGAGCCGGCCACTCCAGAACATCGAAGGATTCGTCCTTCAACCACTTTTTAACGACGAAAGATGTGTGCTTTTGGGTCGTTAACATGTTGAAATATCCACTTCAGAGGCATATTATAAAATGTAAATTATTCCATATGATTTTTTAATATATCCACATACAGGAAACGGCCCAATATTCCATCGATTCGGTAGAGCGGACCCACACCATGCCAGGATAATGCACTCCAGGACATAATGCAACTGCCACCGTTCTTCACGGTCTTCAGAGTGTACCTGGGGTAAGAGCTCCGAATAAAACTTTTTACTCGCCGCTTCGTCAAAATGTGCTATTTCTATAACCTTTCAAAATAAGTGAGTGCGAACGAAAATTAATCATAAATCAAAAGAGACAAATTATAACTGAACTTTTTTTTGCCTGCTTACCATGTAAAAGATCACCATAATCGTTTGTGACCAACATTTTTAGAATCAGGTATATAATATTCTCCAAATGATCGATCGAAAAAAACCACAGCTGCATGTCAGATAAGTCTCTAGAAAACGTCATTTCACACTCGCACAACTCAAAAACTCACCAATGCGACATCATATTATCGGGCACATTGTATTGTTTTGCATGCTTAGAAGGTCTACTTCATAGGAAAAAAATGGCATTTCTTCCATCTTCCTAACGGGTTTCCCAACATTTTCATTAACTTTTGCAATTATGAAAAAAAAATTAGAAAAACAAGAGAGAACGCTATAGTCGAGTGCCTCGACTATTAGATACCCGTTACTCAGCTAAACAACTTAATATAAATATGCCTTCTTGTATGTTTTTCGCCGCTCGAATTAGCTCCCGATTTGTACGTTAAAATCGGTACCCAGGGAACACCTCCAATTTGGCTAACTTGATTTGATTTGCATAGTTCTTGGGATATAGTTCGGTATTGACAAATGAAAGCCATCGCAATTTCCTTTAATAGAAATCCTTATCGAGAATTAACGTTGACTCTGTTGAGCACCTTGGCCAGCTGTTCCAAAGTCATGCGTTAGATGGCGCTATTGTATACGCCATGAAAGGCGGAAATGTAGGCGCTAGCCAGGCTTAAGTGTTTAATGGGTTTTTGGGCGTTAGAGTGGGCGTGGCAAACTTTTATTTGGCCAATCGATAGGTATTGACGAAACAAATACATATAATAGCATCAAAACTGTGGCCACAGCTTGTGGCTTGTGGGCGTCAGAGGGGTCGTGGCACCATTTTGAAACAAACTTGCGCTGCGTAGGAACTCCTAAAATCTACATGCAAAATGCCAATCTTCCAGCTTTTATAGTTTCCGAGATCTCCGCGTTCATACGGACAGACAGACAGACGGACAGACGGACATGGCTAGATCGACTCGGCTAGTGATTCTGAACAAGAATATATATACTTTATAGGATCGGAAACGCTTCCTTCTACCTGTTACATACTTTTGCACGAATACAATATACCCTTTTACTCTACGAGTAACGGGTATAATAAGGCCAGCACTTCTTTAATAATGTTTTATCGGAAGATTTTTTCATTTGTATACCCTTGCAGAAGGCATTGTAATTTCAGTCAAAAGTTTTCAACGCAGTGAAGGAGACATATTCGACCCTATAAAGTCAATCTAGCCATGTCCTTCTGTCCGGCCGTCCGTCCGTTTTGAAACTTTCCCAAAAGTTGTCTTTCTATTGCAGGTAGTTGGTCTTGGGATTTGGAAATTTTTAAATATTAATTCAAATCGGACAACAATATAGTTGCTATAGAAACGATGGCAAAATGCAGTGCAAAATTGACATAGCTTCATTGTTTTGAATAATATTGGCATAGAAATCGAAATGTAGTCGATTTGTAATAACTGCTTCCTTTCTTGTTCTTTTACGAATTAAATTTTATTGTTTGCATTGTTTAAAGACAATGATTTATTATTCTTTACGCCCTTAAAAAGGGCTTATTAGT
This sequence comes from Drosophila fuyamai, assembly GCA_018153365.1. Taxonomy (NCBI): domain Eukaryota; kingdom Metazoa; phylum Arthropoda; class Insecta; order Diptera; family Drosophilidae; genus Drosophila; species Drosophila fuyamai. Next base: position 669,839 of record JAECXW010000605.1, on the reverse strand, counting down.
ACCAGCCCGAATTGTACACAGATTCTGGCTGAATCATTGCATGTTTGATTTGGCAATAAAAAACGATTTTTGAAACGGTTAGTCAAACACTTTTAGCTCATCCAGACGCTTTACTGTACATTTCAAACTCTCTAGGGTTTTAGTGTTTCCCTCAAACATAAGCTGGACCTTCTGCCTGGCGAATGCCTCATTGTGGAAGTTCTTCAACGAGTTGTCCTCCGAATCTACTCCAATCATGCTCATCAGCGGGAAAAAGCCAAAGGCAACAAAAAAACCGTAGGCCTCGCGCTCCCGGATTTCATCCATGATGCCCTCATATTTGGGCAGCGGCTTGACCCATGGCAGGTGTTGTAGCTTGTCCACCAGATTCTTGTAGTAAATGTCGATAAGCTCTTGCCGCCTGTCACGTAGTACGTCCAGCTCCAAGCTAGTGTTTAAAAAGTAGTTTATGTCAAAGCCCAAACTGCCGTGGAAGCACAGCTGAAAGTCAATCTGTATAAAAGATTATATCTATGTATATCTGTCAATCTGATATTCCTACAAACTTATACTTACAATTTTTACCTCCTGCACGTTGTAGTAAGGGTCGTACTTGAAAAATATGTTGTTCACCCAAAGGTCGCCATGATTTAGGGCATTATGCCGTCCGCGAAGCGGGTACACTGCCTTCAGGACGCGCTCTGTAAAGTGTTCATGGTACCGGTACAGCTTCGTGGTAATCGAACCAAACCCCTCACAATCACCCAATAGGGCGGCCAGCTTTAGGAGTTGGGTCCCAAAAAGAAGTTTAAAAGGCTCCGACTTAATGGCATCCATGTGCAGAAGGCCGAAAGGATATCGATCCACAATTGTCTCTGGTTCCCGTTCTGCCATCACCATAGTAAGGGCATGATACTCAGCCAACTTCCGCATGACCAGAGACGCGTGGTCGAAGTCCAGTCCCAATTGACGGCATTTCAACTGGTACCCCTCCGAGCAAAGGTCCTCAAAGACGATGGTCTGCTCCGGCTGAGTGGTAGAATAGTAGTGCCTTTTAAAAGATAATGACCTTTTGAATGAAGCAATGTTATAATTTTGGATTCACGCACTTGGCAGCTAACGTCCAGGGATTGGAAGCATCTTGCGCACCCCACATGAGCGCCTCCAATTTTGGCTTGATATTTATGTAGAACATGGTCTCTTTGTTGTATATATTGAGGCGGGCCAGAATGGCCTGCTTCTCGTCCGGCAAGGACTTAACGATTAACGACGTTTCCAGGACGCAGTTATTGGCATTGCGATACCTAATGATGGCTCGGTAGATATTGCTGCAGTAGTTCTCTCCGCCACGCGTCAGATTAATCAGCTGCACCCCGAGGACCTGCAGATTGATCTGCTGCAAACCATGCTCCAGAGTGCGCCTGAAGAACTGCGGAGTAAGATAGAGTGGAGGATCGTCCGCTGGGTCTGACATCATGATTGAGTGTGCCATTGCCATTGTACTCATTGTCTTTTTATGGAAAATCTCGGAGGGGTTGCCGGTGTTTTCTGTTTTCTAATTGATCTTAATAAACAGTGCACTTTGGGGTGCTTCTCCGGATTGACCTTTCTTAATTGACTTAATGGAAGTGCATTTTCTACTGTGACAGAGGTCTAATGATGAAAGAACCGACGCGATTTAAAGATGTTCAAACGAAGCTGATCGTTGATTGATAGGATTACAAATTTTAAAATAAGAAATATATAAATGTAAGCCCTAAGGATTGTATTGATTTTGATGTGCTTACCAGAAACCAATAACGTACTACAAACGCATAAATCTCTAGATGTTTTTTAAGATTTCAAAAACAAATTTTCAATTTTATAAAAATAAACAAAATTGCTTTCAGAACATTTTTGCTATAGCTGGTTACCAAAGTTTCCTTCCCCTCTTGTTTCTGATAAAACAATGGGTCTTATCAATTTAATTTTTAAGCAGGGCTCCAAACTTACTTTACCAACAAGTTAGAAATAATTCAAAAAGAAATATAAAATATTTAGGAATTGTAATAGCTGCAGGGGAATAGAAACGTTGGCTTGCTGAATTTTCTTCTTTTTTTTTTGTTCTGTTCTTTGGAACACTCGTTCACTACTTCAACTGAAAAGTTATGTGAACAGTGCACCCGAACACGACCAAGCTTTCTTAAGAAAAAGTAATAGGGAAAATATGGTCGTCTGTCCGCTGGCTACAGAATAGATAAAAAGAGCGTAAATTCAAGTAATTTCAAGTAATTCAAGCGGTTTTGGCGGCGGCGGCGGCGTGGCTCGGCTACTCGTGTGTATGTGGATTTTTAAGTTCAAAAATTTAAATATGAAGGTAATAATCTCGCAGTAGAATTCTGTTTCATTTGTTTTAAATAATGTAGGGAAAATGTAATCATTGATCTCTCAGAAAAAGAAGTGTTAATTTGTTTAAATTTTTTGAAATTTTATGTTTGTTTAATTATGATATTATGTTTAATAAGGAAAATAAATAAAAATTGAAGAAATTAAGGAAACATTTATTTAAAAAAAAAAATTGTTTTTACTGCGTACGCCGCCGGCCGCCGACAAATTTGACGGCTTAGCTGCCGCCGCCGTTTTCATTTTAACTCTACGCCGCTGCCGCCGCCGGCTTTTCTTGACCCCCACGTCGCCGCCGACGACCAAGCCATCGGCGTAAACCTCTAATTAGTACCAAGACTATCAGAACAAATCAAAAACTCAGAATGTTACAAATAGGAAAAATTAAAAATAACAAATAAACCCAACAACACTCTGCGACCAATATTTACTAAAACCAAGTCAAAAGTACTTATGTATGTCTGACAAAAACAATGTTGTATATAAAATACCAAGCATTGGAGACGAAACTGAAAAATGTGAAAGCATACAACTAAATGTAAACAAGGAAGGAAAGCTAATTTCGGGCGGAGCCGAAATGCAATGTTTCAATTCGATATCTTTAAAACTGAGAGACTAATTTTCGTAGAAACAGACAGACGGACAGACGGACATGCTTATTATATCAACTCAGGAGGCGATCCTGATCAAGAATATACAGTGGCTCACAGCTTATTTCCAACCTAAAACTTTAAAAGCCTACATATAAAAGATGAACCAAAAGAATAATCCAAATATTTTAAACGCACAATAATTCTCTTGTGTTTAAACTTAATACTTTATTATATATAATACTTTATCAATTTCACGTATTTTTAATTAATTGTCCAATATTTTATTTTAATTTGTAACGAAAAACAAGGTCACAGCGTATTTCAACCAACTACAAACTAACCACTACAAAATTATTTTTTAATATTTAGTATGGCCACCTTTATTATCGACGACCATTTTAAGCCTTTTTGGCATGGAATCTACCAACTTTTGGGTTATTACTGGGCTTATTTTTACCCACTCCTCGACCAATGCCTGTTTTAGGTCCGTTTTGTTGAAAATTTTCCGCTTTCGAATGTTTGTGTCCAAAATTGCCCACAAATTTTCTATTACGTTCATGTCGGGCGACTGTGCTGGCGGCTCCATGACGTGCGGGCAATTCCAAATAAGCCAGGCTCGTTCAATCCCTGCCTTATGTTTCGGATTATTGTCCTGATAGAAGTGGAAATCTTCCCGAATGCCCAGTTTATCAGCGCTTTCGAGCAAATTTTTTTTCAGGATCTGGAGGTATTGAGTTTTGTCCATCGTAGTTTCTATAAACTCCAGGTTTCCTGCTGCCGACATACAGGCCCAAACCATTACGATTCCTCCGCCGTGCTTAACTTTACCTTTTAAGTTATTCGTCTACAGCTCGGTATTCGGCTTTCGCCACACGTAGGGAGCACCATCCGAGCCAAAAATATTGAATTTTGACTCGTCCGCAAATATAACTGTGTTCCAGAAGGAAGAATCCTTTTCCATGTGTTTTTTTTGCAAAATTTAACCGTCTCTTGACGTTCTTTGCGCTAATAAATGGCTTCTTTCGAGCTATTCTTCCATTGAAGTCATGCTCCCGGAGCACACGACGAATTGTTTCCGGGTGGCAAGACTTGCCCAACTCGGCCTCTACGTCAATGGCAATTTTCGGTGCCGAAATTTTAGGATTTTCCCGAATTTTCCGGACGATATAGCGCTCGTCAGTAGAAAATTTTGTTACGCGCCGTTCTTCCCTTGTCGTGCATCCTATTCTCACGGACAAATCTGTGTACTATTCTCTGAACAGTGGAATCACTTAGAGCAACCATTTTAGCAATTTTCCTGCGCGAATTTCCATCCTTAAAATGTTTCATACCGAGTTTTCGTTGCTCAATTGTTGTACGTGGTCCCATTTCGCTAAATTAATTTTTGGCGCACAAAACTTTCTCAAAATTTTGCAAGAATAAGCTTGAAACAACTTCGAGTAGACTGGCAAAATCACAGAAAGAAACCGAGCCGCCATTTGTCTAACTAACGGTGCTTTGGATAGCTGGAAACTATTTGGTTGAAATAAGCTGTGTTCTGGCTATTCGTTTTTTTTTCGTCGTAAATTAAAAAATAAATAAGTGGAAATTATTTAAAAATACGTGAAATTAATAAATATAAAGTTTGAACACAAGGGAATCATTGTGCGCTTAAAATATTTGGATTATAATTTTGGTTCATCTTTTATAGGCTTTTAAAGTTTTGGTTGGGTCTGGTTGAAATAAGCTGTCAGCCACCGTATATATAACTTTATAGGGTCGGAGTTGCCTCCTTCACTGAGTTGCACACTTTTGACCAAAATTATATTACCCTCTGCTAGGGTATAACAAGAAAGGAGGAAAACTTCGGTAACCCAAAGTTTATATACCCTTGCAGTTATTACAAGACGACTACATTTCGATTTCTATGCCTATATTACTAAAAATAATATATATAATATTGTTGTCTGAATTTGACAAAATTAAAAGTGTAATTCTGATTCAGTAAATAATTACTATATCTCAAAATAATATTTATGAAGAATATAATTTTCTTTTTTTTTAATTTGTTTTTATTTTGTTCATTTGGATTTGATAAATTAAATTAAGATATATATTAGGTGCGTTCCAAAGTAAACAGGACTTAAAACAAAAAAAGACCTAATGTGTTTTTCGGCAAATTAATTTATTATACCCTTGCAGAGGGTATTATAATTTTGGTCAAAAGTGTGCAACGCAGTGAAGGAGACATCTCCGACCCTATAAAGTATATATATTCTTGATCAGGATCACCTCCTGAGTTGATATAGCCATGTCCGTCTGTCCGTCTGTCTGTTTCTCCGCAAACTAGTCTCTCAATTTTAAAGATATCAAATTGAAACTTTGCCCGCACCCTTCTTTCTTTTGCACGCAGTATATGAGTCGGAACGGCCGGGGTCGGCCGACTATATCCTATAGCTGCCATATAACTGAACGATAGGAAATGCCATAACTCTGCTGTTTGTAAAGTTAGGAAGTTGGGATTTTCTATGGCTTCTTTATTTGGCCAATCAATTCGACCTACCAAATTTCATAAGGATCGGCCGACTATATCCTATAGCTCCCATATAACTATAGGAAATACCATAACTTTGGTTTTTTTAGAGTTAGGAAGTTGGGATTTTCTATGGGTTTTATATTTGGCCAATAAATCCGACCTACCAAATTTTATAGGGATCGGCCGACTATATCCTATAGCTGCCATATAACTGAACGATTGAAATTGCCATAACTTTGGTGTTTTTAAAGTTAGGAAGTTGGGATTTTTATTAGTGTTAAGAATGCATCATATGAATAATTTTGGAGAATATTATTTACAGAATATTCTGCAAGGGTATATCAACTTCAGCTCCGCCCGAAGTTAGCTTTCCTTTCTTGTTTTAATTAAAATAGTGTCCCTCTGCTTCAATACAGCAATATGTCGAACCAGTGTCTTAGCTCGTTGGCCGGCATAGCCCCAGTATGCCGGTGCAAGAAGCCATATCAGGTAAATGCGGTGATGATAATAGTTAGATTTCATCAACCACGAACTGCAAATAAAAGCTATTTGAGACAAAATGGACTATTTTTTATTTAAAATGTGAATAGAAATCATCGAACTTAAAAAAGCAAATATTATATTATATATTTACATATGTTCTATGATAACAAAATAATAAGAAAACTATGAAGGATATGGTATAGAGCACAGACCAGTGTTCAATTTCGTTTAATACTAGCAGGGTGCCCGTAGCTTTGCTTGCGAAGGATAACCCGAATATCCTACTTTTCTTATGTAATAGGTTTGCAGTAGAACTATGTAATATTGCATTTTAGATGTTACTTTAAACATATTTGTAGTTTTGGTTTAAACTTTAGTTAACCCTCATTAATAATATTATTGCACACATACGGTTATACACCAAAATACACGGTTATGCAAAAAAAATGTTCCTATTAATTCGGCAAAGCCTACTCTTTGACTAATTAATAGGAAAATGATCACATAACAAGAAAGGAAAGCTAACTTCGGGCGGAGCCGAAGTTGAAATACCCTTGCAGAATATTCCGATTTATATTCTCCAAACTTATTCATTTGATGCATTCTTAACACTCATAAAAAATCCCAACTTTCTAACTTTAAAAACACCAAAGTTATGGCATTTCCAATCGTTCAGTTAAGTAGCGGCTATAGGATATAGTCGGCCGATCCTTATGAAATTTGGTAGGTCAGATTGATTGGCCAAATATAAAAGCCATAGAAAATCCCAACTTCCTAACTTTACAAATCCCAAAGTTATGGCATTACCGATCAATCAGTTATATGGCAGCTATAAGTAATAGTCGGCCGATCCTTATGAAATTCGGTATGTCGGATTGATTGGCCAAAAATAAAACCCATAGAAAATCCCAACTTCTTATCTTTAAAAACACCAAAGTTATGGCTTTTCCGATCGTTCAGTTATATGGCAGCTATATGATATAGTCGCCCGATCCGGCTCGTTCCGACTTATATACTACCTGCAATAGAAAGACAAGTTTTGCGAAAGTTGCAGATAGCTATAAAACTGAGGGACTAGTTTGCGTAGAAACGGACGGACAGACGGACAGACGGACGGACAGACGGACAGACGGACATGGCTAGATCGACTCTCCTGGTGATGCTGATCAAGAATATATATACTTTATAGGGTCGGAAATGTCTCCTTCTCTGCGTTGCAAACTTTTGACTGAAATTATAATACCCTCTGCAAGGGTATAAAAACACAACGCGCGGCAAATTTTCTTGATACGACTCTGATCAAATTCAAAGTTTCCCCGTTAACTTCTGCTTTTGCGCACTTGCTACACTCTTTCCTCTCTCTCTCTATCCACTGCGATCTCCCGCTCTCATGTTTCCTAACAGCGCCTGGCAAAACACTAAAAAAACAATTTGAATGGTATATTTTTACTACACTATCAAAAACCAGGCCAAATAGATTTTCGCCAAAAAAACGTCGCCTAAGCACTTAAATTCAATAGTAGATCGAAATTTTGCTTAGTTTCTTTGTTTAGAAGATAGCTAGAGATTTGGTGAAACCATCAAATGAATCGTTAAAGCTTAAGGATAAACTTTACCGAAGGAATTTTTGATACACAGTTTAGAAGTGCCATTTTTCGACGTTTGAAGAGATTTTTGCCTAAATTGTTATTTTAGAATGTGTGCGGTCAAATTTTTCGAACATTTAAAATGTCTTAAACTATTTTTTGGCGAAAAGTTTGAAGATATTTTTGGCTAAATTGTAATTTAAGAATGGGTGTTAACAATAGTAAAAAGCCTTAAGTCTAAGCGGTCAAATTTTTTAAACAATTATAATGTGTATTTTTGGGCGAAAACACGGATTCGATTGGTTAAACGGTTTAGCGTCCAGAATTTTTGATAGGAAATTGACCTTTTTTCCAATTGGAAGCGATTGGGGTCGCTTGGGGAGCCTGGGGAATGTAATAAAAAGGCATATTAATGTTGTTAACCAGTGGATTTGGATGTGTGTTGATTCCCAATTTTCTTACTGATAGCTTTATATATAGAGATAATGATACATATGACGTATTTTAAAAATGTATTAATTATGAATTCATGGAATAATGCTTTTAATTATTAATTGGAAAACAAATCTGTATTTAATGATTTTGGAAAAACTCGTTCGGTTAAATGCTGATCTGTCATTCGACTACGGGAGTCACAAACAACACACTTTAATGCAAAAGCCAACCGTTCAGATGAAACCGAACTACCAGGCGTGCTCAGGCAACTTAACGCCACCTTTGCTTTGGGCATACATATGTAGTTGGTATTTTGTAATTTGTAATTGAATTTGTATCCCAACTACAAAATGTCATTCTAAAGAAAAGCTGAATTTCCTTTCTTTCAGAAGTCTGGACTACATGATCTCGGAGTTTTATGGTGCTGTTGTGCAGATTTAAGCCTAGTATCCAGATCGACGAAAACCGTACGCCAGTCATGAGAGAGAGCGAGAGGCAAACAGCTGGCGTTCACTTTTCGTCGGGCCTTTTTTTCACGTCGGTCTCCTGATCGACGAAAAAAATACCAGAAAATTCCATAGCGTTGCCTGACTGCGGAAATGAACTTTGGGTGAACCTTGGCGAAAAGATGAACGCCCGACGAAAAGTGAACGCCAGCTGTTTGCCTCTCGCTCTCTCATGACTGCCGTACGGTTTTCGTTGAGCTGGATACTAGGCTTTAATCTTTTGGCGTACGCTTCTCACTGAACATTATAAGAAATGGAGGGAAAAACTCAAAAAACTCACAAAAGTCGATTGCAGGTGTTTACATGTGAGGACAAAATAACATTAATACTATCTGGGGTGCCTCTTGTCAGAGCAAAATGTTTTTAAGTCCAGATTCAAAAAATTTTGTTTACCCTGGAACGCACCTTGTAGGTTGATGGGGCGTTTGGGCTCGCGAGTGTTGTTGTAAAGGCTTGAATTCTATTTCCATATCGGAATCAAAGTCGCGGGTGTTAGTCAGTGTTCCTATACTGAACTTATGTGCATTTAGATTTGACTACGCAAACAAAACCAACAAGAGCAAGAAAGGAAAATAATTTCTGTCGGAGCATGATATACCCTTACAGAATATTCTGTAAATTATATTCTCCAGAATTATTTATATGATGCACTCTTAATACTCATAAAAAATCCCAACTTCCTAACTTATGCCAAAGTTATGGCATTTCCAATCGTTCAGTTATATGGCAGCTATAGGATATAATCGGCAGATCCTTATGAAATTTGGTAGGAATTTGGTCGGATTAATTAGCCAAAAATAAAACCCATATAAAATCCCAACTTCCTAACTTCGGCCGACTATATGCTATAGCTGCCATATAACTGATTGATCGGAATGGCATAACTTTGGTGTTTGTAAATTTAGGAAGTTGGGATTTTCTATCGGTTTTATATTTGGCCGGTCAATTCGACCTACCAAATTTCATTAGGATCATCAGGATTGATCGGAAATGCCATAACGATCCGTTCGATAGATTTAGCAGGATCGTGAACTCCGATTTTGAAATGGCCACTTTTCAGGAGAGCGTTTTAAAGTTTGGAACACCCAAAAATTCAATATAAAACGCGCTTACTTAACTACGTTCAACTGCCCATAAGTTCGGAAGTTTTACTCGGATCGATCTACAATATTCTCAAGATAATGTCCATTCAGAAAAAAAAAAATTAAATACTATACCCCCTTAAGTGATCTGTTAATTCTGTCAAAAATGTCTCTTAATTTTGTTTGCAAATATAATATTTCCGTATTTTATTATAGGTGAAGAAATAAAAAATATAATGAAACAAGAAAGGAAAGCTAGCTTCGGGCGGAGCCGAAGTTGATATACCCTTGCAGAATATTCTGTAAATAATATTCTCCAAAATTATTCATATGTCGCGTGTCCTTATGTACGCAGATGACGTTAAGTTATGCCTGCAATATAACAAAATTTTTAGCAGTTCCGACTTACAATCTGACCTAAATGCTTTTCAAGATGGTGTTGTGAAAATCTTTTGGACTTAAATAGCGCTAAGTGCAAAGTAATGACATTGCGCGTTGTCTAGAATTACGCACGTTGATGACCTTGGCGTCCTCCTTGACCCAAAACTTAAGTTTTGTGACCATATTACTTCTATAGTAAATAAAGCCAGGGGAGTACTTGGATTTATAAAAAGGTGGTCAAAGGAATTCGATGATCCCTATGTTACAAAGACTCTGTTCATTTCACTAGTCCGTCCAATCCATGAGTACTGTTCAGCAGTTTGGAGTCCTCAGTATGGTGTACATATAGACCGGATAGAGTCTGTGCAAAATAACTTTTTATTATTTGCTCTACGAGGCCTTAACTGGAATGCAAGCCTTATTTTACCATCCTACTCTAGTAGACTTCTCCTAATTAATCTACCATCCTTAGTAAATCGTAGAACGATGCTTGGCACAACTTTTATCTATAAACTTATTCACGGGGATGTGGAGAGTCCCGAGTTACTGGGTCGCATAAGCTTCTCCGTGCCTAATAGAATTACCAGGAACTATGTTCCTCTTATATTAAATATACGTAGATCTAAATTTGATATGCATGAACCGTTTAGAGTACTGTGTAACGACTATAATAGACTATACCACATTATTTCTACTACCGACTCTTTGCCAAGCTTAAAAGCATTAATTTTATCTTACTTAGCACAAAATTAGTATTAGTATTTAGTCTCGTACGTATTTCTAATCTTGGTCTGTCCGCTTCTACATTGTGTTTTTTAACTTCTCGCTTTAACTCAAAACACCCTAAAACAATGATAATCAGTACAGCGGTAGGTTGTATACAACGGATGCTAGCCATTTCGGACAACATTTTTCATGAAGAAACCAAAAATGAAATAAGACAAATTTTAAAGGACAACGACTTCCCAAACCATCTAATTAGAACTTTAATTAAAAGACACCAAAACATAGAACAAAAAACAAAATGTAGAGAACCTACACAATACATGTCCGTAACATATATACCAAGACTATCAGAACGCCTTAAAAAGTCAGAATTTTACAATAAACAAAAAATAACAATAGCACACAAGCCCAACAATACCCAACGACCAATATTCAACAAGACCAAGTCCAAAATACAAATGTTTGACAAAAACAATGTGGTATATAAAATACCATGCAATGGAGATATAAATGAGAAATGTGACAGTATATATGTAGGAACCACAAAATCCAAACTAAAAACTCGAATATCACAACACAGATCAGACTTCAAATTAAGACACCAAGCTAATACACAAAAAACAGCACTTATGGCCCACTGTAAAACCAGCGGTCACTCACCAAATTTTGAAGCAACGACTATTTTGGAACAAGAACAACATTACAAAAAACGCTTCACCATAGAAATGTTACATATAACAAACACACCCACAAGCATAAGACTGAACTACAAAACAGACTTACTTAATAACAACTAGTATTAATCTCCACGTCCGACGGTGCAGACGTGTAAAATTATGTAGGTGTAATAAATTTTTAAAGCTTTGTTTTTTACTGACTAAATTTATGTTATTTTATGTTTTTATGTTGATTATAGTGCCCTGAAGACGGTTGCCGAAGTGCAACCGAAATATATTGGAAATAATAAAAAATAAAAATTAAAAACTTTTATTTAAAAAAATTTTTCAATTGTTGACCTCGAGCCGGAAAAACTCAAAAAATTCTCGCGATCTCGTTTTAACGCCTATAAGGCTCCGAGCCTAACAAGCACTGCTTGGTGTCGTAAGGCCCCTTGTTTGCGCTGATCTTAGTGCATCACGTCCGAATATGATGCATTCTTAATACTCATAAAAATCCCAACTTCCTAACTTTAAAAACACCAAAGTTTTGGCATTTTCAATCGTTCAGTTATGTGGCAGCTATAGGATATAGTTGGCCGATCCCTATAAAATTTTGTAGATCGGATTGATTGGCCAAATATAAAACACATAGAAAATCCCAACGTCCTAACTTTTAAAACACCAAAGTTATGGTATTTCTTATCGTTATATGGGAGCTATAGGACATAGTCGGCCGATCCTTATGACATTTGGTAGGTCGAATTGATTGGCCAAATAAAGGAGCCGTAGAAAATCCCAACTTCCTAATTTTACAAACACCAGAGTTATGGCATTTCCTATCGTTCAGTTATATGGCAGCTATAGGATATAGTCGGACGATCCCGGCCGTTCCGACTTATATACTGCGTGCAAAGGAAAGAAGGGTGTGTGCAAAGTTTCAATTCGATATCCTTAAAACTGAGTAGTTCGCGTAGAAACAGACAGACGGGCAGACGGACATGCTTATATCAACTCAGGAGGTGATTCTGATCAAGAATATATATACTTTATAGGGTCGGAGATGTCTCCTTCACTGCGTTGCACACTTTTGACCAAAATTATAATACCCTCTGCAAGCGTATAACAAAAATGTAATAAAAAGAAATCGATATTTTTGAATAATCATTTTGAATAAAATGATTTTAAATTTTATTATAATGTTCTGAATTACTTAAAATAATATATTCAGAAATTTCATACTTAATAAAATTATGCTGTGATATAAATTTAATATTGTGTTTTCGGTGCTAATAGAAGTATCATTATTTATAATGAATGAATCGTTGAATAAAATTAAATATGAACATCTTGGCTGAGTGTTTTTTACAGTGTTTTTTTCCTAATATAAAAATAAAACCAACATATGGGATATCTATTTGCTTATTATTTTCACTTAATTTTAAGCAGTTGGTTTTTTCGCAATTTAATTTTAAAGACTTTTTAAAACAAGAGAAAACGCTATAGTCGAGTGCCTCGACTATTAGATACCCGTTACTCAGCTAAATAACTTAATATAAATATGCCTTCTTGTATGTTTTTCGCCGCCAGCTGTTCCAAAGTCATCCAAAGTCATCATAGCTGGCGCTATTGTATTGCGGAAATGTAGGCGCTAGCCAGGCTTAAGCGTTTAATGGGTTTTTGGGCGTTAGAGTGGGCGTGGCAAACTGTTATTAGGCCAATCGATAGGTATTGACGAAACAAATACATATCAATTAAAATTTTCATAATAGCATCAAAACTGTGGCCACAGCTTGTGGCTTGTGAGCGTCAGAGGGGGCGTGGCACCATTTTGAAACAAACTTGCGCTGCGTAGGAACTCCTAAAATCTACATGCAAAATGTCAATCTTCTAGCTTTTATAGTTTCCGAGATCTCAGCGTTCATACGGACAGACAGACAGACGGACAGACGGACATGGCTAGATCGACTCGGCTAGTGATCCTGAACAAGAATATATATACTTTATAGGGTCGGAAACGCTTCCTTCTACCTGTTACATACTTTTGCACGAATACACTCTACGAGTAACGAGTATAAATACAAATGATGTTATGTCAATTTTAAGGGTTTTGATCGTAATATAATATTTCCCAAGAAATTGATGTTCATACGGACCCACGGAGAAACAGACAGACACAGTCAAGATGGATTCGGCTATTGATCTTGATCAAGAACATATACTTTTTAATGGGTCGGGAACTCTCCCCTCCACGTGTTTCATACTTTTTAACAAATACAATGTACTATTAAAGTAAAAAATTAATTATTTCAAAATGGTAATGCCAAAAGCGTATTAAAAATATATACCTATCGAATTTTTTCAATAACACTTAGACTCCAAAGTTAAGCTTTGCATTTCTTGGAGATGGCTTTAATTATATCACAAATGTAAGAGAGCCCTTCCCCAAGCCGGTGTTCAATAGTCCCCGAAGACGCCAAGAGAATCCGCTCGCTGTAAGGCCCACTTTTGATAGTCGTTCAGAGACTTCTGCGAAAAAATGGCGTCCATCTTGCGGTTCTTAAAAGCCTCGTCCTGCATGTTTTCTATGCTGTTGTCTTGGGAGAGTTCCTTGGGCATGGTGACCATAGGTAGGAAAGCGAACAATCCAAAAAGCCCGTAGGTCTCGCGACTGCGCAGCTCATATTGCAGGTCCTCGTATGTGGGAATAGCATCGAAGCGAGCGTACTCAAGAGCGTCCTTGAAGGCCGCGTAATACAACTTAATTAGCTCCTCGCGACGTTTCTGGAGCACCTCAAGCTTAATGCTGGTGTTCAAAAAAAAGTTCAGGTCGCATGCCGGACTGCCATAAAAGCTCAGCTGAAAGTCCACAAAGATGGCCTGCGTGGGAACTTCAGGCTTCAAAGCGTTCTCGTAGGCGTACATAAAGTTGTTCGTCCACATGTCGCCGTGGTTGAGCACTACGTATCGATCTCCCTTCTTTGCTTTGGCTGCGGCGACGCATACGGACCGAAAGTTGTCCATAAGGCGCTGTAGGTTTTTGCTAATCTTTTCAAAACCGGGCCAACCAGCTGAACTCCTGATTAGCCCCTTGAGGAAGCCGCCAAACATTTGCTCAAAAGTATCACTTTTCATCAAGATCTCCTCGCTTAACATACCGCGGGTGTACTGTTTCACAATGGCAGGATCCTGTGAGATTAAAAAAGGTATTTAGAACGGCATTCTATGTTATCGAGTTTTGACAGAGTTACCCTTTTGGCCAGCACCATTGATGTGGCATGGAACTTGCCCAATTGCTGGAGAATGAGGGAGGCGTGATCCCAGTCCAGGCCTGCTTCCCGTGAGGCCACTTTGTATCCCTCGACTTTAAGGTCGCTAAACACGATTGTCTGCACCGGAGTCTTTACGGAGTGATAGTATCTTGGTAAAGAAATAATAAAGTATGATAGGTTACAATTTTTGACCCAGTTGAAATTTTTTTTTAAAAGTAAAAAAATAACCATAATGGCAGTGCATTATTTCTTGTTTTTTTTTTATTTTTTTCAAGATTATCATACGCTTTTTGTTTTTTTTGAAACAGCTGTTTCGGATTTGGTTTCGATATTTGGCGGGAACCCGAGCACCTCAACACAAAAATTAACTACAAACAAGAAAGGAAAGATAACTTCGGGCGTAGCCGAAGTTGATATACCCTTGCAGAATATTCTGTAAATAATATTCTCCAAAATTATTCATATGATGCATTCTTAATACTCATAAAAATCCCAACTTCCTAACTTTACAAACACCAGAGTTATGGTATTTCTTATCGCTCAGTTATATGGCAGCTATAGGATATAGTCGGCCGATCCCGGCCGTTTCGACTTATATACTGCGTGCAAAGGAAAGAAGGGTGTGTGCAAAGTTTCAATTCGATATCTTTAAACTGAGAGACTAGTTCGCGTAGAAACAGACAGACGGACAGACGGACATGCTTATATCAACTCAGGACGCGATCCTGATGAAGAATATATTTACTTTATAGGGTCGGATATGTCTCCTTCACTGCGTGGCACACTTTTGACCAAAATTATAATACCCTCTGCAAGGGTATAAAAATGAATTACACAAAAATAAATTAAGGCAGATTAAAAAAATTATATTAGTCATTTTCTTAAAAAAGGAGTCCAATTGTCCTTAAAATCCAAAATATTATCTCTAAAGAAAATTGTAGGTACAATTTGGTAAGCTTCTGTAATGTTATAGGCACAACGCTTAACCCAGATTGTTCTGAGATGGTTAGCAAAGTTCGAAAGGCTGTGGCAGAGTTAACAAAAAATGTAACCTTTTCAACTTACTTTGCTCCAAATTTGTCTCCCCTGGTCAGGATATCCAGACGGGGCAAGATATCGGTGTAGGTCTGCTTTTCCTTAATAAACACACTGACGTCCTCCAGAAACTGGGTAGCTTCAGTGATTGGAATCGTCTTCACAATCAGGGAGAGTTGTTCGGTTGCTGAGGATTCCTTCCCGTCGGCCCATTTTGCGAACGTGAGTTCGACCCGGTAGATAGCCGAGCAATAGTTGTCCCCCGGGTTGCTGCCCCACTCAAAGTTTATTTCTTTCAAAGTCACTTTCGACTCTCTGAGCCCCTCTTCTAGTGTCTCAGTGAAAAACTGTTCGTTTAGATACTCAGGCACCGAGATCTTTTGTTTGTTTTGTATCACTACCATTTCGAAGTGTCGAATTGCTTTTGGAACTTCTCTTTCATCGACACTTTTACGCTCGCCTTTCAGAACACACTGATTTGACGACAGCGAAAAACGTTTCTTTTTATGTTAGCTCATGGTGTTTTTGTCTTTTGGGAGATATTTCTACGACAATTTAAAGCTTTACAAATGACTGCTATTTCGTCATGACAATAAACTGATTAAGCGATGAGCAGCACAGTGGATGTTGGTTAAAATTTACATTTCCATTGGCGAAACAAATATAATGTTTATTTTAAAAATATAAGTAGCACTGAAACGTAATGTACAACAAATGTAATTTGTAACGATTTTATTGACATATATTCGACGACTATTTCATCTGGCTTCCATCATGTTTGTTAACAGCTTTTTAACAAGTTCCCATTGAAAAAAATTTTTTTTGTTTTAGGATTTTGTTTTTTTATTATCGAGGCTTAAGGTAATTTTTGTTAAAAATAAATTCAAGTGTATTTATCACCAAAAGTGAATTTACGGCCAACCAGATCTGCACAATCCCGGATTTATGATGTGTTCATAAAGAAAAGGTATGAAAAAGTTTTTAAAAATTCGAACTTAATAAAATAATTATTAAATTTAAAATATTCTTAAAATAACGTCTTTTTGTTATTGTAATTTAAAAAAAAAAACAAAAACATGTTATGTTTTGAAGTTACTAATAAATGCCAAAAAATGTGGTCGCTTGCGCCATACGGCGACGGCGATTCTAAAGCCTAGTATCCTGATCGACGAAAACCGTACGCCAGTCATGAGAGAGAGCGAGAGGCAAACAGCTGGCGTTCACTTTTCGTCGGGCCTTTTTTTCACGTCGGTCTCCTGTTCGACGAAAAAAATACCAGAAAATTCCATAGCGTTGCCAGTCTGCGGAAATGAACTTTGGGTGAACCCTAGCGCAAAGATTAAAAAATTTAATCTTTCGGCGTGCGCTTCTCACTGAACATATTAAAAAAAAATCAAAAAACCCGCAAAAGTCAATTGCAGGAGTTTACATGTGAGGACAAAATAACATTAATACTTCTGGGGTGCCTCTTGTCAGAGCAAAATGTTTCATATGTCAAAAATTTACGAAAAACACAATAAAAGTGCAGCTATGAACTTTAGATTAGCAAATAATTATCAGTAAATTAAAATAAGCAACTGTTAAATTTAAATTGAATTGTTTTTTAATTTCTTTGTATAGCGGCAGACTTGTCTTGCCAAGGTATTTAATAATATCTTTCCCGCAAATACGATATTTGAATTTTAACTGCTTGTCAGCAAACCCAGCTGATTGACAGTACGACCGTAGCACGCTTAAATCTGATGAACTCTCAAACTTTTGGTCACACTGCAAAGATTAAGGTTTTTACGCTAGCGTAATCGTTTGTCGATCTGGATACTAGGCTTAAATAAAAATTAGCATGGTATAAAATAATTACTGGCTAACTAAATGAAAATGTCAAAACTATATAAAAGAACATACATTTATAATGTTTTTGGATTGGCGCCAAATTTAAAAATTTAGTTTTACCTTTATGGTGGACTTTTAAATAATATTTTACTAGCGAGAATAATCTTTACTGAAAACGAAATCTTAGAAAGTTTCACTGTTCAAGCGTAAAAAACTACTCGCTTGAAGCTTCCTCAGTGCCTTAATTTTTTGCCTAGTATAGCTCTTGAAATTTTGCAAGTCACCCGCACTCACTAAAAACAAAACGCTAATGAATTATATGGAAATACACATACTTGAAACCCCATTTAAGTTTCTGCTCTTGGCTTGCTTTCTTGTTGTCAAAACAACCTGTTGGTCGACGTCATAAGCCACGTTATAGGTGTTCTTTTCAAAGTCATAATAGTTGATACGACAGTTTAATGGCAGGCGGTGCTTCGCGGCGGGAACACCGCCTGTCAGTGGGTCAACAGACCTGAGGTATGTACATATGTATGTATATATATGTGTACTCTGGGTATTATCGACTTCCGAATGTATACATATACATATACATATGTATGTAGTATTAGAAAAACGTGTCGACTCGTGTATACATACATACACGACCCCACAAGAAATTTAGTTTACCTTTTTTACCTTTACCTTTTGTTTACCTTTTAATTTATCTGGCAATGGACGTATGTACATATGTATGTAGCTGTTGATAAAACTTACCTTAGCAATAAAAGCTCGAGCCATCACTTTATCTGTATGTACGACAATATATTGAACAAGTTCAAGTGTGTTTTGTAATATCACGCTCGGTAATTTGGGTGCGGCAACTAAGCAATCAAGGAAAGCATTATATCAGACACAAACGATAACGGAAGCTAATTTCGTCAAGCCGAATTTTTTTTCCAGTTATATGACTGAATGTACTGCGAGAATGAATCTGAAATTATACAAAAACGCAATATTAACCAAAAAATAGAAATATCTTCTAAAACAACAAATTTTACCAACCAATATATGTATGTATGTATATCAGCAAAATTGTTGAGTGTACACATAACAATATTCGATTTGGAAATATTTATGCTTATAACTTTCACACTCCGTTAATAAAAAATTTATCTGGATATATGTATGTATTTAAAAGATATATGATAGGATATAGTCAGTCATCCAGTTTTGACAAAACTAAAGGAATAATGCTAAAAATGGAATAAAAACATTTTTATAAATTTTATAAATTTGATCCGATTGTTCTATATGTCAGGTGTAGGATAAAAAACAAAAACATTTAGAGGCGACGTAAAATAGTTGTGACAATCGTGACACTTTCAACATACAAATTTTTTGTCCAAATATAATACATATGTAAATCTACTTTATAAAATGTTCTCGTTCGGGCACTCACAAAGTATTTAAGCTTCTTGCTTTGACAGGCATTCGTATATTAATTTTTCTAACAAGAATATTCCCTGGTTTTAAAGGGGGTATGGTATTGACTTTTTATACCCTTGCAGAAAATATTATAATTTCAGTCAAAAGTTTGCAACGCAGTGAAGGAGTCATTTCTGACCCTAGCGTTTCCGACCCTATAAAGTATATATGTACATATATTCTGGTTCAGGATCACTAGCTGTTCCAAAGTCATCTGTTAGATGGCGCTATGAAAGGCGGAAATGTAGGCGCTAGCCAGGCTTAAGCGTTTAATGGGTTTTTGGGCGTTAGAGTGGGCGTAACAAACTTCGATAGGTACCCTGCAGTACCGTTCATCACCTTTTCATCGCTTTTTCATCACCAAAAATTCATCACTGCTGATTAATCGGCGATGAAACTTCATACAAATTAGTGATGAATTTAACATTGGCATGTCCTAGGAGTTAATCAGTGAAAAATTCATCACTCTTTAATCAGTAATTCATCACTCTCTCAGCTCATTTTATGGAGAGAGAGACGGAGTAAGAGAGGGAGATAGAAATTTTTCTGCGTTGCCTATGATCGGGGACTGAGAGTTTCGGCTCTGCCTGCGTCGCACTCGGCTCTGCCGACTTTGCCTTTGGCTCTGCCGGCGTCGCAGTGCGCTGCTGATTAAACAGTGATGAATTTTTGTAGTGATGAATTTTGGAACTGCAGGGAGGTATAAAAACTCAACATATGTTGAAAAAAAAACATCTTAACTAATAAAAACAATTTTTTTCTGATTATCCAGTAACAAGTTATGCTGTTCACCGCAAAACCTTTTTTCTTGGAGGCGCCGACGGAGCTTGGCTGCCAACGGCTCGTTTATTTTTTCCGATGAAATTTTGTAAAAACATATCATAAATGCTATGATTTAACAATAACCGTATCGTGTGAAAAAAATCATGAAAATAGGTATTTTTTTGACTGAATTATCCATTTACCCAAAAGTTTCTATTGCATCACAAAATTTTAACAAAAAGTAAAAGTAATCCAAAATTTCGGAATCAAAAGAGCTATAGCTTATAATGAAAAAAAATTGTAGAGCAGTTAAAAAAAACTGCGGAAAAAGACAAACAAAAAGTTACAAAAATTTAAGCTTTTAAAGTTGGGTAAATTCAGGGTGATTTTAATTTCTAAACTTTGGTTGTTTTCTGGCTGATTTACAACAGATCTGCTTCACATATCAAAAGACTATTTTAATTTTAATTTCAAGCCTTTTAAAGCCTAGTATCCTGATCGACGAAAACCGTATGCCAGTCATGAGAGAGAGCTAGAGGCAAACAGCTGGCGTTCACTTTTCGTCGGGCCTTTTTTTCACGTCGGTCTCCTGTTCGACGAAAAAAATACCAGAAAATTCCATAGCGTTGCCAGTCTGCGGAAATGAACTTTGGGTGAACCCTAGCGCAAAGATTAAAAAATTTAATCTTTCGGCGTGCGCTTCTCACTGAACATATTAAAAAAAATCAAAAAACCCGCAAAAGTCGATTGCAGGAGTTTACATGTGAGGACAAAATAACATTAATACTTCTGGGGTGCCTCTTGTCAGAGCAAAATGTTTCATATGTCAAAAATTTACGAAAAACACAATAAAAGTGCAGCTATGAACTTTAGATTAGCAAATAATTATCAGTAAATTAAAATAAGCAACTGTTAAATTTAAATTGAATTGTTTTTTAATTTCTTTGTATAGCGGCAGACTTGTCTTGCCAAGGTATTTGATAATATCTTTTAAAGGCTCTTTCCCGCAAATACGATATTTGAATTTTAACTGCTTGTCAACAAACCCAGCTGATTGACAGTACGACCGTAGCACGCTTAAATCTGATGAACTCTCAAACTTTTGGTCACATTGCAAAGATTAAGGTTTTTACGCTAGCGTAATCGTTTGCCGATTTGGATACTAGGCTTAAATTTTTTAATCTTTGCGCTAGGGTTCACCCAAAGTTCATTTCCGCAGACTGTCAACGCTATGGAATTTTCTGGTATTTTTTTCGTCGAACAGGAGACCAACGTGCAAAAAAGGCCCGACGAAAAGTGAACGCCAGCTGTTTGCCTCTCGCTCTCTCTCATGACTGGCGTACGGTTTTCGTCGATCAGGATACTAGGCTTTAATCTTTTGGCGTGCGCTTCTCACTGAACATTATAAGAAATGGAGGGATAAACTCACAAAAGTGGATTGCAAGTGTTTACATGTGAGGACAAAATAACATTAATACTATCTGGGGTTCCTCTTGTCAGAGCAAATATGTTTTTTAGGTCCAGAATGTACGAAAAAACACAATAAAAGTGCAGCTGTGTGTGCTCACTGTGGAGGAAACCATTCCACTAACTACAGAGGATTCCCAATCTATTAAGACTCGGCTTCAACAAGCAAAACCAGCACGGTCCCAGAATGCACAAAATGAGTACGTGCAATCACAAACCACACCTGATATTTTCTTTGCGAAATCAGACATATATTTATTGGCGCTCTAAACACAAATGGGGGAATCTCATACGCCAGTGCCCTAAAAACAGGACTTGACTTGAAGAGCAATTCTTTATTCCGAGATCGCTTTATGGCAGGAGGAGACTACAACGCCAAGCACACGCACTGGGGATCACCACTTGTAACCCCCCAAAAAAAAGGCAGTTGTATAAAACAATTATAAATTTGAGCATCAAACTCGACTATGTCTCCTCTGGCAGCCCTACATACTGGCCAGCTGACTCCAAAAGCTTCCGGACTTAATTGACTTCGCTGTAACAAAAAACATACCAAGGCTGACGTCTCATAGAACTAAAGCCTAGTATCCAGATCGGCAAACGATTACGCTAGCGTAAAAACCTTAATCTTTGCAGTGTGACCAAAAGTTTGAGAGTTCATCAGATTTAAGCGTGATACGGTCGTACTGTCAATCAGCTGGGTTTGTTGACAAGCAGTTCAAATTCAAATATCGTATTTGCGGGAAAGAGCCTTTAAAAGATATTATCAAATACCTTGGCAAGACAAGTCTGCCGCTGTACAAAGAAATTAAAAAACAATTCAATTTAAATTTAACAGTTGCTTATTTTAATTTACTGGTAATTTTTTGCTAATTTAAAGTTCATAGCTGCACTTTTATTGTGTTTTTCGTAAATTTTTGACATATGAAACATTTTGCTCTGACAAGAGGCACCCCAGAAGTATTAATGTTATTTTGTCCTCACATGTTAACTCCTGCAATCGACTTTTGCGGGTTTTTTGATTTTTTCCCTACATTTTTTAATATGTTCAGTGAGAAGCGCACGCTGAAAGATTAAATTTTTTAATCTTTGCGCTAGGGTTCACCCAAAGTTCATTTCCGCAGACTGGCAACGCTATGGAATTTTCTGGTATTTTTTTCGTCGAACAGGAGACCGACGTGAAAAAAAGGCCCGACGAAAAGTGAACGCCAGCTGTTTGCCTCTCGCTCTCTCTCATGACTGGCGTACGGTTTTCGTCGATCAGGATACTAGGCTTAACTGCCTAAAGCATAGTATCCAGATCGGCAAACGATTACGCTAGCGTAAAAACCTTAATCTTTGCAGTGTGACCAAACGTTTGAGAGTTCATCAGATTTAAGCGTGATACGGTCGTACTGTCAATCAGCTGGGTTTGTTGACAAGCAGTTAAAATTCAAATATCGTATTTGCGGGAAAGAGCCTTTAAAAGATATTATCAAATACCTTGGCAAGACAAGTCTGCCGCTGTACAAAGAAATTAAAAAACAATTCAATTTAAATTTAACAGTTGCTTATTTTAATTTACTGGTAATTATTTGCTAATTTAAAGTTCATAGCTGCACTTTTATTGTGTTTTTCGTAAATTTTTGACATATGAAACATTTTGCTCTGACAAGAGGCACCCCAGAAGTATTAATGTTATTTTGTCCTCACATGTTAACTCCTGCAATCGACTTTTGCGGGTTTTTTGATTTTTTCCCTACATTTTTTAATATGTTCAGTGAGAAGCGCACGCTGAAAGATTAAATTTTTTAATCTTTGCGCTAGGGTTCACCCAAAGTTCATTTCCGCAGACTGGCAACGCTATAGAATTTTCTGGTATTTTTTTCGTCGAACAGGAGACCGACGTGAAAAAAAGGCCCGACGAAAAGTGAACGCCAGCTGTTTGCCTCTCGCTCTCTCTCATGACTGGCGTACGGTTTTCGTCGATCAGGATACTAGGCTTAAAGTACAAGAAGTACGTAAGTTCCCACATTGATCTAACCCACAGTTCAACATTGATAATGACATCGATTGCTGCTCTGATACTCTGGGAAAGACCACACAATTCCCTTGTCGTACATGCCTACAAGTTTATTATTGTGCCTGTCCAAATTATTAGAAAAATGCCTGCACACGCGCATAACACCATATCTAAGAGCTTAAAATGTAATCCTGTCACATCGATTAGGATTTTGAGAAAAAAATTATGGAGCAATTCAATCGCATTCGACCGAGTGTGGTTTAAAGGCCTAATGCATAAAATCATAAGATTACTGCCGGAAAACAATCATAAGTTACTTGGGCCGCACCGTAACCAAATAATAATCGCGGTAAGATGCAATACTTAGTAGGACGCATTAGTATAATGTCAGCCTTCATGACTGTTAGTTAAGTTTTTTTTATTTCATGATTTGATCTACTTATTGTTATTCTCATTAAAGAAAAGATCCAATGAATAAAGCATATACATAGGTACAAATAAAAAAGTAGTATTTATTTCGTTATTGTGTGCGTCAAATTATGGTCGGTGACTAAGAGACGATTAAAGAACGGTAGAATTTTGATTAGTTTTTCAGTTTTTGATTTTCCCGCTATTTTGACAAAAATAGTACAGTATTTAAAAAATGCATTTTAAAACAAGAAAGGAAAGCTAACTTCGGGCGGAGCCGAAGTTGAAATACCCTTGCAGAATATTCTGTAAATTCTATTCTTCAAAATTATTCATATGATGCATTCTTAACACTCATAAAAACCCCTAACTTTAAAAACACCAAAGTTATGGTAATTCCAATCGTTCAGTTATATGGCCGCTATAGAATGTAGTGACATACGGACATACGGACATACAGACAGACGGACATGCTTACATCAACTCAGGAGGTGATCCTGATCAAGAATATATATACTTTATAGGGTCGGAGATGTCTCCTTCACTGCGTTGCACACTTTCGACCAAAATTATAATACCCTCTGCAAGGGTATAGTCTCCACAATTCTTCTTATTGCTCATAGAGGTTGTGCCAATATGTGCTAGCTTGTCAGCGTTAGCTTAAGCTTTTTTATTAAACCCACACATTTTAAGAGTATTGATTTACATTGGGTGGTGTTTAAGACTTACAAGTGAGTACCAAGACATGGCATTTACCCAATAAAAACATTTTTGGCTTAACTTTTGTATAACCTTGCAGAGGGTATAATAATTTTAGTCAAAAGTTTGCAACGCAATGAAAAAGACATTTCCGACCCTATAAAGTATATATATTCTTGATCAACATCACCAGGAAAGTCGATCTAGCCATGTCCGTATGTCCGTCCGTCGGTTTCAATTAAATTATCGAACATCTATATTCTATAGCTCCCATAAAAAAATCAAAAAATTAAAAAAATATATATATATTTTTCGGTTTTTTCTATTTATCAAAGTATTCCTTTGAGATATAGTAATCTATGTATCTATGTATATACACTGCTCGTCACCAGATTAGCGCCCCCTTGGTGTTCTCGTTTGAAGTGAAATATTATCAAAACTATTAAAGATTGAACTGTACAATTATTTTCCAGTATAATTCGATTAATTCTCTAAATAAAAACATAAACTAGAACGCAGTAGGAATTTGTATAGATTTCTATTAAATTAAAAACTAAAGAAACAGGTTTATTTGGAAGAAATAACTGCGTCATCAGGATAGCGCCAGCTACGTTAACTTAACTTTTCTCGATTTCCTACAAAATATTATCTTTAACAATTTTATGATTAAGTTAAAGCATTTTTAAGGAATATTAATAATGGGTTGCCCCTCCCTTGTTTCGCCAAATCGATTGGGGAGAGAGTCACACAAGTTTTTTAGATATTCCAACGTTATTGTCGATCAGGCCTGTTTTATACCGGAAATTAAATCCTCCTTGGTGGCCTATTGCTTGCCACCCTCGTACACCTTCCTAGCTAACCATCCCCAGACGTTTTCTATTATGTTTAAGTCTGGGGAGTATGGGGGCCACTCCAGGACACTGACATTCTCCTTTTGAATCCATAGTTTTACGGTCCTGGCTGTGTAGATTGGGGCATTGTCGTGCTGAAAATGCCATTTGAGATTTCCAAATAAGTTTTTAAAAACTGAAAATGCAGTTTTTAGAATGCAATTGTAATTTTCCGCGTTCATCTTTGGGGTTAAAAACTGCAGTTCGCAGTTGCCATAATAGGATATGGCTCCCCATACCATTACTCTACCATCCGGCTATGTAAGGGATCTAGATGATGCTCTTCCTTGCGTGAATCGTGGAAATAATAATTATATCCGCAAGGACCGTCTAGGTTAAATTTTTTTTCGTCTGAAAATACGACGTTATGCCACTCGTTGGACCATGTCATATGCGTTCGAGCAAACCTTAGGCGGAGTTCTCTTCGCACTTTGTTAAGAGGTGGCTTTTTTTTTGTGTTAGCCTCTTTAAACGGTCAGCTTTCTTGATCACTCTTAAAACAGTCGATTTGCTTGCCTTAACAGAAGTTTTTTCTATTATTTTACCGGTAGAGTCGTGGGAGTTGGACGCCTCTCGGAGTATAGCCCTGCGATCTGCTGAACTAATAACACTATTACCTCCTTTATAATTTTTTCCATAGGTTTCCTTATTTAAAAAAAAATTTGCAATTTTTTTGCGATGTCTTCCTGTTTTTTCGGCGATTTTGTGGAAAGAAAGTCCACATTCATTGAACGCTACGATTTTTGATTTTTCCTCCGAAGATAAGATTCTTCCTCTGCCCATAGTGTATATCAAATTAAAGAAAAATGCTTAATTTAACAGCAAAACAAAAATGGTTGCTGTGCTCAGCAAATTAAGAAAGATATTTAAATTTTTATTTGGAGGGCGCTAATCTGATAACCCAAAAACGTGCAGTCTTTTTCGGCGAAAATATAACAAAGTAGATTAAAAATGTAACGGTTAATCTCACATGCTTCATTTTATTCTCAATGAGAGAGATACCGTTTAATTACATATAGCAAAACTAATTACAAATTTAAGAGCAATACAAAAAGGGATAGGAGAATTCAAAGAAAAGAGTAACAGGGGGCGCTAACCTGGTGACGCGTAGTGTATATAAAAATGGTGCAAAAAATGTACGCCATCGCAAAACAAGAGAACGGCTGGGTCGATTTGGCTTAATTTTTTTCAGTTGTTTGTAATTGTTAGACTGTCCGTAATAATCGAACCCAAGAGGTACGTGCAGAAATAAATGCATCGGCACGTGCCCGAATTGCACCGCATCGCGCTGCACAAAGACCACCTCAAACCCGACAAAATGTGAGTAGAAGACCAGCCGCAAATGAAAACTTGAATCGCGCTGCATTCGCATACAATTCCTAAACACCCTACAAATATCATAGCTGCGTTGTTATTGCTTTATTGTCTGCCGTATGTTAGCATTGCAATGCATTAAAGTTTCGATTCGAAACCCCCGGCTTATGCTGTGCAGGTGGCAAAACTAAATTGCCCGATTCGGCTCATCCACCAGAGCCATTGTATTCGCTACTATATGGAAATTCACCCCAATCAAACAGTTTCCTAAAACTTGCACAAAAATATAATGGATGCTTTCAAATGACGTCATTTGGAGCCGAGGTTGTTCATCAACCAGGCTACAATCCGAGTTATAAGGTAATGGCGTATCTTTATTATCAAAATGAACAACTTTCATTTTTTCAAAATTGCATCCCAACATTCAGATTCAAGGGCAAATTCACCATCAAGCGGGCGCTTTGTTACCACCACCAAACAAAGATCATAAATTCCTTCAGATCTACTTCATTGGGGATTCGGAAGATGAACTAAATCAGCGTAGTGCAATTTTCACTGCAACTAAATTATACTGCACTGAAATTATACAACAATTGCAAAATCTTCTGCATGAGCGTAATGAATTGGTCAGATTGTTCAAAACCGCATTGGATACAATGCATTCTGACGATCACCAAAACATTATCAGCGCTGACAAAAGGCCCACTGGAAGACAATTTAATGCTCCCACTATTAATGAAGTCGCAGTGGTGATTGATGGCGAGAATGTGGAATCACGCGATATTGTTCTCAAGCGTCGGGATGATGGCCAATTGCAGCGAGTTTATGAGACTCATCGGTCATATGATGCAATACCCGTTGATATTCTGTGATGGAGAAGATGGGTATCACTTCAACATAAAGAAGGTCAATCCAACGACAGGTTTGTTTACAAGTCATCACTTCTTTTTGATTCTTTAACTAAGTTTGAATTCAAATTTTAGGAGAAGAAACGAATAAGAAGGTCAGCTCAATGCATTTTTATGCGTATCGATTGATGATTCGACTAGAAGTTGACAATCATCTGTTGAGATACCGCCGTTTGTTTCAACAGTACTGTGTCGACATCAGAGATCTGCAACGAGTATGATCGAGTCAACTCGATCAGCATGCCCAAATTTCGCTCAATTCAACTCAACTCATTCTGCAGAAATGCGATCGTGAGTGATGCACACCCGAAATAAAAATTCGAAGAATAATCATGCTCTTGCATCATTTTGCTTTTGAGTTCTTTTAGCTCATCGTCGCGCTTTCGGGTCGATCAACATGCTGATTTTTAGCTTCGTGTTCGAGTCCATGAAATGAACGTTGCCGAACTCGCAATCATCTCGAACAGATCGTGATCGATTCGATTTAGTGAACGATGTGAATGAGTTGATTGCGAGTAAGACTAAAATACTCGAGTTGATTGCGATCAACAAATGAAATGAAAAGGAAAACTATTTGGAGGATTAAATTTTAAATAGATCTCCCAGTAAACGGGTATGTGTTTAGAATTGTTTTGACATTTCTATTAGATTTGTTTAATCTCGTAGCTTTGTTAGTGTAATTTACGCTCTCTATACTTGCTAGAACTCTTTTACTCCCTCTCAATCTCTCCCGCTCTATTTTATAACTGTAATTTACTCTCTATGAACTTCTGGTAGACTTGTTCGTTTATTTCTCTAACTCTCTCTTTCTCTCTCTTGCATGCTTTACATTGCATTTGTTTATTGATTAAAGTTGTTGTGTTGCACAAGCCACGCTCAGTCGATATAAGATTTAATCTCTCGTGCTCTCTTTATTCGACTTAATTTCGTGATCTCGCGCTCTTAGTTTTTTCGTGTTTTGTGGTTTTTGACAATTTGATTTGATCCCAGTGCCAAATTTACTTTGAGGTATTTTTCATATTCTTATTTTTTTTTTATTTTGCTTTAAACTTACAATGGCTCTTGTTTGTTCTAAGAAAAATTGTACTCTTGCGTCTTCAACTAAAGACCCTTTTATTTTTTGCTGGCTCTGCGATTCGATGTGCAGGATTTACTGGCAGAGTCAAAGATTTCATTGATCTTAATTCTGGTCTCATGTGGTCATGTGGGTCCTGCAAGGAAATGGTTGTTGAGATGAGTGGCTTTATGAGGCAGACTCGAGACAGCTTATTGAATATCTCAGGAGCTTTTAAACAACTCATTGAGGGGTTCAATTCCGTCTGTGCCCAGTTTAATAATAAAAAATTATTAACCGAGTCGCCTAAACGCAAAAAAGCCAGTTTAACCGCCGTTAATATGTTTGTGGAATCCACCCCAAATCCGAACTTGGTAGCAGCAGTTTCTGTTGACACAGGGGTAAATGAACCAACTGTGCCTATGGATACAGCTAGTTCGGGTGGTACCTCTGTTTCCAGAATAAAAGCTACAGTACTGGCTAAGTCAAAGAATTCGTTGCCGACCGTAGCTACAGGTACAGTAGACACCGTTCCTGGTTCTCAGCCCAGTGTGGTTCAGACTGCTGGTGGGGGCCGTAAGAAACTTTCAGTTGTTCCACAAAGGAAGCAATTATTTGTTTCTAGATTCACCCCAGATACCACATCTGAGGATGTTTTGGAATTTATACGTGAAAAATTCCCATCCGAGGATATTGCAGTTGAACAATTTCGATTTTCTTACGCTCGTAGGATATAGTCTTATAAAATATTTGCTCCGCCTGATGTGTTTAATGTGTTACTTTCAGAAAGTTTTTGGCTTAATGATGATTTAGTAATTAAAGAATTTGTTCCAAATAAACCGAGAACAAATAACAGGCCTTCCACTGTGCCAAAAAACTAAATAGTTTATTCTTGGCGTATCAAAATGTTAGGGGACTAAATATGAAGCTACACAAGCTTCATGCCGACTCCTCTGCATTCACCGAAGATATTTTGGCTTTTACGGAAACTTGGCTAAATCCAGAGATATCTGACTCTGAAGTTCTGTCAAATAACTTTAATACTTATAGGACCGATCGCTCCTCACGTAGGGGGGGCGGTGTACTGATTGCTGTTACCTCTAGCCTAACATCCGAAAGAATTCTCACTCATATCCCAAACGAAATTGAAATTGTAAGTGTGAAAGTTTCCTTGCAATCTTTATCTATTTTTTTTACATGTTCCTATATTCCACCTGGCTCTGATCTAGTAATTTATGAGCACCATCTGTCCGCAATAAAATCCGTACTATCCCTGCTTTCTAACAGAGACCTTTTGATTGTTTTGGGTGACTTTAATCTACCTGATATTTCTTGGTCTCCTCCCACTGACTCACTTGTCGCTATACCTTTATCCGCCCATGATTTTGTAGATGGCCTTTTAGAATTATCGTTACAGCAAGTAAGCTTTATACGAAATTCTTTAAATAGACAATTAGATCTTGTGTTTGTTTCAGACCCGTCCGAGGTTACGGTATGTAGAATTGACGCTCTTGTTGTACCTGAAGACCGATATCATCCAACAATGGAATTGACAATTTGCCTCCCCTGCTCTGATACCCTCTCTCCTTTAGTGCCCCCAACTAAAATGAGATGTTTTCGTAAATGTGACTATAATAAACTTAACGATATAATTTCTCATTATAATTGGACAGACTTGTACAATTGTACAGACATTGAAAGTGCCACTGAACTATTCTATATAGCGTTAAATACTTTTTTTAATAAATGCGTTCCTGATAGGTTTCCTTTAAACCTAAACAGGCCTCCTTGGTTTACCAATGCGCTTCAAAGACTTAAAAACCTTAAAACAAATACTTATAAAAAGTATAAAAAATCGGGTAAGCCATCAGATTTTTCGAAATATGTAGTGGCTCGATCGGATTTTAATGTTCTCAACAGTCATTGCTATTTTATGTATCTAAATCGATGTTAATTTGAATTTTCAAATGATCCGAAACAGTTTTTCAGCTTTGTTAATGCCAAGCGTAAGTCATCGGCATTGCCTTCATCGGTACGTCTAAACTCAATGGAGGCATCGACGGATTCTGACATTGCTGATTTATTCGCTGAGTTTTTCCAAACCACTTATAGTTCGACAGCTTGGTCAAATTCTAACTACCCTAATCCCTTAAATAGGGCAAATTGTATTTTTTCCCCTTTAATTACTGAAAACTCTCTCTTGATAGATTTAGAAACAACAACGCCGACTTATTCTCCAGGTCCAGATGGACTTCCTGGATGTGTGCTCAAGTTTTGTGCGTCAACCATTTGTAAACCGATTCTTAAACTTTTTAATTTGTCTATTTCATCATCAGTTTTTCCTACTATCTGGAAGGACTCTTTTATTATTCCACTTCATAAAAAGGGTGCGAAGGCTGATGCCAAGAATTATAGAGGTATTTCCAAATTGTCGGCAATTCCTAAAGCATTTGAACGTATTATCACTTCTCATTTGCAACATTTATGTTCCTCGCTTATATCACCGTGTCAGCATGGTTTTGTTAAGCAAAGATCGACCACCACCAACCTTCTTGAATTGTCATCTATTGTAATAAATGGATTTCAGAAAAAAATGCAGACTGACGTTATATATACAGATTTAGTAAGGCCTTTGACTCCGTCAACCACTCTCTTCTCTTATTCAAATTAGATCTGCTTGGGTTTTCTGGTAATCTATTAACTTGGATTTCAAGTTACTTGAATGGTAGAACTCAGAGGGTTATATTCAAGAATTCTGTTTCAAAATTGATCTACGTGACATCTGGAGTCTCTCAGGGAAGTCATCTAGGCCCTTTGCTGTTTACTTTGTTTATCAACGATCTTCCCTCTATCATAACACATTCTCGTGTTCTAATGTATGCTGATGATGTTAAGCTTTGTTTATCATATAATGATATAGCGTCGGGTTTTAACTTACAGTCAGATATTGATTGTTTTCATGAATGGTGTGAGTACAACCTTTTAAAGTTGAACTACCTTAAATGCATCGTCATGACTTTTTATAGGGGTACTCCTACGTTTATTAGTTATTTTCTTGAAAATACGTCACTTGACCGTATATATTCAGTCAACGATTTAGGTGTTCTTCTTGACCCTAAACTTAAATTTGACTGCCACATAATGTCCACTGTTAATAAAGCCATGAGTGTTCTTGGCTTTATAAAGCGTTGGTCAAAAGAATTTGATGACCCTTATACGACCAAATTATTATTTACCTCCCTTGTCCGTCCTATTTTGGAATATTGTTCGTCGGTTTGGAGTCCACAATATCAAGTGCTCATTGACCGTATTGAGTCGGTACAAAAAAAATTTCTTCTTTTTGCCCTTCGTAGTTTGAACTGGGATCAAAACGTAAGGCTACCTTCCTACCAGAGTAGATTACTGTTGCTTAATTTACCTACACTTGTAAATCGTAGAAAAATGCTTGGTACTATTTTTATGCTTAATCTTATAAGAGGTGATATTGATTCTGCAGAACTTGTAAGCCACCTAACTTTCAATGTTCCTGTTAGACTAACACGAAATTATATCCCTCTAAATTTGCCACGATGTTCATCAAATTTTTGTCTGCACGAGCCCATTCGCGTTCTATGTAATACTTATAACAACCTTTATCATCTAATCTGCATTTCCACTTCCATCCCGTTACTAAAAACTAATATTTTAACTCATTTGCTTTTCTCTTAATTGTGACTTTTATTTTCACTTGTGTCATGTCTCTATTTAATTTATGTATTTTCCTCGCGAACTCGCATTTTTTGCCCAAATTGATAATAGGGCCCGCGCGTAACAAGCACGTGCTTGGTGTCGTTGGGCCACTTGTTTGTACTGCTCGTAGTGCATCAACGTCCATCTCAACAAAATGAACAAGTTTTTATTTTTGATATTAGATTCAAATTCAAAATTAAATTAAAAAATAAATAACGTTTTTCATACACAAAATAAAAAATAAAAAATTAATTCATATAAAAAGATAAAAAACTATTAACAGCAATATTTCGTATTCTTGTTTTCATATGTACATATGTAGTCTTAAATATAAGCTTAGTATTATAATTTGTATAATAAGAATTTATGAAAAGCAAACTGTAAACTGATCCTGGCTCCAATCGGTTTCGTTTTTCTGTAATAATGTTTTCATTGGCTAAAAAGATTGTTCAGCTGCCGCACTGCTAGCTGGCATTGAATGTATTTGGATCGCTAGTTTTGACAACAAGGGGTATTTATTTTGTTTACTTTGCCACCATTCAATTAAACTAAATTTGTAGTCTATTTCAACGAATACCTTGCAATACTTTTCAAGTTTGTCCTCGGGCGTTTCTTGGATTTTTAAGTTTGATTCTTTTATTAAATTTGAAAAAAAGAAATCGTCGTTGTTTTTATGAGGTGCTGCAGCTTGTATAGTCGAATTTAAATCAGTTATCTCACTGCCGATAGCATCAAAAGAAAAATTTGATGTCGAAGCAAGTGAAGGTGTGGATTGACACGAAGACCCAGTTTCTGTAAGCAACGCAGTATATGAATTGTCTATCAAGCGCGAAACACAGAATCTTTTAATTTCGGCGATGTCATCTGGTTGCATATTCAAAGCTGGTGAGAATAAGAAATATGCAGCTTTAAGCCACAAACTTAAATTGGGAACCCATATTTAATCAATGTTTACTAGGATTTTCTCCTTTAAAATCGAAATTGATATGACATCTTCAGAATTTGGCGCACAAAATAGATGGAAGAACATAACACAATGATGGGGAACTACAAATTTGAAGTTTCTTAAAAATGATTTCAAAATTCTCACACTTTTCAACCAGAGCTGTAGTGGTGTTTATATCTATAGGCAGCAAAAGCTGGCTGTGATCATTATTTTTTAAGACACTGTTCATTTCACCCCAATTTTCGATTATAGATTTAAGCATTCTATAGTGCAAGTTCCACCTTGTCGGACATTGGCTTTTTAACGAAGTTGGTAAAAGATGCTGTAAATTCGCTTTCTTAAAATATATAACCACCTTTTTGCACGATTCTAAGATACCAGTTAGCTCTTTGGTGCCATAAAAAGATTTGTCTAACACATTCGAGAATAAATGGCTGCTACAGTTTAGGCGAATATTTTGTTCTAAAGCTTTGACCATATTGAAGCCTCTATCAGTAATGAACTTAATATTATCAATACTTTGAATATTAAATTCCATGATCAGGCTTTTAAGTTTTCGCAAGACATTGTCCCCTGTGGATCTTTGGAAATCCATTGATTTCATGCCCAAAACCATATCGTAGAATTTAAACTCCTTTTGGTAATGAAATGTAACGCCTAGAAAATTCCTTTTTACGTAGTTGTCGGTCCACATGTCGATTGTAGCTGATGCTCCACCGCTGCTTACAATGTTAATTATTTTATCTTTAATATTTTGTTTTTTCTCTGTGGCGCACTTTTTGACCTTTCGAGAAATTGTAGTGAGATCCGGTAATAAGACTTCCAAATCGATGTGTTCACCATAAGTGGCCCCGATCTTGATGAAAAATTGCACTAGCTTAAGAAAGCCAGATCCTCGCACAGCTGTAAATAGTCGACAGTCTTCCGTTATCCACGATGTACATTTTTCTATGGCCTCAGACTTGTCCAAAGCGGAGACACATTTTAAAGGTGATGTCTGCTTAGTTAATTTGCAGCAGCTATGTCTGTTTAAATTAGATGTTTGGCTTGCGGTGTACTTTAGGACTTTGGAGCAAGTGCGGCAGAATACGAATCCCGTCAATATGGTGTTGTCTGGACTTACAATTTCTGCCAAGACATTCCAAATTAAACTACGTCCTTTACGTTTGCCAGATAGTGTGTATGTGCCATGTGTAATTTGCTCAGCAACACTTTCCATGTCCATTTTTACAAACATTACAAGATAACGCGAGCCGGAGAAAATGTCAAACAACGCGTGCCACAAAACCCAAAAAGTGGCACGAGCCAAATTCGATCAAACCGATCTCAGACGATAAGTACCGTACGAAAAAAAAAACTCATGTAAACCATCTGAACATAAGGGAACCCAAATATTTGATCACAACAATCATGTATGAGAAATGTTGCACTCACAAACGATCATGCCTGCGGTTGAGAACGATCACACACGGTCATTGATAAGCTTTGATCGTTTGATGCAACAAAAATGTTCACTCACAACGTTCGCTCACCGCTCATACTTTTTGGATCAAGCAAAGTGTTTGAATCATACCAGATACGAGTCAATGATCGGGTGTACCCAAAAACGTTTGACTCGTCATAGAGTAAGAAACTATATAGAGGTTTCATTTGCTCTGCCCGCGCTCTCGAGTGACTTTGCCAGTGATGCCACGTAGGGGAAAAACGGAAAAAAAGAGAGTTTTTCATTTGTTCGAATCGAGCTTAAATCCATGCCCATGGTGAATTCTTATTGCTGCACTGCTCGCTCTTATTCCCAAGGATAGGTGCGAGAACTCCCCATACTATTGCTTATGCCTCGCACATGTTAGAAGTGGTGAGAAACCGAAGTTGGAAGAAGTTAGCTTCGAACATAGCTCTCAGCAGAGCTTTGGCAGAGGCCCGGGCAGAGCAAATGAAACCTCTATATAGTTCCTTACTCTATGGTTGAATATACTCGGTTGAGTGGCAGAAGCGTGGCTTACCACATGCGCACATTCTGCTTTGGATGTTCGACAAGATCCGACCAGATCAAATTGATTCGATTATTTCAAACTGCACAAAACGATTTCCTCGTCCGTTGAAGGCTGAAACAATCAGTGGACACGATGGATATCCATTGTATAGGCGTCGTTCTCCAGATGACAACGGCAAATGGATCGAAGTAATGGTGAAACGTAACGAAACAAACGTAACAGTAATCGTGGATAACCGCTGGATCGTTCCATATTGCCCGCTTTTGTCGAAATGTTTTCAACGCATTGCAATGCTGAGTACTGCAACTCTATTAAATCCATCAAATACGTTTGCAAAAATGTGAACAAAGGAGGCGGTGATTGACATTGCTGATCCGAATGCAAACGATGAGGTGACGAAATTTCTACTTGTAACGAGGCCATTTGGCGGCTATTTTCATTGTCGTGCACTTATCTGTGCACTTGGAGAACGGCCAGCGTTTCTACTTTATGGACGCAAACGCAGCGCAAAGAGCAGAACGGCCACCAGCGACAACGTTAACAAATTTCTTTTCGTCATACGAAAGCAATCCGTTCGCAAGGACTTTACTCTATTCAGAGATGCCACGCTATTATACATGGAACGCTGCATCGAAGAAGCTTAAACGCCGGAAGAAAGGTGATGCTGTTGCTGGAAATAATGCCTTCATTAAAAATTAATTTGACTCGAAATCAGTGGAGAGCCGTCATCATTATTTATTTTCGCCGGGTGCAAAAACCGAGAGGATCACTCCCCAGGGAGTGTAAGTGTGATGAAAGTTAAGTGGAATAAATCGTTGTGATATAGAAGAAATTAAAATACAACCAACGTATGACCTCGAGTAATTCAATAACACTAAAATTACGTTTTTAGTTTTATCAAAATCTGACAATATCATATACCCAAAATCGGTATAGTTTCATTATTTTTAGTAATAACTGCAAGAGTATATAAACATTGGCTTGCCGAAGTTTGCTTCCTTTCTTGTTGACTTATAATTTCGATGTGTAGGTTATTAAAATCGAGTCAATGGTTTACTGTGGACATCATGGAGTTGCCACACTTTTCAAAGCATATCCCTTTACTTTGAGAGGAGGAAGCAAGAAGAGAAAAACGTAAAAAAACACACATGTATATAATAAAATGTATTTTTATGTTGATTTTATTTCAGGGCAAGAGCTAAGAGTGAAAACGTCAGAACATATGTTCAAAGCATTGAAAAAAAAAATTATTGGCATTAAATCATGAGAAAACGAAGCTCAATTCGTGTTACCTATTGCATTCCGTTACGGGTTAGCAACCCCCTAGGTGCCTCTTGCACCTGCTGGTTTTCGAAAACTCTTACGGCCGAAAGTTTTCAGTTAAAACCGGGAAAATATATTCCATCACATGTGAACATTGCCAAAAGTCCCATACCGACACTTCTCACGGCTAACACTGGAACGCTCTTGATTCCTTATCCTTCCTTACCTGAATAAAGTGGTTGGTTGGGTCCGGGAGCGTCAAATGCTACCATCGACATTGCATATTTTCGCCTAACCTAAAACTTAAAGTATTAGACCCACCCCGCAGCCGAAAGAGCTAAGGGACCAGAAGATTCAACTCGCCGTTCCTTCTAACAGAGAAGAAGGTTTAGAGACCGAATCCTCTTTGCGATATCTAGTATTCTCATCCTTAGTCAACCATTACATTACTTTTGGCGCCCAACCAGTGAGGCCACATTAAGGAATTGGGTTTACAAACATAGAATTATGTTTAGGTCACTCAATCCTAATTTCAGTTTACGAGGCCTACGATGCTGTTACTCAGATGCGGAGAACAGGCCGAGAATCTTATGCGGCTTGGCCTACAAAAAAAGAAAACAAGAAAGGAAAGATAACTACGAGCGGAGCCGAATGTGTATAATGAGAGAATATTGTGATTTCGACTAAGATCGAATATCAAAACTTAATTATCACTATTTTTGCAGGACTTTACAGTGACAAAAAACTCATTGCTGACGGTAACGGAGACGATTTGTAAATCCCCAAGTCAATACCGGGAACGTCTACACACATGCCAACTGTCTGGCAAGACATCTTGCAACACTACTGGGTCGACCGGCCAGACTTATTGATTCTCGATGAGAGAGATTATGGATATGACAGACTCGGGCGTCTCCTATAATCCACACTTCTTGATAAACTTATGTCCGGCTATGGCCACACCTAATTTGCCCTAGAATGGAGCACCCGCTACCCGCTTTTTTCATCATTAGAAATAATTTGTCAATACACGAAAAAAAAGTCCATCCATGCTCAACAAAAATATGTATAATATAAAATATTCGTCCTGAGGGTAGCTGTTATTTGAAACTTGTCAAGCTGCGATGAAGTGGGAACTTCCATTGATTCAATCATTTTGCTTGATCCAAAAAGTATGAGCGGTGAGCGAGCGTTGTGAGTAAACATTTCTGTTGCATCAAACGATCAAAGCTTATCAATGACCGTGTGTGATCGTTCTCAACCGCAGGCATGATCGTTTCTGAGTGCAAGATTTCTCATACATGACTGTTGTGTTTGCCTCTCTCGAAATTGGGTCATTGGACATATCAAGGCCATCCTAGCCATACCCAGAGCGAACCGGGCTAGTTTAAATAGCTAGAAAGCCAAGGCATCAGCAGAAGGGGGCGCCACTCCAGTAGGGGTTGCCCTCCTCCAACTTTATCGATAGCCCTACCAAAAACGAATACCTCCTTCTTAATTCTTCCAGCCGATTCCAAATCGAAATGCAACATAGTTTAGATTTAAGACTACATATGTACATATGAAAACAAGAATATGAAATATTGCTGTTAATAGTTTTTTATTTTTTTATATAAATTAATTTTTTAATTTGTATATGAAAAACGTTATTTATTTTTAAATTTAATTTTGAATTTGAACCTAATATGAAAAATAAAAACTTCTTCATTTAATCCTCCAAATAGTTTTCCTTTTCATTTAATTTGCTGATCGCAATCAACTCGAGTATTTTAGTCTTACTCACAATCATCTCATTCAGATCGTTCGTTGCGACATAGAGTAAGAAACCATAGCATAGAGTATGGAACTATATAAAAAAAGAGAGTTTTTCTTTTGTTCGAATCGAGCTTGAATCCATGCCCATGGTGAATTCTTACTGCTGCACTGGTCGCTCTTATTCCTAAGGATGGGTGCGAAAACTCCCTATACTATTGCTTGTGCTTCGCACACGTTAGAAGTGGTGAGAAACCGAAGTTAGAAGAAGTTAGCTTCCAACATGGCTCTCAGCAGAGCTTTGGCAGAGGCCCGGGCAGAGCAAATGAAACCTCTATATAGTTTCTTACTCTAAGATTATTATGTCATATATATGTATGTTTCTTTTAATCTCATTGTCAACCGAACACGTAAGTCTATCTCGGTCTAGAAGCATGGTAACATATTAAATTGGTTGTAATAAGTGGTTTGCCATTCCGATCACAACAATTGTCACCTCCACACGGACCTGGTTTGGGAGGCACAACCAAAAGCAACCAGAGCTTTAGCTGAATATCTTCTGAAGCTCTGGCTGCTTCTGGTTGTAATTTGGACAATTTACCCGAACCTTCTGCTGTTGAAGGCATTGCTGATAGACCTTTTCGGGATATGCTTCGCGCAGGAAGATCAGTCCGTACCATAAATACCCGCCGAAATCAAGCGGTAGATTATAATACCATTCAAAAAATGATAGAACAAACTGTCAATAGAGTTATGTATGTCGTCTTTAAATTCTGATTGACCACAGCCTCATAATTTTTAAATGTTACAAATTTGAGAATCACCATCTTTTACTTCATAATCTATACATAATAGACAAAATTGAATTCCCTCCAATTGGATGAACCAATTGAGGGATTAGGAGTTGAAGAGTTTATTTATAGAATAAGAGCGCTTACCGCTTACTTTCATGTCTTGTTCACAGGAAAAGCTCAATCCTGGTATTGGAGATACCATAGGGAAGTAGAAAAATTGTTTGTTTATTGCCTAGAAATTTTCGGTATATAAACGCACACGCGACTGTGACCACTCTCTTTTTTTTCATCCAGCCAAAGTTCAATATTTATTTCACATCTATGTATTCTGCAAAACGCAAGAACTTATTTTCAAAGCTCTGTAAATAAACAAATCTTTCCCTCGCGCTGAACTTGTGAAAAAAACAGACTGGATCATTATTGGCATTAAATTGATAAAATCGAACCATAATTAGTGTTACCAATTGTACTCCGTTACGGGTTGGCAAAAACCTAGGTTCCTCTTGCAACACTTACGGAGCAAAGCTGTTTCAGTTAAAACTCCCGGCAATTATATTCCATCACAGGAATGTGCACCTCTGCATCATACTCTTGAATAACAGCAGCCTTGAGTGCTTTTTGAGTCCATATCAACATTCCTGAATAAAGTAATTCGTGGTATTCCATAAAGTGGTTGTTATAACCTGTGCAACCACAAATACTTTCAACTTTAAAGGCAGTTCTTGTGCGCAATAGGAATCGACTGTGCGCAGCAGCCTCGGATCAGGAAACCTAGCTTACGACGATATCGTGAAAAAACTGGCTGAACAAATTATGCACTCCGTATATAAATTCTCTAGGAAAATAGACGGCAAACTAAAACCTTCTGGTGTTATACTCGTAACCTTGGATCAATACAACTTACCAAGCAAACTTGTCGTCTCCTGGCACACAACAAAGGTAAGGGAGAAGATTCCCAACCCTATGAGGTGCAAGTCGTGTTATCTGCAAAACAAGGCGTATCTATAGTCATGAAACAGCAAATACCACACTCCCAAATACTGATAAATAATAACCTTCTCTGCACTGCTATTAAGCTCGAACTCACTAATCCCCTTTCAATCATATATGTAATCCATCAAGGCTTTTCAAGCTCTAACATTTTTCATTGACTATACCATGTTTCCGGTCCTACATTTTTAATGGGAGACTATAATTCCTGGAGACGTTAATGCCCGCGGGTAAAAAGTTGAGCGAGTTAAATCGTCATCTAACCTGATCTCATCTAACCCATCTTTCTACCCACAACACCATAACCTACATAAGTATTTTATTAATTTCACCCAGGCTCGCTCACCGTAGCAGTTGTTTCATTTGTGATCAATTACATGGTAGCGATCATTTCCCCCTTTTTATTTCCTTCACTTTCCCTTTCTCCCCAGACGTAACCCTACCTATCCCGAAATATAATATAAATACCGATCTCGCTGGCTGGAATACGTTCGGCCAAACCTTTACTGAACTCGAGACTAGGTGAACTTCCATATGCTTAAACCAACAGGTTGCTCTTCTTCCGAAATTCATTAGATAAGCAGCTAACTCCTCCATCCCTCAAACTAGCTCAGGGATAAAAAGCAAAAGTTTTCCCACACATTCAAGTCCCAAATGTCCTTATAAATTACAAAAGGGCCAATGCCATTTTCAAAAACACTGTTATTTCTGAAAAACGGAAATCTCTCGAAAACTCCACATCACGTATTTCTCCCCTTTCTCCCACCGAGAAGATTTGGTCAGACATGAATCGTCTGGTCGGATCTCCTAAAATACCCATAAAATGTATTAAAACCACAAACGCTTTGATAACTGACTACAGTTTCATATTGGAATAATTTAGGAAAATCTGGGCCAAATACGGAGCTCATGCAAATTTCAGCAACGCTTATACAAAAACAAAAAACCCAGCAATATTAAAAATACTTTCCTAAAAACTCTCGAGTAGTGAGAATCCTGGGGGATTATCTACAGGCGCATCTCTTGGTATAGAAAAATGGCACACACTTCACATTTGTCGTAAAATCCGCTGTTGCTTCCCAATGTTGGAGCTTAGAAATACGACCACCGAACCAGTCAAGCATTTAGAAATTCTTGGAATCACTTTCGATTCTTGGTTTAGCTTTAAGAAACTAATATAATTAAATTTGTAAGTTCTAAATTTTCGCACATCCATCCCAACTTCCTAACCTACATACAAAACTACATACTAAACTACATAAGCCGGACCCTCATTTTATGGCTGGTGTGCTGAACAAATTTCAAGGACCCTATAACACCTCAGTAAAGAGATCAATTAATGCATTCCCAACATCGCCAATACGGTGCATTCTGGCCGAAGCAGGGCTTCCAAGCATTACCGACTGATTAAGCGAAGCCACTATTAATTTCATACATAAATTAATTAATAGATGCGCAAAGCATGCCGTTTTCATTGGGCTATCAGTTCCCAAGCAGAAAAAATTGCGACCTCTTTTCCACCCTGGAAAGACGTATCGGATAACATCAAAAAGGATCTCCACTTTTTTGCTAAAAACGCTAAAAACGACACAGATCAGTTTTCAAAGGAACTGGCTTTAGACTAATGGTTCTAAAGCCGAATCTTCATCTACTTTTGCAGTCGTCAACAAGGAGAACGACATCATCACGGGAGGAACCCTTCCCAACTTTAACTTTATATTTACCATCGAGGCTTTTGCAGTCCTTCAGGCCTGCGTATACGCCATCAATGTTAAAGGGAAATTCGCCATCTGCACCGATAACCTTTCTACCATCTCAGCGCTGGAAAACCCCGTGCAAAGAGATTCCACAACAAGAGAGAACGCTATAGTCGAGTGCCTCGACTATTAGATACCCGTTACTCAGCTAAACAAATTAATATAAATATGCCTTCTTTGCAGGGCAATTGCAACTGTGTACAATGTAAATACATACATATGTATATGCTTACAAACATACACATATACGCCATTGTTTGACTCAGACCTCCATTATGGCTAACTTGACTTGATTTGCATAGTTCTTGGGATATAGTTCGGTATTGACAAATGAAAACCATCGCAATTTCCTTTAATAGAAATTCTTATCGAGAATTAACGTTGACTCTGTTGAGCGCCTTGGCCAGCTTTTCAAAAGTCATCCGTTAGATGGCGCTATTGTATACGCCATGAAAGGCGGAAATGTAGGCGCTAGCCAGGCTTAAGCGTTTAATGGGTTTTTGGGCGTTAGAGTGGGCGTGGCAATCTTTTATTTGGCCAATCGAAAGGTATTGACGAAACAAATACATATCAAAAAAATTTTCATAATAGCATCAAAACTGTGACCACAGCTTGTGGCTTGTGGGCGTCAGAGGGGGCGTGGCACGATTGCGCTGCGTAGGAACTCCTAAAATCTACATGCAAAATGCCAATCCTCTAGCTTTTATAGTTTCCGAGATCTCAGCGTTCATACGGACAGACAGACGGACAGACGGACATGGCTAGATCGACTCGGCTAGTGATCCTGAACAAGAATATATATACTTTATAGGGTCGGAAACGCTTCCTTCTACCTGTTACATACTTTTGCACGAATACAATATACCCTTTTACTTTACGAGTAACGGGTATAATAAGCAAACAATTTTGAATAACCATCGTTTGGGCCCCAGGGGATTCTTGGAAACGAACAAGCTGACTCGGCTGCCCGATAAATGAACGCAGCACCAACCTTTTAATTCACACCCATCAGTTCCAGAGACATCTCTAGGCTAATTAAAACTACCAACAAACAAAAACAAATCTCTGATTGGGAAGTTTGAACCACAGATAAAAACACTAAACGCAGCCTGCGACCTCCCACCGACCTCAATAAACTCGATCGTAGGATTTACACCCGCCTTCACATTGGACACCCACAGGAAACGCAAGAACACCTTCTTCAAGGATCTGCTTGTCCTCCTTGCCGTTTCTGCGGGGACAGGATTTCTTCAATAGACCATCTTCTTAATATCTGCCAGGCCTTAAAGCCCACACGCACTTCCATTTTTGAAGCCGTCAACCTTCCATCTTCCCTACTTACATCCCCCTCCAAATCAAATATTAAAAAAATTAAGAAGTTTGTTAATAAAGCCCATCTCTGAATTTAATTCAACTAATTAAACTCCAATAGCCAGGCCATTTTCTTTTAAATTCATTTTATTATTATATACTAGTTTTGATTTGACAAAATAAACAAGAAAGGAAGCTTACTTCGGCAAGCCGAAGTTTATATAACCTGACAGTTATTACAAAACGATTACATTTCGATTTATATTTCTTTATTCTTTACTGCGTTGCAAACTTTTGACTGAAATTATAATACCCTCTGTAAGGGTAAAAAAAATAAAAATACTTGATGAAGCACCGTATTTTACCGATTTTAAGGTATATTTCGGAGGAAAAGGAGAACCACGACTATTTTAGACTCTTTTTTTAAATAATTCATAAGAGATAATTAATCACTTGTTGTTAGATGTCAATCCAAGAGAAAACACATCTACTTTCGCTGAGTTGTGAATTATAACTGATTTTATTTTACCAAGTCTATGTTTACGTATGTAAATAACATGAGATTCTTATCTATGGTATAGGCAGAGACCACATCTGTTTGCCTGAGCGGGAGCGGGTATCAACGGGTACACATGCGTCACTCCATCTGCAGTGACGCATGTGTAGCTGATGGATAGGTTCCGTGCTGATGGATAGGTTCCGGGGCCACCAAACGGAGCACGACAGGATACATCAGCCTCTGCAGAGGGAGCAGCAGCCGGGAGAAGCCGTAGACGATTATTTCCATGCGATGCCTCGCGCTATCGGTGCGATATCTTCCTGCGAAGAAGGCCAGGGTTAGCGATTCAGGAATCCATTCCGAGCGGGCTGCTGGAACTGCGGAGCCGTAGACCACGGGTTCCGTCACTGCCCTTCAACAGAATGTGCTAGCACTAGATAAAGGTTTAGTATGTACAAGTTGTAATAAGCCCAGTTTAAAGTACTTACCGTATGAGGAGCGGATGCCTTAATACTTGGAGCGGAGCAACAGTTAGCTGGGATGTGAAAAGATCGAAAAGTGCAAAAGGCCTGAGATCGCTACAGGAAAAGTCAGGCCAGGCGACACGAAGTAGTGGCCGAGACGCCAGATCCCAGACCGTTCGCCGAAGTCCGAGTCCTGATCAAGCAGCTGATGTGACCGTCCAGAAGTAGTCCGCACGGCAGCTGGAGAGGGTCGCTCGATCACTCCACGGGTCAGGCCACCGGTGAAGTACCGTGGACAGACAGAACAGATATTGTTATACCCGTTACTCGTAGAGTAAAAGGGTATATTGTATTCGTGCAAAAGTATGTAACAGGTAGAAGGAAGCGTTTCCGACCCTATAAAGTATATATATTCTTGCTCAGGATCACTAGCCGAGTCGATCTAGCCATGTCCGTCTGTCCGTCTGTCTGTCCGTATGAACGCTGAGATCTCGGAAACTATAAAAGCTAGAGGATTGGCATTTTGCATGTAGATTTTAGGAGTTCCTACGCAGCGCAATCGTGCCACGCCCCCTCTGACACCCACAAGCCACAAGCTGTGGCCACAGTATTGATGCTATTATGAAAATTTTAATTGATATGTATTTGTTTCGTCAATACCTATCGATTGGCCTAATAAAAGTTTGCCATGCCCACTATGAACGCTGAGATCTCGGAAACTATAAAAGCTAGAGGATTGGCATTTTGCATGTAGATTTTAGGAGTTCCTACG
Source organism: Drosophila fuyamai (assembly GCA_018153365.1). Lineage (NCBI taxonomy): Eukaryota > Metazoa > Arthropoda > Insecta > Diptera > Drosophilidae > Drosophila > Drosophila fuyamai. The sequence goes on along the minus strand of JAECXW010000605.1, from coordinate 625,136 downwards.
CAGCGCAATCGTGCCACGCCCCCTCTGACGCCCACAAGCCACAAGCTGTGGCCACAGTATTGATGCTATTATGAAAATTTTAATTGATATGTATTTGTTTCGTCAATACCTATCGATTGGCCTAATAAAAGTTTGCCATGCCCACAACGCCCAAAAACCCATTAAACGCTTAAGCCTGGCTAGCGCCTACATTTCCGCCTTTCATGGCGCCATCTAACGGATGATTTTGGAACAGCTGGCCAAGGTGCTCAACAGAGTCAACGTTAATTCTCGATAAGGATTTCTATTAAAGGAAATTGCGATGGTTTTCATTTGTCAATACCGAAATATATCCCAAGAACTATGCAAATCAATCAAGTTAGCCAAATTGGAGGTCTGATTCAAACAATGGCGTATGTGTGTATGTATGTATGTAAGCATTGCACTCAAAAACATAAACATAAACACAGCTGTTGGTGCAGGACAAAAGCTGGCTGCGCTAAAGAAGCGCTGGTGCTGATGCTCGTGCTGTAAAGCTGCCAGCTCTAAGAGATCGCCGAATTCAAATTTATAATTTGAACTGAGTAACGGGTATCTAATAGTCGAGGCACTCGACTATAGCGTTCTCACTTGTTTTATATGTGTCCGTACCTGGAGCAGACGGCGGATTTTAGAGTTGACTTTTGGCAGGTGTTTGGGCTGGCTCCAACAGTCGTAGGACACACCAATCCCAAAAGCGTGCAGAAGGCCGAAGAAATTCACGCTATACAGATGGAGCACTACGCCGAGCACGTGGACGACGACGAGGAGCAAGCAGATTCCAAATCCTGGAAGTTATAGAGTCCTAAAGGGTAGAGCTGGAGAAGATCAAAGAGTAGTACTAGCCTGGAGAAGCACACCATAGAGCTGTTCGACGGAAAGCAGAAGGTGTTTGAGGATATAGTCGACAAGAAGCTAGCGCTCAGAGTCATCGAGGAGAGCTATAGAGCGTGGAGCAACCGGACCACTGTGGTGTCATGGCCTGGAAAGGACAGGTTCTGCTTAGATGCACGTAAGCTCAACGACTTGACAATCAAAGATGTTTACCCGTTATCCAGCATAGACGGAATCCTGTCCAGAATCGATCAGACGCACTACATCTCCAGGGGGGATTTGAAGTTCGCATTCTGGCAGATAAAAAAGGCAGCACAAAGTAAAGGAGCGCAACAAGGGCTTACTTCCCGGCAGGCGTGGGCCCCGCATAGGGCACCTTTTGGAACTGCATAAACATTTCGCCAAGCTCCTATCCCAAATGCTCCTTATGATTTCGTCGAGTGGTTCGGAGGCGTCTCTTTAAATCCTTGGGTGGTGTTGCATTTTAAGTTGGGATCGGCTGGAGGTATTCGGTTTTATTGTTGGGGATATCGATAAAGTTTAGTCGGTGACCACACCTACTGAAGTGACACTCCCTTCGTAGGGCATCGGCAGCTCTTCTTCTTTTTTTTTAGTATTTTCGAATACTCAAAGTTGCAGAAAGCCAGAAGTCCACACAGCGTGGTAACCAGTCCGCCACGAGCAGCAGCAACAGCCACGGGCAGCAGCACACATTCACGAGCAGCAGCAACAGCCACGGGCAGTAGCAATCACCGCAGGCAGCCACAACCACCACGAGCAGCCACCAATAAAATTAAAATTACCACGGTGAGTCCGTTCCGGACACGTAGAACCTATGGCAGCGCAGCGTCGTGATCATGACCGGGCGCCTTCACCATGCGCAATCCCTAACACCGCTGTTCGCAGTGGCTGGGGACCCCTTTCGGACCCGATTTATACCTTCGCAGTCTAAATCCCTGCGTGGCTTACTCGCCGCACCTGAAATAAGATTTTAAGTTATTTTTGTACACAAGAAGATCTTCTAAATATGTACCTTCAATTCCTTCTGCATGTCCTCTTGATTTCGCAAGCATGAGTCCGGCTTTGCGCAACTCAGAGTCTGGCTTAGCAGAATTGAAAATACTTTATTGATTTGTACTTACCTGGCCCTTTTTGTCCTCTTAGAGCTCCAGCAGGGTAGTTAGGAGAAAAAATGGGTGCTAAATTTAAGCCGCTTCAAGGGCAAACTTAACTTTTCTCCGAGGCCAAATTTCCTGACTTAAAACGAAGGCCTTGCAGGTGACGCAGTCCAAACCTGGTTACCAGTTATGCCTGATCTTTATAGACTTGTTTAAGAATGAGAAGATGTTTAAATATGTTCCCAAAAAGCGTATATATGATTATAATATACATATGTACATACCTATTGAGCTGCGAAGGATATTGGCCTAACCAAAGACCAATATAATCTCTATTATATTGGTCTTTGGCCTAACGCACTTACCTTTGGGGAGATTAACCGACCGTTCAACGGCCTAGCAGTGGCTCCGTCCATCGAATATGGGTGGAGACCCCAAAAATCTACTGGGGCACCATAGGATGGGTGGGAGCGCGGTGGCAAGTCCATCTATAAGACACTTTTTCATAATTTCGTCCAATATTTACCTTTTTTTGTTTTTGTTTACCTTTTGTTGTCGTTAGAGATGGTCCAGTTAAAAGTAGTATGTGAGAGGTCGATTTCTATCGATTCTAGTGTTGAGAACTGTTGGGAAATTGGGGTACCCTGCACTATGGGGCCAACGACCACTTTTGTTGGCCAAAATTAATAACTCACTCAATTTTAAAGATATCGCGATTGGTATCCTTAGGCAACATATATATTAATAAAAAGAATAGGATCGAACGAATATATACCATTGCTGCTGCATAGATTTATTCAACTTTGTTGTTTTTAAGATAATCGAATATTTTTTTTTATTTCATACTTTATAATTACATTTATATTATACAAGATAGAGTGAAAAGTAACCTCCTTGGGAATGAAAAAATTGTTTTTCTCAAATGTTTTTTTTTATTTTATTCAATGTAGTCCCCGATACAGTTATTCCAGCGATTTTCCAAATCCGTGATCCCATCCGAAAAGTAATTTTTAGGAAGGTCTGCAAAATACTCCTTGTTATACCCTTGCAGAGGTTATTATAATTTTAGTCAGAAGTTTGTAACGCAGTGAAGGAGACGTTTCCGACCCTATCTATATACATATATTAAAGTAGTGCAAAAAATATACGCCATCGCAAAACAAGAGAACGATTGGGCCGATTTGGCTCAATTTTTTTTTCAGTTGTTTGTAATTGCCAGAAAAAGGTTAATACATAAGAAAATTTTGGAAAACCTGCCGGAAATGTCGCTATCGGCTCAGGAGATGTATTCATTGTTGTATGTACATAAAACTGTTAAAACATCAGTCTTTGGAAATAATGCCTTCATTGTTGTACATAAAACTGTACAAAATCGAGTTAACGAAACATTGCCAAAGTTTTAATTGGAAATAATGCCTGCTTTTAGATAAAGACTTAGACGGCGTTCACGCAGTGCGATACATTCTCAGAATGTCCGCAATAATCGAACGCAGAAATAAATGCATCGGCACGTGCCTGAATTGCATAGCTTCGCGCTACACAAAGACCACCTCAAGCCTGAAAATAAGTGAGTAGAAGAAGACTAGCCGCAAATGAAAACTTGAATAGCGCTGCATTCGCATACAATTCCGAAACACCCTACAAAGATCATATCTGCGTTGTTATTGGTTCATTGTCTGTCGTATGTCAGCATTGCAATGCACTGAAGTTTCGATTGGAAACCCCCGGCTTATGCTGTGCAGGTGGCAAAATTAAATTTTTTTCAAAATTGCATCCCAACATTCAAGGACAAATTCGCCATCGAGCGGTCGCTTTGTTACCACCACCAAACAAAGATCATCAATTCCTTCAGATCTACTTCATTGGTGATTCGGAAGATGAACTAAATCAACGTTGTGCATTTTTCATTGAAACTAAATTATACTGCACTGAAATTATACAACAATTGCAAAATCTTCTGCATAAGCGTAATGAATTGGTCAGATTGTTCAAAACCGCATTGGATACAATGCATTCTGACAATCACAAAATCATTATCAGCGCTGACAAAAGGCCCACTGGAAGCCATGCAAGACAATTTAATGCTCCTACTATTAATGAAGTCGCCGTGGTGATTGATGGAGAGAATGTGGAATCACGCGATATTGTTCTCAAGCGTCGGGATGATGGCCAATTGCAGCGAGTTTGTGAGACTCATCGGTCATATGTTGCAATTCAATACCAGTTTTAAAAATCAAATACTATTATATTTAGGAAATTCACCCTCCTATAAATTCGAACTTGTTTTTCCCACGTACCATAGACACATTATTACAGAACCAATTTTTAATTCAGAAATCTTATCAAAAACTTTAAGAGATAGACTCAACCCGTCCGTCATTAACGGAATTCATACAGACGAAAAAACCTTAGGTCAACTTCAGGAAATCTATCCGCTTTTCAATAAATATAAAACCAGATTCTCAAGCAGACTAGTTAAAGATTTAAAAGACGAAACAGAGCATAAAAGAGCACATAGAAATAGCAATGAAAACAAACAACAATTGTTAAACAAAGTTTACTTTCCACACATGAGGGCCAAAATAATAAAACTTGTAAAAGAATGCCAAATTTGTAAGGAACATAAATACGAAAGACACCCCAACAAACCAGAGTTACAAAAAAACACCAATACCACAATACCCAGGTCAAATTATTCACGTTGATTTTTACCTCACATGTAAACAAGTTGTTCTGACTGCAATAGATAATTAGATAATTATTGACTTAGAAAAATAAGAAGAAACACTTGAAAAAATTAATTACATTGCTAACTATAAATTAAAAACATACTACCCAATATTGCCATTTATAACCGAAGAAATTAGAATTTCAAAAAATTTAATTAAAAACCTCAAGATTAAGAGTAGAAGGAAAAGACATATAGATTTATTAGGCAGCGCCTGGAAATGGTTAGCTGGATCCCCCGACAGTAGAGATTTCGAAATAGTTCAAGAAAAAATAAATTTAGCATTAACTAACAACAACAATCAAGTTATTCTAATACGACTTATCGTAGAAAAAATAAATAATATCACCCAGGCCAATGCAAATCTTATAAACAGCTTAAAATACGGAGGAGATCCTCAAAGAGACACTAGCACAATATTAATGTTTCAAATTAAAATGCTTAAAGAGGAAATTGTCAACTTAAACCACGCAATACAATGGGCAATGATAATTTTCCTATTAATTAGGCAAAGAGTAGGCATTGCCGAATTAAAGGGAAAATTTCTTTGCATAACCGTGTACTTTGATGCATAACCGTATGTGAGCAATAATATTATTAATGAGGGTTAACTTAAGTTTCAGTCAAAACTACAAATATGTTTAAAGTAACATCTGAAATGCAATATTACATATACATATTACATATTCTACGGCAAAACAATTACATAAGAAAAGTAGTATATTCGGGTTATCCACCGCAGCGAAGCTGCGGGCACCCTGCTAGTAAATCACAATTTTTTGTACACAATTTCTCTCTCTTCAACACAGAAATCTAGCTAAAATCGACCTTGACAATTCATTAGTGCAATATTAATAAAAACTTTGTGACTTTTCTGAGTGAAAAGCGAAGTGCTTATATCATATACAACATATACACACATACATGAATATACATGAATATACATAAGTCTATAAATCCTGAATGAAAAATTACATCATGATGGAGTGTAGGCACATTTTTGTATACATTTTTTTTTTAATTATAGAAAAAATACACTAACATTTATGGTAAAGTTCCTTACATTTAAGAAATAAAACCGTAGCTTCATTCGATGTCTTTAAATTCACGCGCGGGAGACCTGGGTTCGAATCCGACCGACTGACTTTAGATACTTATCGGAGTTTACTTGTAAGAACTGAAATAAATCATAATTGTACACAATTTCTCTCTCTCTCTTCCCCCACAGAAAATGTAAGTCTATTAAAAAGCTAATAAAAGTGTTGAAAGTGTTGAAATCGTTCAAAGTGTACAAAGCTAATAAAAGTGTTCAAAGATAATAGAAATGTTCAAAGAGATCGGTGAATTTATTTAAAAAAGGGCAGCAGAATAATTTTAGAAAGTGGCATTTTTTCGGATCAAAGTCATTTGGATCTAAAAAGCATTATTTTACTTTTGAAAGCTATTCCTACTTTAAAAACTGGATGTGTTAGTTTTTATAAAAACTTGAAAATTTTCTCAAAAATACATTTTTTTAATAGCTAACGAAATGCATTTTAATGTGTTTGAAATAGTCATTCCAATTGGTTTCCGAAAGGCTTTAGTCTTTATTGCGTGCGGCGGATGGAAGCATTGTTAAAGTCAGTGGCGGATCCAGAGACGATTCATGGGGGGGGGGGAAATGTTGTATTTTTATTTTTTTTATTGCAGAGAATATTTTTCTAGCAAACAAGTGAAATTTTCAGGTTCTGCGGTTCGAAGGGGGGGGGAATTTCCCTAATTTCCCCCCCCCCGTGGATCCGCCACTAGTTAAAGTACTTACAATACGTTTGGTAAGTAAAATTTATTTATATGTACATATGTATATGTGTGTATGTATGTCTTTCGACGAAACAGTCGATTTTGGCGGTAAATTGGCTTGCATGCATTTTTTTACTTTGTCTCTTTTTAATTTTCGTTTATATATATGTGTGTTTGTGATATGACTTTCGGCGAAAAGATTTTCATCACCAAAAATTCATCACTGCTGATTAATCGGCGATGAAACTTCATACAAATTAGTAATGAGTTTAACATTGGCATGTCCTAGGAGTTAATCAGTGAAAAATTCATCACTCTTTAATCAGTAATTCATCACTCTTTTTTAAGTTTTTCATCACTCTTTAATCAGTAATTCATCACTCTTTGAACAGCGTTTACTGATGAACATGCGATGAACGAGTGATTAAAATGCGATGAAATAGTGATTAACGAGTGATGAATTACTGATTAAAGAGTGATGAATTCATCACATTTTCATCAGTAATTCATCACTCTTTTCAGTTTTTCATCAATCTTAATCAGTAATTCATCACTCTTTGAACAGCGTTTACTGATGAACATGCGATGAACGACTGATTAAAATGCGATGAAATAGTGATTAACGAGTGATGAATTACTGATTAAAGAGTGATGAATTCATCACATTTTCATTCACTCTTCATTCACTCTTTAATCAGTAATTCATCGCTTTTTCATCTCATTTTCATCGCTTTTTCATCGCATTTTCATCGCTTTTTCATCGCTTTTTCATCGCATTTTCATCGCTTTTTTTCATTAGTAAAATTCATTCAGTAAATTTTCATATAAATTTCATATTTTATTTTATTACATTATTTCATTATTATTTAATTTATTTCATTACATATAACTAATTAATTTAACTTAATTCAATCTAAATATGTACGTTTTGAGTTGTCTCGGAGGTGTTGAGGATGTTTCGGTTTCGGTGCCCTTTTTTTTACTTCGTGCTTTATGTACTGGCTCTTCCTGACCAAGTACATTTATCTAAAATAGAAAAATTATTATAAAATACATACATATATAAAAACTTACTGCGTTTTTTGTTTTGCCGCCGGCCAAGTCCAGCTTAGTTTATGCTGGCCCAACAGTTTTATTATAAGCAGTTTTATTATAAGCTTCGCCTTAAATAATGAATAAATATATTAACAGTATATGTAGGTACAGTTCAAAATAATTAATAAAATAACACTTACCTAAATTTCTGATAAATTTAGTTATAAAATTTCACAAAAGTCTCAGCTTCGATCTGTTCTCTCCGTTCTCTCAAAGGCAAGTGCACGTAAAAACCGCGAAAACAATTTCAATTGTTCTTTCCTTTGCCTAATTTGTCTTTACATGTTTCGCTTCGCCTCAAAGCAGGGTATATAAAAGCATGTCCGCTATGAAAAATAATCACATATGTAACTTAAAAAGGAATCAATACCTTTCAAAACTATCATAATAATTTTATATTTAAAAAGTATTTCCATAAAATAATATAATTAATAAGAATCAACGACTACAATACAAAAATTATGCTAATTTATTTTCAAGGGTGTATAAAGGTCGATCTGATTTGAATACAATGTCCTCCACCTCTCAGCTCATTTTATGGGGAGAGAGACAGAGTAAGAGAGATAGATGGAAATTTTTTTGCGTTGTCTACGATCGGGGACTGAGAGTTTCGGCTCTGCCTGCGTCGCACTCGGCTCTGCCGACTTTGCCTTTGGCTCTGCCGGCGTTGCAGTCCGCTGCTGATGAATTTTTGTAGTGATGAATTTCGGAACTGCAGGGATATGTATATACATACATATGTGTGCAAAGCATACACAAATACATACATATAAAATCGCCAAAATTTACCGTTTCGTCGAAAGCCAAACAACCGGTCAAATAATGGCTGAAGAATGCCATAGATTTTTTGAAGCAGCAACTCTCTTCAATATTGTTGATAAAAAAATGGCATTTGTCACTGATCAAAATCAATTAAATTTAAATTTTTTGCAATTGATACTACATAACATACCCCATATGCTCGATATTGGCCACATAAAATTGTCTGCCATAAAGACGCATAATACATATGTATGTATAAATAAAGACCTACTGAGGCCCTACATAACTAACTTAGCTGCTGGTCAGGAAAATCAAACAATTCAAAGTATAGTTGACGAAATAGGTGTCATAAAGTATGATTTCGCTATAAATACAATAGAACCGTTTTTAAGACCATATACCAAATTGGCTGAAAAATGACAAAAAAAAAGGATTAACTATAAATTTTGATGAAGCTAATACCAAAAGGCTTGAAAAAATGTTCACAACATGGAAAAATAAAACAAGAGAGAACGCTATAGTCGAGTGCCTCGACTATTAGATACCCGTTACTCAGCTAAACAACTTAATATAAATATGCCTTCTTGTATGTTTTTCGCCGCTGTTCCAAAGTCATCTGTTAGACGGCGCTATTGGTACCACGGGCCATGAAATGCGAAAATGTAGGCGCTAGCCAGGCTTAAGCGTTTAATGGGTTTTTGGGCGTTAGAGTGGGCGTGGCAAACTTTTATTAGGCCAATCGATAGGTATTGACGAAACAATTACATATCAAAAAAAATTTTCATAATAGCATCAAAATTGTGGCAAGCTTGTGGCTTGTGGGAGTCAGAGGGGGCGTGGCACCATTTTGAAACAAACTTGCGCTGCGTAGGAACTCCTAAAATCTACATGCAAAATGTCAATCTTCTTTATAGCTTTTATAGTTTCCGAGATCTCAGCGTTCATACGGACAGACAGACGGTCAGACGGACATGGCTATATCGACTCGGCTAGTGATCCTGAACAAGAATATATATACTTTATAGGGTCGGAAACGCTTCCTTCTACCTGTTACATGCTTTTGCACGAATACAAAATACCCTTTTACTCTACGAGTAACGGGTATAATTAAACACAGAATGTCGCTCCTATACAAAACAAAACCAAATACGGTGGCTCACAGCTTATTTCAACCAGTGCTCAAGTAAAACTTTAAATCGCTGTATTTTCCAAATTAAGAGATATATTGGAAAATTTAAAACGCAGATTTATAGCTCCTTATTTTAACTTTTATTTCATGAATTTTTACATTTTTAAATATTTTTTTAATATTTATTTTGATTTTAAGACTCAAATAACAGGCAAAATGAATGCCACAGCTTATTTCAACCAGACCCTAAATTTATAAATTTTTTAAAGATTAAGAACTAAAAATGATAAAATAATATTTTGTATGTCCAGCCTCCTGGTAAACAATCATTTTAAGTCTTTTTTGGATTGAATCGACCAATTTTTAAGTCACTTGGGGACTTATTTTGGCCCATTCTTCGAGTAATGCGTTTTTTAGGTCCGTCTTATTGAAAATTTTACGTTTTCGAATTTTTCTGTCCAATATAGGCCACCAATTATCAATAACATTATTATCTGGAGTCCAGGCTGGTGATTTCATGATATGCGGGCAATTTTAAATGAGCCTTTTCGGCAGAGTTCCCGATATGGGCTTGGGATAATTGTCCTGATAAAATCGGAATTTATCACGAATCACCAGATTTTCTGCACTTTGCAGTAAAATGGACTCCAATATGTTTCAATTAAGAGTTTTGTTCATAGTTGTGTCCATCAAATCCAAAATCCCGGCTCCAGCTGCCTACTTACAGGCCCAAACCACCACCATGCTTGCCGTTCAAATGCACATAATATCAAAAGTGTCGCTTTAAGTTTGCTTAGGAGCATTTGAATAAGGATTCCAGCTTCTGGAACATTGTAATACTTTCCGACGAGTCAAAATTAATATTTTTGGATCTGAAGGGGCTTCTTATGTTTGGCGAAAAGCAAAGACAGAGCTGTATATAATATATTTAAAGGCAATGTTCAAGCCTGGTGGTGGGTTTGTATATTTAAAGATGATAAAATTATGACAGAAATTCTAATGACATCATTATGTATACAAGAAGTAGAGGTAAGTTGTTTTAAAATTTAATTGTAAATTCGAAAAAAATGTTTTCACTTTTTTTATTGCAGTAACATAACTTCATCCAACTGCTGCCCTGGCAACACCAGCAAAAACACCAGGAACAACACCAGCAAAAACACCAGCAACAAGAAAGGAAAGCTAACTTCGGGCGGAGCCGAAGTTGAAATAGCCTTGCAGAATATTCTGTAAATTATAGTCTCCAGAATTATTCATATGATGCATTCTAAAAAATCCCTACTTCCTAACTTCCCTACTTCCTAACTTAACAAACACCAAAGTTATGGCATTTCCGATCAATCAGTTATATGGCGGCTATAGGATATAGCCGTTCCGACATATATACTGCGTGCAAAGGAAAGAAGGGTGTGTGCAAAGTTTCAATTTGATATCTTTAAAACTGAGAGACTAGTTTACGTAGAAACAGACAGACGGACATGCTTATATCAACTAAGTAGGTGATCCTGATCAAGAATATATATACTTTATAGGGTCGGAGATGTCTCCTTCACTGCGTTGCACACTTTTGACCAAAATTATAATACCCTCTGCGAGGGTAAGCAACAACACCAGCAAAAGTACCAGCAAGAACACCAGAAATAATAAGTTAGTTAGTTAATTGCAACCTCTTTTTTTTTATATGGATAAAACTAGTGTGGCTAAAACATATTTGTGTGACCTCCATGAATATATTTGTATAATCCTTATCGCTGCAAGCTCCAGAAAGAGACGTTACATTTCGAATTTGACTTCTTCTTGCTGGTCGTACAGTAAAATGGGGAATTCGAATTGTGTCATTTTATGTAAAATGGAGAAACGTTTCTATTTTTACCCTTAAATATGTATATATATGTGCCCCATTCTGGTGAAAATATAAATTTTATAGTTGGGTTCTTGCGTTAAATGTAAAAGGATTCAGTTTACGAGAATGAGTTATAAAAGAAATCAAAAATTATCTATTTGGCGCATTGATAGTATACAAATCTATAACCTTACAGAAAAAATGCTGAATAACAAACTAATAGTAATTTTAAGATCGAATTCATAGTAAATGCATCTTTAAATCTCTATACATAAAGCTATCAGTAAGAAAAAAAAGGTCAATTTTCCTTTCAAAAATTCTGGACGCTAAACCGTTTAACAAATCGAATCCGTGTTTTCGCCAAAAATAGTTTAAGACATTATAATTGTTTAAAAAATTTGACCGTATAGATTTAAGGCTTTTTACTATTTTTAACACCCGTTCTAAAATTACAGTTTAGCCAAAAATATCTTTAAACTTTTCGCCAAAAAATAGTTTAAGACATTATAAATGTTCGAAAAATTTGACCGCTTAGATTTAATCCTCTTTACTATTCTTAAAACACATTGTAAAATAATAATTTAGGCAAAAATCTCTTCAAACGTCGAAAAATGGCACTTCTAAACTGAGTATCAAAAATTACCCCGGTAAAGTTTTTCCTTAAGCTTTAACGATTCATTTGATGTTAGGAAACATAAGAGCGGGAGATCGCAGTAGATAGAGAGAGAGGAAAGAGTGTAGCAAGTGCGCAAAAGCAGAAGTTAACGGGGAAACTTTGAATTTGATCAGAGTCGTATCAAGAAAATTTGCCGCGAGTTGTGTTTTTATACCCTTGCAGAGCGTATTATATTGGTCAAAAGTGTGCAACGCAGTGAAGGAGACATCTCCGACCCTATAAAGTATATATATTCTTGATCAGGGTCACCTCCTGAGTTGATATAAGCATGTCCGTCTGTCCGTCTGTCTGTTTCTACGCTAACTAGTCTCTCAGTTTTAAAGATATCGAATTGAAACTTTGCACACGCCCTTCTTTCCTTTGCACGCAGTATATAAGTCGGAACGGCCGGGATCGGCCGACTATATCCTATAGCTGCCATATAACTGAACGATAGGAAATGCCATAACTCTGGTGTTTGTTAAGTTAGGTTAAGTTGGGATTTTCTATGGCTTTTTTATTTCGCCAATCAATTCGACCTGCCAAATTTCATAAGGATCGGCCGACTATATCCTAAAGCTCCCATATAACGATAGGAAATACCATAACTTTGGTATTTTTATACCCGTTACTCGTAGAGTAAAAGGGTATATTATATTCGTGCAAAAGTATGTAACACGTAGAAGGAAGCGTTTCCGACCCTATAAAGTATATATATACTTGTTCAGGATCACTAGCCGAGTCGATATAGCCATGTCCGTCTGTCCGTCTGTCTGTCCGTCCGTATGAACGCTGAGATCTCGGAAACTATAAAAGCTAGAAGATTGGAATTTTGCATGTAGATTTTAGGAGTTCCTACGCAGCGCAAGTTTGTTTCAAAATGGTGCCACGCCCCCTCTGACGCCCACAAGCCACAAGCTGTGGTCACAGTTTTGATGCTATTATGAAATTTTTTTTTGATATGTATTTGTTTCGTCAATACCTATCGATTGGCCAAATAAAAGTTTGCCACGCCCACTCTAACGCCCAAAAACCCATTAAACACTGAAGCCTGGCTAGCGCCTACATTTCCGGCTTTCATGGCGTATACAATAGCGCCATCTAACGGATGACTTTGGAACAGCTGGCCAAGGTGCTCAACAGAGTCAACGTTAATTCTCGATAAGGATTTCTATTAAAGGAAATTGCGATGGCTTTCATTTGTCAATACCGAACTATATCCCAAGAACTATGTAAATCAAATCAAGTTAGCCAAATTGGAGGTGTTCCCTGGGTACCGATTTTAACATAAAAATCGGGAGCTAATTCGAGCGGCGAAAAACATACAAGAAGGCATATTTATATTAAGTTGTTTAGCTGAGTAACGGGTATCTAATAGTCGAGGCACTCGACTATAGCGTTCTCTCTTGTTAAATTTAGGAAGTTGGGATTTTCTATGAGTTTTATATTTGGCCAATCAATCCGACCTACCAAATTTTATAGGGATCGGCCGACTATATCCTATAAGTGCCATATAACTGAACGATTGAAAATGCCATAACTTTGGTGTTTTTAAAGTTAGGAAGTTGGGATTTTAGTGAGTATTAAGAATGCATCATATCAATAATTTTGGAGAATATTATTTACAGAATATTCTGCAAGGGTATATCATCTTCGGCTCCGCCCGAAGTTAGCTTTCCTTTCTTGTTATGTGATCATTTTCCTATTTATTAGGCAAAGAGTAGGCTTTGCCGAATTAATGGGAAATTTTCTTTGCATAACCGTGTATTCTGATGCCTAACCGTATGTGAGCAATAATATTAGGTTGTTTGGTGATGACATACCGGTTTTTTATTGATTTTTGACGACGATTTTAACATAGTTAGCATTGTCCGATTTAAGTGCTATATGTACCGTTGTCTTCGATGATTTTCTGCCATTTTGATGGTAACTTGTATATGTCTCCCCTAAAGAAGTCCTTGTCCCTACTGGCAAAAAACTCGGCGATTCGATTTGCACAATCCTTCCTTGAACTCAATTTTTTGTCCATCGAAGAAATTTTACATGGCCAGATGGTAATCGCTTGGGGCAATGTCCGGACTATAAGGTGGATGCGTTAACACTTCCCAACCAAGCCCCCGTAGCTTGTGACGCGTCACCAAAGATGTATGGGGCCTGGCGTTGTCATGATGGAACACAACGCCCTTACGATTCACCATGGTTGGCCGCTTCTGTTCAAGTGCAATCTTCAATCGCTCTAGTTGTTCACAGTACAGGTCAGAATTGATGGTTTGGCCATAGGGCCAAATGAATAATTCCTCTGATATCCCACCACCTCTGATATCCCACCATACACTCAGCAACACCTTCTGAGCCGTCAGTCCTGGCTTGCAACCGTTTGAGACGATTCACCGTGCTTCGACCAGAATCTTTTACGCTTTATGTTAACATATGTGATCCATTTTTCATCACCAGTGACTAACCGATCCAGAAATGAGTCGAGTTTATTACGGTGCAACAAAGACTCGCAGATTGATACACGGTCGAAAAGGTTTTTTTGGGATAACTCATGAGGCACCCAAACATCGAGCTTTTTTGTTAAATTTTTCGACTTTAAATGCCTATGGACGGATTCCGTGCTTAGTTGCAGCTCCTCTGCGATGGTTCTAATAGTCACATGACGATCTCGATCCACTATTTCCATGATTTTATCCGTATCAACGGTCACTGGTCGTCCGGAAGGCTTGGGTGTTTCGGTATCAAAATTGCCACTTCGGAATCTCCTAAGACAGCAATAATTTGTCTGCGAGATTCCGCAGCAGTTTTTCCCTGTGCGAAATAAAATTGCCCGAATTTCTGCGTCTGGATACTAGGCTTTAATCTTTTCGCTAGGGTTCACCCAAAGTTCATTTCCGCAGACTGGCAACGCTATGAAATTTTTTGGTATTTTTTTCGTCGATCAGGAGACCGACGTGAAAAAAAGGCCCGACGAAAAGTGAACTCCAGCTGTTTGCCTCTCGCTCTCTCTCATGACTGGCGTACGGTTTTCGTCGATCTGGATACTAGGCTTAAAGTTCAAATATCGTATTTGCGGGAAAGAGCCTTTAAAAGATATTATCAACTACCTTGGCAAGACAAGTCTGCCGCTGTACAATGAAATTAAAAAAACAATACAATTTAAATTTAAGAGTTATTTTTTTTAATTTACTGATAATTATTTGCTAATTTAAAGTTCATAGCTGCACATTTATTGTGTTTTTTCGTAAATTGTTGACCTTTTAAAAATTTTGCTCTGACAAGAGGCACCCCAGATAGTATTAATGTTATTTTGTCCTCATATGTAAACTCCTGCAACCGACTTTTGCGGGTTTTTTTATTTTTTCCTCCATTTTTAAAAATGTTCAGTGAAAAGCGCACGCCAAAAGATTACATTTTTTAATCTTTTCACTACGGTGGCCACGCTATGCAATTTTCTGGTATTTTTTTCGTCGATCAAAGGACCGACGTGAAAAAAAAGGCCTGACGAAAAGTGAACGCCAGCTGTTTGCCTCTCGCTCTCTCTCATGACTGGCGTACTGTTTTCGTTGATCTGAGTACTAGGCTTTACGCCGATGGCTTGGTCGTCGACGGCGGCGTGGGGGTCAAGAAAAGCTGGCAGCGTCGGGGGCGTGGAGTTAAAATGAAAACGGCGGCGGCGGCGGCAGCTAAGCCGTCGAATTTGTCGGCGCAGTAAAAACAAAATTTTTTTTAATAAAAGTTTCCTTAGTTTGTTAAATTTTTATTTATTTTCCTTATTAAACATAATATTATAATTAAACAAACATAAAATTTCAAGAAATTGAAAACAAATGAACACTTCTTTTTCTGAGATCAATGATTACATTTTCCCTACATTATTTAAAAAAAATTAAACAGAATTCTTCTGCGAGATTTTTACCTTCATATTTAAATTTTTAATTTATATTTTGGTAAGAAGTTTGTAACGCAGTGAAGGGACGTTTCCAACCCTACAAAGTATGTACATATATTCTTGATCAATAGGGGAGTCGATATAGTCCACCTGTCCGTCTGTTTCAATACCGATTGCGAGCTCAGTTTAAACGCTAGCGATCTGAAACTTTCACACTCCTCCTAAAACATGTGTACGCAGATCAAGTTTGAAAAACCCCGATCGGACGTCTTTATCCTATAGCTCCCATAGGAACAATCGGATATATCTTGGCGCGTGCCGATCGGACATCTATATCCTATAGCTCCCATAGGAACAATAGTGTGAATATTAAGTCAAGTCTTATTTATTTACGCATACCTTGATCAGAGTAAAATCGCTCGACGATCGGACATCTATATCTTATAGCTTCCGTAGGAAATATTGTTAAAGTCGGCGAAAATATCCTTTTTTTCTATTTTTATATGATATTTTACAGTATAAAAGCTATTGTTATGAAAGTATGCAAATCTTACTAATTTATGTGTGTATACCTTATTCTTCGCTACTTTTTCAATTTGAGCAATTTCGGAAAAGTCTTCAAGGTTATTAAAACTTCGGCTTGCCGAAGTTAGCTTTCGTCCTCGTTAAACGTAAAAATCCACATACACACGAGTAGACATTTACGCTCCGATATTTTCGGGAATCGGCGGCGACGGAGGCGTGGCTCGGCGGCGTAAATGTCTAACTGACGCCCTACATAACTAACCTAGCTGCTGGTCAGGAAAATCAAACAATTCAAAGTATAGTTAACGAAATAGGTGTCATAAAGTATGATTTCGCTATAAATACAATAGAACCGTTTTTAAAATTGTTGGGATTCCAAGTTTAAATAAATAGATCAATAGATCAATATTTCGTATTTCTTTTATTTAGCACAGCACAATCAACCACAGCTTAACCGAGTGGTTCACGTTTTAATGTTACCAGAGATCGATAATATTATAATGCTGGTTTTGGTATATACTATAAATTATAATGGGGATATTCTTAGGTATATTCAATATTTTAATTTTTTTTATAATGCTATTTTTGAGGGGGCAAAAATAGCATTATAAAAAAAAATTAAAATTAATATTACACGGTTCAACTTAATCTATGTAGCTTCTGCTTGCTTGTGCTTGCTTGTATTCTTTCTTTTCTTTTCTTTTCTTTTCTATTGGAAACGTACAATTCTGTGATCCAGCATTCGCTGCTAGGATTGGGAAAACCAAAAAAAAACCCAATCAGATAACTTCCTATAATGAAATAGTAATGGTTAATAAAAAAATATTCATATTCATAATTGTCGTGTGGCTCGGATCATTCATTATTTTCTCCATCCAGTCCCATTTTTCTTCGTAAATCCATAAAGTGTGGAGCGGGTAACGGCTTAGTTAGAATGTCAGCAAGTTCGTTCTCTGTGGAAATATACTCAATACAAATTACATTATTTTTTATTTGCTCTCTCGTAAAATAATATTTTATATCAATATGTTTAGATCTTTTATGGCATGACGGATTATTAGCTATACTAATACATCCCTGATTATCTTTATATATTTTTATAGGTCTTTGAAATTTAATATGAACACTTTCTAATAGGAATCTCAACCATAAAGCTTCTCTTACAGCTTCGAACAAGGCCATGTATTCTGCCTCAGTCGATGAAGCAACTACTGAATTTTGCCTTTTTGTATTCCAGCATATAAGATTTTGGTTAAACATTTTCGATGAAGCAGCTACTGAATTTTTCCTTCCTGTATTCCAGCATATAAGATTTTGGTTAAACATTTTCGATAAGCCACAAACTGAATGTTGCCTTTCTGTATTCCAGCATATAAGATTTTGGTTAAACATTTTGAATAAAAACCATGTACTATTTCTATCGATTTCATTTCCTCCCCAGTCAGAGTCTGCGTACCCTACAAATATATTTTCAAAACTCGAATTCCTTTTAAATTCTAACTTCATATCAATATTCCCTTTTAGATATCTAAGAATCCCTTTCAAACATAGCCATAATTCTGCATTATTTTTATTCATATATCGACTTAAAATATTAACAGCAGTGGCCAAATCTGGACGTGTACATAACATAACATACATAAGACAACCAACTAAATTCGGACAAGGCGCGTCATGCCATTCATCTGAATTTAATAATTCATAATTAAGCTTGCTTGCCAGTTGAGTACTGACTGATTTACAATCACTCATATTGAAATTATTCAAAATCTTTTTAATATAAGCAGCTTGACTTAAAAGTATTTTATCATCATCAATTTCTATTCTCATTGCAATAAAATATCGTATTTCTTCCAAGTCAGTCATTCTGAACTTGTTCATTAAATATGATTTGAAACATTTTCTCTAAGTCTGATGTGGCAATAACTAAATCGTCTACATAAAGAAGTAAATATATGTTTTCTTATAAAGAACATAAATACATCGATCTACCGGTGAATTTACAAATCCACATTCTTTTAACGCTTGTTCAAATACCTCAAACCAGCATCTTGCTGCTTGTTTAAGGCCGTAAATAGCTTTATTCAATTTACATACACTATTAGCACTAGATAATACACCTTGGGGCACTCTCATATAGATTTCTTCTTTTAATTTTCCACTTAGAAAATCACTTTTTACATCCATGTGATGTACCTTCAAATCATATTGGACTGAAATGGATAATATGAAACGAAAACTTGTTATTCTAGCCACAGGAGAAAAATGTTTCTTCATAATCTATAAGATATTTCTGAGTAAACCCACGTGCCACTAATCTAGCTTTGTATCTTATTGGATTTCCAAATTCGTCAGACTTCAACGTAAGAACCCATTTACTGTCAACAATATTTACATTGTCAGGCGGCTTAAAATTCGACCAGGTATTATTAAAGTCATTCAGTTTTAATAGCAGTCTCCCACAGACATTTGTCACTCCTACTTTGTATTTCTTCGAAAGAATTTGGAACATCACTAAATATTGTAAATATTGTTATTGTAATCGATTTCATCTTCTTTGTAAGATATGTGTGGCCTGTTCTTTAGCCTATCATTTCTTCTAGAACTACATTCATTACTTTCATTAGGATGTTTTGTGTCAAATCTTTTGTCCATACTGTTATTCTGGATATTTATTTTATCATTCAAGAAATTCATTTTATCACAATCCTTACTCTCATTCAGGATACTAACATGATCACTCTCCTTACTCTCATTCAGGATACTAACATGCGCACTCTCCTTACTCTCATTCAGGATACTAACATGATCACTCTCCTTACTCTCATTCAGGATATTCGTATTCTCAATCTCCTTACTCTCATTCATGATATTCGTGTTATCAATCTCCTTACTCTCATTCAGGATATTCGTATTAGCAACCTCCTTACTCTCATTCAGGAATTCCACTCCACTTTTAACAGCTCTTGAATTGATCATGTTTGTTTCATCTACGATTACAACATTGCAACAAGATTGCAACAACAACCGTTTGGTCGCCAGTTTTGGACACATTTTTATCAAAACGATTTAACATAAACGCGAAGCCGGGTTGAGTTGTTTCTATTGTGCGTGTTTGTTATTTTCTTTATTATTATCGTTTATTAATCTTTTGTACGCATAACAATCTTTCTTAATACGCCCGTCCTTGCCACATTGATGACACTTGATATTAAATTTCACCTTTCCCTTAAATGGCTTGCGAATTACACTGTTATTATTTTTAAATGATTTATTTTTATAGCTGTTGTTATTATATACCGTTGCTTTCATAACTTTCCTACTTGTATCGCTGCTATCATTTTTAATTTTTATTTCGTGATCAAGCAATCTGTTCCTTACAAAAGCTAAAGTAAGGTTTTCCTCAGCTAAGGTCTCGATTGCAATTATTACCCCGTCATATGACGATGGCAAGGTTAATAATAAGTGCGACACTTTGTCCATTTCGTCGATTTTCGCTCCTGAAGCTAACAATTCACTAATTAATCCGTCGAAAATATTGAAATGGCACAACAGTGTTGTCTCACTCAGCAACTTCAGGAAAAGCAATCGTTTTCTAACAGCTAACTGCGTCGTGAGACTCTTTCGTTCATAGATGGCGTCCAAATTTCTAAGAATTTGTCGCGTCGTGTTGTCGCTTGTCGCAAAATGTAGAAAAAAGTCTCTAAGGTATTCTACCAAAGTGCTTTTTGCAACACACTCTGCCTTTTTTCCACGAATCGTCAACCTCATCAGGAATATTCTGGTCAATTACTTTTAAAACATCCAATTCGGCTAATAGAGCTCTGATTCTGAATTTCCAAACCGAATACCGAATTAATTCCCCGTCAAAAGCCTTTATGTTGCGTCTTTTTCATGGTATTTAACACACACACGCAGCTACATGTATGGATGGGAAACCGAATTTCACGAACTAACTAAAATTTCACTGGTCTAAATATATTGGGCGTAGCCTGGGCCCATAACCTGTAGGGATTCCAAGTTTAAATAAATAGATCAGCGTATTTCGTACTTAATTATTGTTTCTTTTATTTAGCACAGCACAATCAACCACAGCCATAGAGTAAGAAACTATATAGAGGTTTCATTTGCTCTGCCCGCGCTCTCGAGTGACTTTGCCAGTGATGCCACGTAGGGAAAAACGGAAAAAAGAGAGTTTTCATTTGTTCGAATCGAGCTGAATCATGCCCAGGTGAATTCGTTCGCTGCACTGCTCGCACTTATTCCTAAGGATAGGTGGAAAACTCCATACATGCTTGTGCCTCGCACATGTTGGGTGGGTGAGAAACGAAGTTAGAAGAAGTTAGCTGAACATGACTAGCAGACGGCAGAGGCCGGGCAGACAAAGAAACCTCTATATAGTTGCTTACTCTATGCCACAGCTTACGAGATCCGAAACCATAGAGTAAGAAACTATATAGAGGTTTCATTTGCTCTGCCCGGGCCTCTGCCAAAGCTCTGCTGAGAGCCATGTTCGAAGCTAACTTCTTCTAACTTCGGTTTCTCACCACTTCTAACATGTGTGAATCACAAGCAATAGTATGGGGAGTTTTCGCACCTATCCTTAGGAATAGGAGCGAGCAGTGCAGCAATAAGAATTCACCATGGGCATGGATTCAAGCTCGATTCGAACAAATGAAAAACTCTCTTTTTTTCCGTTTTTTCCCTACGTGGCATCACTGGCAATGTCACTCGAGAGCGCGGGCAGAGCAAATGAAACCTCTATATAGTTTCTTACTCTATGCCGTAACATCATAGAGTAAGAAACTATATAGAGGTTTCATTTGCTCTGCTCGGGCCTCTGCCAAAGCTCTGCTGAGAGCCATGTTCGAAGCTAACTTCTTCTAACTTCGGTTTCTCACCACTTCTAACATGTGTGAAGCACAAGCAATAGTATGGGGAGTTTCCGCACCTATCCTTAGGAATAAGAGCGAGCAGTGCAGCAATAAGAATTCACCATGGGCATGGATTCAAGCTCGATTCGAACAAATGAAAAACTCTCTTTTTTTCCGTTTTTCCCCTACGTGGCATCACTGGCAAAGTCACTCGGGAGCGCGGGCAGAGCAAATGAAACCTCTATATAGTTTCTTACTCTATGCCGAAACATCATAGAGCATAGCATAGAGTAAGAAACTATATAGAGGTTTCATTTGCTCTGCCCGGGCCTCTGCCAAAGCTCTGCTGCGAGCCATGTTCGAAGCTAACTTCTTCTAACTTCGGTTTCTCACCACTTATAACATATGCGAAGCACAAGCAATAGTTTGGGGAGTTATTGCACCTATCCTTACGAATAAGAGCGAGCAGTGCAGCAATAATAATTCACCATGGGCATGGATTCAAGCTCGATTCGAACAAATGAAAAACTCTCTTTTTTTCCGTTTTTCCCCTACGTGGCATCACTGGCAAAGTCACTCGAGAGCGCGGGCAGAGAAAATGAAACCCTATATAGTTTCTTACTCTAAGAATTCAAAAGGATATGATATCAAAAGGAAGTAACACGGTAGTTGTAACCACGATAGAGTGCAAGTACTTGGAAAGATTTTGGGAATTAGAAGAAGAAAGTAAGGAAGATTTAGAGTCCGAGATATGTGAAGAAAATTTTACGAAAACAACACACATAGACTCTTCAGTACGATATGTTGTGAAGATGCCTTTTAAGGAAAAGTAAACCTTGGGGGAATCGAAAGGCCAAGCCATGGAAACATTTTTGAATTTGGAGAAAAAACTAGTAAGAAATCAAAACCTAAAAGAACAGTACTGCAAGTTTATGACAGAATACATGTCTTTTGGGCATATGGTTGAGGCAAACTCAGAAGGTAAGTATGATTTACCACATCAAGCCGTAATTAGAAATACGAGCTTAACTACAAAATTAACGGTTGTGTTTGATGCGTCAGCAAACACCACTAATAATAAATATCTTAACATTATGTGGATTGGACCTAGAGTTCAAAACGATATTTTCGTAATTATTTCAAGTTTGAAAATCGCCCCGATCGGACGTCTATATCCTATAGCTCCCATAGGAACAATCGGATATAACTTGCAAGAATCGATGATATTTCGTGCACTCATAGTGCACGAAACTTTAAAACTTTATTTTTTCTAAATCCAAGAAAAAATTTATATTTTCAAGAAATTTCTTGAATCAAGAAAGTGTTTCTCAAATGTACAAATTGTCGCCATAAACTAAACTCGCCTTAAGTCCAAGAAAGAATTTCTATATTTTAGTAAAAATTGTACTTGTTTTTAGAATTTTTTTCTTAAAATTAGGAATTCTGCCCTAAAAAATTATTTACTTTAAAAAACAGACAAATTTTCTGAAATTAACCTTAAAATTCGATAACCCTAAAAAATAGAAACGATTTCTTAAATAGAAACGATTTCTTAAATATAAAAATATTTTCTTAAATATAAAAATATTTTCTTAAATATAAAAATATTTTCTTAAATATAAAAATATTTTCTTAAATATAGAAATATTTTCTAAAAAATAAAAATTAATCCCAAAATATGCAAATTTTTCTATAACATAGGAAACATTTTCTAAAATTACCATAAAATTGTTTTAACCCTGTCCGAGTAGCCTAGGGGTTAGAACGTCTGACCAGAAATCTAAGCACCGCAAGTTCAATATCAGCTGCCGACATCTTTCTTTTTTTCTTTTTTTTTTTACTTGTGTGTAAACACAGATGAGAAGTAATGCTTAGAACGAATAAATGTTGTACCATTTATTGAAAAGTAATTTAAATATTTTTTGAAATATGAAATATCATCTTAGAAAATTTATTTTAAATATTTCGACTTTCACAGTTGCGACTTAACGAGTTCTAAAAACTTTTTTAAGCTAATATTCTTCTTTGCCGTGCGTTCTTCGCTCGCGACCGTGGCTCCATTCATTGTCTTCGAACTCACGCGCGGGAGACCTGGGTTCAAATCCCACCGACGGTCGGAATAAAATTATAAGTTTTTTCGGATAAGATAAAGATACTTATCGGATTTTACTTGTAAGAACTGAAATAAATCATAATTGTACTAATTTCTCTCTCTCTTTCCCCACAGAATTACAGTTGAAATAGATATTGGCAATTTACTAGTGAAATACTAATACAAACTTTGTGACTTTTCTAAAAAAAAAGTGAAGTGCCTAAATCATATACGTACATATGTATACACATACATAAATATACTTAAGTCCATAAATCCTGAATAAAAAATTACATCATGATGAATGTAGGCACATTTTTTCTAATTTTTAGAAAAAATACCGTAAAATTGATGGTTAGATGCCCTACTTTTAAGAAATATTTTTTTATATTATAGAAAAGTTTTTCTTGTTTTTATGGCTCTTTGCCTTACATTTTAAAAAGGAACGCAAAAATTTAAGGTGCGATGCATTAGAAGACAAAAATAAGGATACATAACTAACCTAGCTGCTGGTCAGGAAAATGAAACAATTCAAAGTATAGTTAACGAAATAGGTGTCATAAAGTATGATTTCGCTATAAATATAATATAACCGTTTTTAAAATTGTTAGGATTCCAAGTTTAAATAAATAGATCAACGTATTTCGTATTTAATTATTGTTTCTTTTATTTAGCACAGCACAATCAACCACAGCTTACGAGATCAGAAATAAGAGAGAGAGATTAACCGAGTGGTTCACGTTTGTGACGCTATGGCCAACCGTCTAAGGGTATAGTGGCAACTCCCCAGTAGTGGTAAGCAGCAAAGTCATTTTTGGTAAACTAGATCATTCGATCCAAGCATAGAGTAAGAACCTATATAGAGGTTCCATTTGCTCTGCCCGCGCTCTCGAGTGACTTTGCCAGTGATGCCACGTAGGGGAAAAACGGAAAAAAGAGAGTTTTTCATTTGTTCGAATCGAGCTTGAATCCATGCCCATGGTGAATTATTATTGCTGCACTGCTCGCTCTTATTCGTAAGGATAGGTGCAAAAACTCCTCATACTATTGCTTGTGCTTCGCACATGTTAGAAGTGGTGAGAAACCGAAGTTAGAAGAAGTTAGCTTCGAACATGACTCTCAGCAGAGCTTTGGCAGAGGCCCGGGCAGAGCAAATGAAACCTCTATATAGTTTCTTACTCTATGCTATGCTCTATGATGTTTCGGCATAGAGTAAAAAACTATATAGAGGTTTCATTTGCTCTGCCCGCGCTCTCGAGTGACTTTGCCAGTGATGCCACGTAGGGGAAAAACGGAAAAAAGAGAGTTTTTCATTTGTTCGAATCGAGCTTGAATCCATGCTCATGGTGAATTCTTATTGCTGCACTGCTCGCTCTTATTCCTAAGGATAGGTGCGAAAACTCCCCATACTATTGCTTGTGCTTCGCACATGTTAGAAGTGGTGAGAAACCGAAGTTAGAAGAAATTAGCTTCGAACATGGCTCTCAGCAGAGCTTTGGCAGAGGCCCGGGCAGAGCAAATGAAACCTCTATAGAGGTTTCGTTTGCTCTGCCCGCGCTCTCGAGTGACATTGCCAGTGATGCCACGTAGGGAAAAAACGAAAAAAAAGAGAGTTTTTCATTTGTTCGAATCGAGCTTGAATCCATGCCCATGGTGAATTCTTATTGCTGCACTGCTCGCTCCTATTCCTAAGGATAGGTGCGAAAACTCCCCATACTATTGCTTGTGCTTCGCACATGTTAGAAGTGGTGAGAAACCGAAGTTAGAAGAAATTAGCTTCGAACATGGCTCTCAG
>JAECXW010000604.1:0-62440 GCA_018153365.1 Drosophila fuyamai | reverse complement strand
TGACAGTGTTAATTAATAATACATTTTTATGCATGGTTTATATTCAATTAATAAGACTACCTGTTGACCAATTCTTGACTGGAACTTGTCTGTTAACAAAATAATAATTATCAGTAATCTTCTGTGTCTTATTGTTTCTATTTTTACAGGGGAGCTGCAATAATCGAAAATTTGCATTATAAACAAATTTATGATCGTCGAGAATATGAAAAAAATGTCTTGGATAGTAAAATTAAAATGGAACGAATTCGTGCAACCAAACAAAAAAAATAACCGTAAGTATATCCACTATAGTCACTCTCGTAATATTAAACTTCTCAAAGGCTGTGAATAAGGACATAATTGGCTTATTTTAAAAAATTGTTTTTTTGTACAAAAGTCACGTTTCAGGTTGAGTCAACTAATTAAAATATCGATAAACTTCGTTTTGATTCATGCTATTTCTTAATCAAACTATTAACAACTGGTAAAATAAATTTTCTTGGCGGCAAAATTTAGATCTCCCATTAAAAAGATTAATTTTTTAGGGGAACTCTATGTATGTTTTAAAACTTCTTGCTTTTTGACTTTCCTTAAATCTGAGAGGCGACATTGCTGCAGAGTACACCTGCTAGCACCAGCTTGTTAGGGTTCATGATTTCCCCAACACAACTTTCATAATTATGTATCCGAAGAGACTCAATTAGGGGAAATTTACGAAAGTCGATCATTGCTCCGGGTCCTTTATTATGAACGTCTGAGTAGCTGGCGCATATGTTTGCCGAAGATTAATACACCGTATATCCCTATACATATTTGCTTTCTACCACCCACGATGCAATTAGGTTTACGATTCTCGGGTTTCGGTTTGCTAACGTTAACTGTGTCTCATTTTGCAAACTTGGTAATTTAAATTCAAGAACTTCCCTAGCTACTTTTATCGTAGCTCTTACCCGGCTCTAGCTCAATGGATTCTAGTCGCCTTGATACTGACTTTCACTAGATTCAGGCTATAGCTAAAAGCGAATTCGCCTCGTTTATAACACGGGCCCATCTTTTGCGTTATTGTTAGTTGGAAGTCATCCAACTTCTAATAGTGTATATGTTCCTTGTATAAAGACAATTTTTTTATGGTATTCGGTTGACTTAATCCCATATAACATATTTTACACGGAAGCCAAATTGATGTATCGAAATCGTTCGAAATTGTCTATTTCTTGATATGTGGTTCTTTTCAATCTTTTCAAACTCAAGCAGGATATATGTCAAAGTTACTATTTATTGTTCTATAATAAAACCGAACTCTTGAATGGCAATACGGGCGACTATATATACATATTAATATATCATAAATACGAAAATATAGACACATTGGGGAGAGGCATAGGTGACCCTCGGAAAATAACAAATATATCTGAAACAAATATAAATAATAACTACGAGGTCCAAGTTAAAAATAAGGTTCCCACATTTTTTTCAGGTGCAAGTCATTTATTATTCCAATCTGAAAGCTTGTATTTCAAACTATTTTTCACATAGTCGCCAGATCTTTCAACGCAAATTTTCTGACGAAGCGTTGTCCACCAAATTTTTTGGTCAAAATGTTGTCGATGTGTTTTTGATAAGCCTGAGGAACCTGATCAGCAAGCTCCCGAAGTGTTACTCTTCGATCCTCGAGGAGAATGCGCTCAATCTTCGCCACGACTTCGTCGGACACTGATGGCCTCCCGCTCCTTTCTTGTCGTGAACGTCTATGCGTCCTTCGGAGAACTCCCTGCACCATTCGCGGACGTGTTGGACGCTAATGCAAGCCTGTCCATAAACTTCTTCCATCTGGCAATTTCAAATTATGCCGACGGCATAGCCCAGTGAACATTTCTCCCGAACCAAAGCCAAGGTTTTTAATTCCACCGTTCCGGCTCCGCTCAAAAATAAGCATTTATAATTATAATTATTATTTAATTTTTTGCGGCAAAGTAATTAATTTATTTAATGGATTAATTAATTTATTTTTTATTGAGTTTTCGGATTTTTTTTGCGATCAAATATATTTTCCAAACCCAAAAAAATAAGTAAATAACTAAATACCATAAAATTATTTGGCAACAATAACTAAGGTAAAAAAAGTAAAAAAACAAAAAAAAACAAAAGAAGTCAACAATGATAGTAACAAGATATACAAATAGATAAATAAGATATATAATCAATACAGTTTCATCGATTTCAAAATATTTTCTTCCGATTCTTCTCTTTGTTTATGCCACTGTGCTTGCTATTCTGTCTCAATTAACACCAACGGCCATTCCAAGGGCAAAAAGCGACGAGTCCGTCGAGACTATCTCCGGTCCCCCGTCAAGGCTTTCTCGGTCGCCCTCAAAAAGTTTATTGCCTCAACAGACCGGGTTAGCCAATTTCAAGCGGATATTCATACTCCGAGCGGCGCTGAACCAGAACGACTATCCCCTGGCATGTGCCAAGTCCATCGTGACCAAATCCGGGCCTTGTGGGAAAAGGTGGAGAAGAGCTATGAAAGTTGCTCCGATCTTCTGTCCGCGTCCACCGACAGTACGGCCACCTCGACAGTGCTTGAATCCAAGTACAGTTAATGCTACTCCGTATATTCGAGATGTTTGGTCCAGCTTCAGGACATAATAGACAAGGCCGCCTCCCAGCCCATTCAGGCTGCTGTCAGTGTTCCAACACCGCCGTCTACGGGCTGTCGTTTGCCACCAGTCGAAACCAAAATTTTCGCTGGTGATTACCTGCGTTGGACCACCTTCAGAGATCTTTTTACCGCGATATACATACACAACTCGCGTCTTACACCGATCGAGAAGTTGTTCCACCTATTGTCCAAAACAAGTGGCGATGCGCACGCCATTGTTTCCAAAGCCCCGCTGACCAACGAAGGGTTTATCTCCGCGTGGCGAAGCCTCACCGACCGCTTGAAAATTGGCGGTTATTAGTCAATAGCCAGTTAAAAAATCCTCTTCAACATTCAGGCAGTGCCCCAAGAGTCCGGAGCCGCTCTGAAGGAGCTGCAAGGCAGCTACGAGGCCAGAATTACTCCAGCCCCAAGAGGGTGCGATCTCAGCTCCAGAGAGAATCATCCTGTTCGCTTATGTACGCGCTTCCTTGAGATGGATGTAAATGGTCGCTCCGACTACATTAAGAAAAAGCAGCTTTGCCTGAACTGTTTTGCACGAGGGCACCTGCAACGGGATTGTACTAGCGCGCATAGCAGCTTCACGTGCCACAGCCGTCATCACACCCTCCTGCACCGCGGTAATCCATTCGCGGGCGCTCCAAGTCCGACTGCGCCTTCCAGGTCTCGACCCGCGCCTACTACAAGAGGCGCGAGCCCCACAGAGGATCACTCTGATGTGCAAGTGTGCTTCGCTTCCGGCTCAAGAGCTGGGCACAGCCCTCATTAACATTTACCATTTAGGGTGCAATTTCCAGGCGCGAGCACTGATCGACTCTGGTTCCGAGGCAAGCTTTATTACGGAGAGACCATTCAACCTCGTCAAACTTCCATTCAAGACTATCCAGGCCCAAGTCTCTGGTCTTAACCAAACCGTTGCCGCTCAGTCCACGAAACTCTGTCATTTTTCTATTCGATCGCCTTCCAGACCCGGGGTGCATTTAGAAACTTCAGTTTACGTTCTTCCGCAGCTGGCCGGAAATCTGCCTTTGTATCTAGTCCCTCGAGACCTTCTTAAGGGAATTCCTGACACCCCCTTGCGGATCCCAAGTTCTTCGAGAGCAACCAAATCGATGTCTTGATAGGAGCCGACATTCTTCCGTCCATCCTCCTCGGCAACGCTAGGGCTAACATTTGCGGTTCACTTCTCGGCCAGGAAACCATTTTTAGATGGGTGTTGACAAGACCCATATATCCAGCGGCTCCCCGCAATTTGTCCGCCTTCTCCACTTGAGTTACCTGCGGACTCGACGACTCGTTGGATCATCCCCTTAACAAATTCTGGGAGGTGGAGGAAGTGCCCACACAGATAGTCCCCGAGTCTGATTCCGTCTGTGAACACAATTTTGTCCAGACTACAAGAAGGGACAATCGTGGCAAATACGTTGTGATGCCCCCTTGCGCGAACCCCAGCATAGTGGTTCCGAGCTCGCATCTACACGATCCTTTGCTCTGGTTCAATTTCCACGCCTGCGCAGCGCCATCGCATTGGAACACAGACGAACTCGAGGTATGCAATCCTACAGTCGCCGAGTCTGTAGCGGGATCCATCCACTTCGGAAGTGTCGTCGGTTTCTCCGTCTGAATGCCGAGAAGAGGCTCCGGGCTGTCCTTTCCAACCGGTACTACCACCGCGGTTTGGCCCACGAGCATTTCGACGGATCGTGTCGGCGAGGTGATCGCTGCAAAACGTGCGGCCAGGATCACCACAGTCTTCTTCATCTCTCGGAACCACCGATGGCATCACGGCAGTCCCGCCCGGCAGCACGCCGGTCGCAGAGATCCGTTGCCACCCCACAACACTCCTCAGCCCCTCCTCGGCCCTCGTCCGCCACTCCACGGCATTCCTCAGCCGCTCCTCGGCCCTCGTCCGCCACCCCACGGCACGCATCCGCCCCTTCACGGCATTCTTCAGCCGCTCCTCGGCCCTCGTCCGCCACCCCACGGCACGCATCCGTTACTTCACGGCATTCTTCAGCCGCTCCTCGGCCCTCGTCCGCCACCCCACGGCACGCAACCGCCACTCCGCGGCAATTTTCTGCTAGTCGTCGGGGTGCCATGCAGCCCGCGGTCGCCGCTCCGTCCTTGACGTCCCTCCTACAGCGGCACAGCGTCAACCTCCTACCGACGGCTTTGATGCGTTTAGAGACCGGGAGTCGAGTTTTCGACACTGCGGCGCTGATCGACCCGTGTACGCCTATGAGCTGCATCGACGCTTCGCTAGCGTCGAGTTTCCGCTTGCCAACCACCAACGTGGGAGGCGAACAGATCTGTTCGGCAACCGTGGGGTCCAGAATCGACAGCGCTGTCCGGCTCGACGCAATTTTTAAAAGAGAGCCTCACGTGCGCATCCGCACTCCAATCCGGGAGCTGAGCGACGCAGTAAGGACCCACTTCCGGGACATTACGCTGGCTGATGAGCGGTTCTATCTCCCTGCGACGATTTCCATCATCCTGGGCGCGGATATTTATCCGAGTGTAGCCCAGAGCACCGTGTTTGGGTGGGTCGTGTCCGGAGCCTGCCACCAGCCGTGAGGGGCGCTTATCATTACGAGGATACAACCACAAGCATAAGCCACCAGAGAAGAACAGCCAGTAGTAGTTCTATCGGAGTAATGCTACCAGAGAGTCGCTACAGAGGGGTGCTACCAGAGCAGGGAAAAGTAAGCAGGGAAAGTACTACAAGGACTATTAAAGAAGTTCTGCCCAAGAAGAATCAGCAGAAGAGGTGTTTACAGAGGGGTACTGCTCGAAGAAGTTCTAAGAGCTGTGCTGACGAAGCTGAACAGAAGAGTTGCAACTGCCTAGAAGAGCTGCAACTGACGAGTAGAGCTGCAACTACCTAGAAGAGCTGCAACTACCCAGAAGAGCTGTAACTGACGAGAAGAGCTGCAACTAACCAGAAGAGCTGCAACTGACGAGTAGAGCTGCAACTATCCAGAAGAGCTGCAACTACCCAGTAAAGTTGCAACTACCTAGAAGAGCTGCAACTACCCAGTAGAGCTGCAACTGCTTTCTTTTGTAGATTAACAAAGAATTGTAAACGACATCTTAATCGCAACCATGGACTCGAAAACTATTTTATCGATGACAGTAGCTTCTCTTAGGGAAAAGCTAAATGAGTTGGGCTTGAACACGGATGGTAGGAAGAGCACTTTGCTGGATAGACTTTTGGATCATTTCGAGGTGACACGTGCTGTTGATGTTGAAGCTATTAGGAGCATAAATTCGAGATTAACATTAAGAGATGTTCAGGATAGCATTTCGTCTTTTTCAGGATCAGATAGCAAGACAAAAGCCATTGGCTTAACGAATTCGAAGATGTAGCTATAACTGTAGGTTGGGATAACCTTAAAAAATATATTTATGCAAAACAACTTTTAAGTGGAGCAGCTAGGCTTTTCATTACAAGTTTGTCAGGAGTGCGAGGTTGGAATAAATTAAAGTCCGAGCTGGAAAATTATTTTGGAAAACAGTTGTGTTCGGCAGATGTCCACAAAATGTTAAGACTTAGAGAGAAGAAAGTGTCAGAAACATGTTTAGAATATTTGTATAGTCTAATAGAATTAAGCAAACCTATTAAGCTAGAAGAAGAAAGCTTAGAGTCTTATTTTATTGAAGGAGTATCTGACAGCAAAGCAAACAAAGCCGGCTTGTATAGAGCTAAAGCCGTAAAGGAGCTCAAAGTTGAAATAGAAATCTATGAGAAAAATAATTCTTACAATAACCAGAGACAAGTTAAGAATGGAAGGACATTTCGCTAAAGAATGCGTCGACCAAGTAATTTGCTACGAATGCCATAAAACTGGTCATATTGCTAAGCAGTGTGATGAAGTGAAACAGTCGTCCACGGTCAAGAGGGAAGCAACAAATGTAATTGAGGATAAATCCCCAAAGGAAGGCCTAATTTTCAAAAACTTCAGAGCTTTACCGCAATGATAGATTCTGGCAGCGATCTAAGTCTCATGAGAGAAGATGTGTTCAACAAATTCGACAGACTGCAACTGAGAAAAGAGAACAAGCATTTGAATGGCATTGGAAGAGGTGAACTGATTACCACAGGATGTTTTGACTTAGACGTATTTGTTGACAATATAAGCTTTACAATAACTTTTCACGTAGTTAAACAAGAAGGGTTTGAGTATACGTCTATTGTTGGCAATAATATACTTCAGAAGGTCGACATATTGTTCAGTACAAATTTGAAAATAAGGAGAGACAATTTCCCCATGGCATTGATCGATGACGTGATAGATCGCTTGCAAGGCTCAAAAGTCTTTACTACTTTAGATTTAGCAAAAGGATTTTTTCACTTACCTTTCGAAGCTTATTCAAGAAAGTTTACTGCCTTCGTAACTTACAACGGGCAATATGACTTTACACATGTCCCGTTCGGTATAAGCAACTCCCCCGCAGTATTCTGTCGCTATGTAGGAGCCGTACTAAGAGACCTGATACAGTCCAAGAAAATTGTCGTATACATGGATTAATGTCATCCAACAATTGATGAGATTACAGGTCTATTGGCATTAAAAAAGGTATTGCAAGTAGCATCTAGAGCAGAGCTGCGTATCAAGTGGGAAAAATGTCGGTTTTTGAAGCGGAAAATTACATTCCTAGGATACGTAATTGAAAACGCAACTATTTCACCGACAGAGGATAAGGTCAAAGCTGTTGTTAACTACCCAGTACCGCAAAGCAGAAAGGCACTTGAAAGATTTTTGGGACTAACATCATATTTGCGTCGTTTCATAAGAGGCTAATGCTCTGGCAGCGAAACCTTTAAGTAAAATACTTCGTAAGACAGACAAGTCGCGAGAGGGAAAGAACATTCAGTTAGACGTTCAGTTAGCTTAGTCAGCTTCAAGAATCTGAACAGCTTTATAGTTTTAAAACTATATGATCCTTGCGCCATCACCGAAGTCGACACAGACGCGAGTAAATTCGGATTTGGAGGAATTCTCAAGGAAAAAGACTCAGAAGATCAATTATTTCACAGTGTGAGGAGAAATACAGCGCGTATGAACTAGAAGTTTTACCAGTCATCAATTCCGTTAAGAAGTGGAGTATAATCTGTTGAAAATACATTTGCCATGACCATGAAAAAAAACGATGTCCCACCAAGAGTCGCCCGATGGGCTATGTTCTTACTGGAGTTCAAATTTTCCGTTCAATACAGAGCAGGAAATCAGATGTAACACGTAGATGCACTCAGTCGCCTAAATTGCTTTCTTATCGAAGATTCAACAAAATATCGACTAAGGGAAACGCAGAACCGGGATGATTGGATTAAAGCAGTTAAAAAAGTACTTGATAGCGTCGAGACTTACGAGGATTTTTTCGTTAAAAACAACATACTCTACAAAGATGTTGCGAAAGAGCTTTTAGTTGTTCCAGAATCCATGCAAGAAGGCATAATCAGAATAGTGCATATCGAAGGCCACTATGGAGCAAAGAAGACTAAGGAGTTAATTGAGAAAGCGTATTACATCAAAAATATTCAAGACAAGGTGGAAAGATTTGTCAAGAGCTGCGTAGAATGCCTTATTATAGATTCCAAGAGAGGTAAGAAAGAAGGATTGTTGACGACAATCGACAAAATTTAAGAACCGCTGGGTACATACCACATTAATCACGTCGGACCGCTTACGGACACCAAGAAGAAATACAATCACATTTTAGTAAGTAGTAAGTAGTAAACAAACTCGAAAAACAATCTGCGATTTTCGGAAACCCTCGACGCATAGTAACGGAGAGAGGCACCGCTTTAACATCCAGTTCATTCAAGGACTATTGCAGTAGCCAAGGAATCCAATTGTTGCAGATAACAACAGGCATGCCAAGGGGTAATGTAAATGTTGAGAGGATCTTTAAATTATTTGAGTTTTTCCTGCTCGAGGTCAACAATTGAAAAAGGTTTAAAATAAAAGTTTTTAAATTTTATTTTTTATTTTTTCTCTCCAATATATTTCGGTTGCACCTCGGCAACCGTCTTCAGGGCAACTATAATCAACATAAAAACACATAAAATAACATAAATTTAGACAATAAAAAACAAATCTTTAAAAGTTATGACACCAACATAATTTTACACGTCTGCACCGTCGGACGTGGAAATTAATACTACTTGTTATTAAGTAAGTGTCTGTAAATGTGAGCGCAATTTTCAACGTCTGTTTTGTAGTTCAGTCTTATGCTTGTGGGTGTGTTTGTTATATGTAACATTTCTATGGTGAATCGTTTTTTGTAATGTTGTTCTTGTTCCAAAATAGTAGTTGCTTCAAAATTTGGCGAGTGACCGCTGGTTTTACAGTGGGCCATAAGTGCTGTTTTTTGTATATTGGCTTGGAGTCTTAATTTGAAGTCTGATCTGTAATGCGATATTCGAGTTTTTAGTTTGGATTTAGTTGTTCTACAAATTGTCAAATTTTTCATTTATATCTCCATTGCATGGTATTTTATATACAACATTGTTTTGTCAAACATTTGTATTTTGGACTTGGTCTTGTTGAATATTGAACGTAGGGTATTGTTGGGCTTGTGTGCTATTGTTATTTTTTATTTATTATTTTTTATTGTAAAATTCTGACTTTTTAAGGCGTTCTGATAGTCTTGGTATATATGTTACGGACATATATTGTGTAGGTTCTCTACATTTTGTTTTTTATTTCATGTTTTGGTGTCTTTTAATTATAGTTCTAATTATATGATTTGGGAAGTCGTTGTCCTTTAAAATTTGTCTTATTTCATTTTTGGTTTCTTCATGAAGATCCATAAAATCGTCATACCAATGCTAAGCAAACTTTGTCAGAATAACCAAGCAAAATGGTATTGTCACGTGGATAAAGTCCAACAAATTATCAATGGCACACCACCCAGAACGACGAAATATTCTCCTTTCAAAATTCTTGCAGGATTAAATATGCGTAAAAAAAGATGATGACATTAGAAAGCTTCTCGAGGATATAGAAATAGAGGAACTAATTGATGAACGAAACGAAATAAGGAGGAAAGCACAGGAAAATATTGAAAAGGTACAACAGGAAAACAGAAAAAAATTTAATAAGAAAATAAAAATTTTAAACAGAGTACGATATATGTTAATTCGTGGGAATAAATCGAACTCAATGTGGAGTAGGAATGATGCTCAGACCTAAGTTCTTTGGACCCTATAAGGTCTCAAAGAAAATGAAACATGGACGTTACGAGGTTGATAAAATAGGAAACCAAGAGGGACCAAAAATTACAACTACAGCAGCTGAATACATGAAAAAGTAGAGTTAATTCGGGCGCGAATAAAATTTCAGGATGACCGAATGTGGGACTGGTAAAGTTAGTATAAGTTAATCACCCTGTATTTAAGTCAGAAGTATCAGAGGGTCCAGCTCTTTTATTTATCTTAAATTTATTTTATGAATAGCCCTATTTATTAAATCGATGTTATAAAAAGGTATCGAATAGTAAAATGCCAAACAATCGAGGAGGTAGACATTCATTGAAGATCAGAGAGTGCAGCAAGAAAGAAGTGCAGAAAAAGTGAGAATTCGTCTAGAGTGGAAAAGGAGTTCAAGAGTGGTGAGAAGTCGTCGAGAGTGCAGATAAGAAGTTGTTCTCAGTTATCCTTTGAAGTTATTTTTGAATAGTCATGTAGAAGCTGTGTATGCGTCTGGTGTGACTGGCCGGGACAGAGTCAGGGACACGAGGCTGTGGCTGCGAGAAGCGTGTGCTTTAAAAGCCCAGTGCCCTCTCACCCTAGTCTGGAAACGGTAACGCATCCCTAACTTCTCTCGGCCCCGAAGCCAAAGTTATCGAAGACATCCCGGAGCAAAGAGCAACGAGGCGACCAACATCAGCGCATCCCGGAAAGCCAACGGTGGAAGGAGATTCTGGTTCTTAACGGAGAAGGCGTCACGATAGTCCCGGGCCGGCAAATAAAGATCATCAGTATACATCCTAACATTCTGTACGATCTCACAAGACAGTCGCGCGGTCACGTTTATATAAATTTGGTGGGACGAACACACACTCATCTTCAGAGCTAGCCGCACGACATTCGTAGCGAGCAGACAAACAAAATCACTTCGCTACACCCCATTATTATAGTTGGCCTGGTTATTATAATTTTGGTTGTAACAGTTATTTCGGTAGTAATCATTGAAGTCTCCTTAAGGCATCACGCGGCTAAGTCCGTGCTCTTTCTTCCAACTTTTGTCGCGATTAGTGCTTGGTCTATTGTTTGGCGAAACCGGCAGAGTTGAACGAAAAGAGCCTTTCGACAAAGAACCGTGTGCTCGGAAAGAAAGATGTCTCGAACCAGATGCCGTGCGAAAAAGCAATCCTTGACAAATTCCGGCGTCGGCCTTACCTTCAGGTAAGAATTGTGCAGGCCCTTGTGCACGTCAGGAAGGACGCGCGTCCGAACCACTGGTATCTCGAGAGGCGTATGCGTTGAGCCAACGACCCCGCTGCGACTGGTCCCGTGAGAGAAGAGCGAGGACATCGGGGACACCGAGAACAACAAACAGTCAACGCAGGCCCAGCAGAAAGCAAGCTATACTCCTACATATTCTGTCTGCAGCAAAGAGGCCAAGGCGGAAGCGTTCGTCGTGAACCTAGCGTACTGCCACAGTCCTTCCGGCGTACGCCTGAACCTTCAGGTAAAATCTGTGTAGGCGTAGGATGTGACTGGTCAGGACAGAGCCAGGAACAGAAGGATGTGGCTGCGAAAGGCGTAAGCTTTGAGAGCCGAGTGCCTGTTCACCCCAGTTTGGGACAACTGGATGTGGCAGACGAACTCGGGAATCTGCAGTTGCAGGGCTCGCTATAGTATCCGGCACTCGCTCGTCGGCTTTGGGGGTGGAGGTCTTGCGCCTACATATTCGCCTACTGACAACTACTAGCGACAAGAGAGGATAGATAACTAAAACCGGAAGAGAATGATAACTAAATTCTGGAATAAGTATTACGGGGCTGTCCCTGTATGAGAAAGTTAGCTAAGCGAATCCACGGATGGTATTGTGGTCGCGTATGGCCCTCCCAACCTATGATCACCACCTTAAAGCATGACTTCGGTGTCCCCTCTATACCGTACGACCGAGAAATCATCAGCTCAGTTCAGTTCAAACGTTAGATATTCATGGTTTTATTAATGTTTACCATATTAATTAATTTTCTTTAGATAGCGATAAATAAAAATTTATAAAAGAAGTATATATATAGATGATAAAGTAATGCAAGGTAATATTCATAATGGTATATATAATAATAGATAATAGAATAATAATAATATATAATGGATTTAATCGATTTTATTTTTGTTATAAAGAAATAGTTTTCATTTGTTTTAAGTATTGTTAAATAAATAGTTTTGCATTAGTTCTAGGTATTTAGTATGATATTTAGACTTAAGGTCTTCTTTGAGAGACATTCTTTCAAAAATTTTAATTCAAACTTTAAACAATATAGATTTTAAGAGTCAACAATCGGCGACTTTAATTTAAGTTAACTTCATTCAAAAATTTGCTTTTCTATTCGATTTTATCTGCATTACGTGTTAATTAATTTAAAAATTTACCGAATTCATCGCACTTTCTCAATTAATTTAAAACAAAACACCACATCTTTCTGCATAAACATACAAAAACTTAGCATTTCTTAAATTAATACCGCTTCGTGGCTTTTCTTATTTCTTCGGACTCGATTAACTTATTACTTAAATTTTCTTTATAACAATTAACGCTTAACGCTTAATGACGTAGCCACTTGGCCCTTCGAGAACTTATTTTTTCCTATGGTTTACATATCTTTGACTTCATTAATTTTCTTTTCACATTATTTTATAGACTTTTGTTTTATAAAACGCGTTGGTTTTCTTAAAAAAAAAAATCTTGAGCAGATTTGCGCGGCGCGTTTGACATCCCGACAGGTTATGTTGGATTACACCGCCCTGTGGTCTTTAGGTCGCACTACAAGGTCTGCACTTCGAGTACCACATATTTGCCTGGTCGATATAGTATTTCTGGTTACTGATCACTGCAAATCATCCCCCGCGGCACGACCTAGCGTTAGATTCAATTAATTACAGATACCATACCTAGCGATTGTGCCACGTAACTTGATTTTGGGCGTTCGTGTGGCGGCAAATCCTCCAGTTAATTGGCCGAAAAAATATGTTGCGCCTTCGGCCACCAGAAATTTCTAATACCTGTAATATATTTTGGTTGTAGGTTAAACACGCACCAAATTTTAGCCAAATGCAAGTGCACTTACTTCGAATTTCCCTGGCCGATATTTGTGGCTGGACACAGGTTGCTGGATCGCACGTAGAGTACTGGATGCCACTCACAATATGATATTTCGACTTATAGCCCTTCAACACTGAGAAATTTTAAGCTGCTGGCACGTCTATCTCTCTTGCAGGTAGAAATAAGAAGATCGTAACCGGAATCAGATATATACCAGCGAGGCTTTAGGCGGAAATATATATCATATGACGACCGATAGGTGTCTAGAACTTTCCAAAACCACCCTGGCTCAGCTGATCAAGATATCGATCAGCTTTCAGGCTGACTTTTGGTTCGCCAGTCGCTACAGGCGCCGTTACAGAATTCTTGATTGCTGAAATCCCTCAACATCTTTAACAACATATCATTTCCTAACAATTTGACTACCTCAAAAGGTCCATTGAATATTGGAACAAGTTTCTACCGTCTGCCTTCAATCGTTTGCTTTTTTTTTCGGCTAACAATTGAAAAAATTTTAAAATTTTATTTTTTCCAATATATTTTGATTTCACTTCGGCAATCGTTTTCTGGGAAACAAAACAAAAAAAATAAATTTAGGCAATGAAAAACAAAATTAATTATAGTTTTTATTTAAGTAAGTGTCCGGAAGCGCAATTTTGAACGTCTGTTGAACATGTGTGGGTGTGTTTGTTATATGTATGTAAAACTCTATGTTAAAGGTTTTTATATAATGTATATATAGTCGCAGCGTCAAAATTTCGGGATTGACCGGTTCTCTTACAGTGGGCCATAAGTGCTTTTTTTGTATATTTGAATATAATCTTTTGTTTTAAATTTTTTCAATTTTTTCAATCGGAAAAATTTCAAACTAATTATCAAAGGTCGCTAACATATAAAGTTAATGAAAGAAACTTTTAAATTAAAAACAAGTTTATGAAAGGGATGCTTATTTTAGAAAACATGTTTAACACTGGACTCAACGACCACAACCAGATCTAGTTAGGTTTAATTTAAAGAATTCACCCTTAATACATTGCTGAAAAACACAAAAGTCAATTGTATTGAGCACTATTCCGCTATCTAGGAAGCACTCTTGTTATGGTAGTATTTATAAAATAATTTATTGAATGAATTATACACAGAACTAAATAAATTAAAAAGCTAATCCAACAAAATACAATAAATAAACATAGCGTGTATGCTAATTCATGATCATAAAGATCGCTTAGATGAAAATCATTGGCCTCAAGTATACAAATTTTTGATCAGACTACGAGTTAAATTTCCATTAAAGAACGGTACAATTTAACTGTTACGGTACCAACTATCCCTGAAATAAAAGAGAAAGATTAAAATTATCTTACTATTCCCGCTGTCCCTATGAAATCTGAATTATCAGATCAGGACCTAACAGATTCTGATACAAAAAACTATCAAATTCGCAGACGAAATCGTTGCCTATATTGCATATGATATGATTTAAATAATAAAATAAATTTCAGTATCTTTATATAAAATTAAATTGATAAAATTAATCGATTAAATAAATCAATGTCAGTTCGCGCTCAACATCCCTTTTAGTGCAGTCAGATAAAGTACGGCAACCCTGTACTCTGACAACCGCATTTTCGCTCATTCCAATTGTTCTATTGCGATTAGGCTCTCACGAAATCAACACCTATTAAGAGAACCAAGTGCGATCCAAAGACCCACCACGTGGAAAATACTCATAAGTACCACAGGGTATCAAAGTGAAGGCAGTGATGTAGCAACTGGGGAATAGCAGCCGTGCTTGCGCACCGAATTTCGAAGCTCTGTGTGTCCGTGTAAAAACTCCAGGTGAGCCGGCCGAAATATCGTCCGCGAGGGGTTATTAATACCAGTGTTAATACCAGCCTGGGAAAGCCCTTGGCAAGCAACTATTTGCAGTCGGCGATCCAAAACTCTCGTCGCAAGGAGCACCCCCACGCTGCGGAATTTGCTGGCGGCTGCCGCAAGTCCCGGTCGCAGCGGATTCGGCGCATAGCAGTTTCTTATTGGTCAGGCATATAGGAAATACCCACCTAGCTCAGTCCCTAAACGTGTGCGGAACTGGACCAGGCTCAGACCAACGGTCGGCGAGGAGTCTTGGTGACAACCGGCAACGTGTGCTTGATTGGGGTCGCAGAGGATCAGGAGTCGGGCTTAAACCTTATTGCCATATAAAAGGCACCCTCAACTCTCTCGGCAGCAGTTATCTCGTTTTGTGAGGATAGTCGAGATCAACTACAACAACAGTGGACAGCGTGAATCGAAGCAGTGCCCGTATCAGCACATTTAATGAATTAGAATTCAATTCATAAAATTTAGTTTTAATATTACTTTGAATCAAAGCAATACTCATACTCCTTTTTTTATAGAGAATTAATCATTTATTGGCCTCAGGTACATCGAGATCACCTAATATCATTTAAATTTATCCGCGCTCATCAAATCATACAGCACTCCAGTCTACAGGCCTGAGGACTTCGAGGGATTGGTTCGTGAGTACACATATAACTCGATCAGCTAATCTATGCCTCTATAATAAAACGTATGAATATTAGCTTCATGAAACCGATAGTTTTCTAGTTGTCAGTGCCGAGCGCACTTATTATTTACATTTCCTTTATAAAATCGTAAGTTTTATTAACTTTTTGCATTTTTATATTCACTCATTATTTAATTAGTAATTAGATTAGCCGATTAAAATTTAATCACTTAGGATTACGAAAGATTAGGAGTAGCGCTTAGGTTTAAGTTGCATTTAAGGAGAAGAGAAGAAACATGAATTATACCGTAATTAAGTAATTTGAGTGTCAAATGTAGCACGAGTAAAATGAAGTAAAGTTATATTTTATGGGCACCTAAGCTGACGATTTCACTGTACAAGGGTAAGGGCAACCACAATTAGAATGCCTTTACAGGAAGGGCGGGCCAAGGTGAAGAACAATTCCACCTCAGTTCTTCAATAACATGGTCTCCTGTCTCATTTACATATTTTACTTGAAGTGACTGAATCCCCTCCTTAAGTTCGCAACTCTGTCTACAAATTTTATTGTGTGGCCGTGATGCTGATTAGGAAGTAACCCAAAGCCCTGGCCTCTTCCCTGAGCTAGGCCCATCCCGTAGGCAGAGTATGCAACCAATCGTTATCCACTTCACCGTGTTCGTCACAGTAATAAATGGCGCCCAACGTGGGGCTAGCAAAAAGCAGAATTACCAAATATAAATAAAGCTAAGCATCGCAGCCCATGCTTTTACGAGCAGATTTCCTACCTACCCTACAAGTCATCCATCAATACAAGTTAGTTTAGTATCTGAAAACCTTTCCTTAGTCTTCTCTGATTGATGTGTTTTAGGAAATACCTCAAAACCAGGCCAGGGAATAAGTTAAAGGATTAAAGGGAACATTTCATAAGAAAGCGTTCCAAGGTGTAAGTAATTGAGATTTTATTGGTTGGAATAGTACAGCAGTAACTCTTTCTTGTATACTTGAGTTAATAATTGGACTGTAAATATTCATAGAAATTCGAGAATTGTAGTTGTTCAAAAATTTAGAAATACCTCATTTCAGATATTTTTGTTTTCAAATTTCGTCAATATATAGTTTATCAGTTAAGTTGCTTAAATAAATTGAGAATGATTCTAGCTCGAAAATTCAGCAGAATACTCTTTCATTTAACGCAATGAGCTCATCAGATTGTTTTAGATTCAGTGTAAATATGAAAATACAGATGGAAACCATTTTAATATCTTAAGGGAATTCGATACAGAAAAGGATAAGACCCAAGCAATCCCATTAAAAATTCAGGCTTCCGAATTTAATTAGTTGAAATAATAATATTATTATTTAACTGCTATCACTATCTTTTGTTGTTGCGAAATATCGAAAACGAAATAATGTCAGTAAGGCGTAGTCCTAAAAATAGTTCGAGATTGCTCGTTGAGTCGTTGCAGTGCAGTATTTGCAACGACTCCAGCGCAGATGCTGAGTATATTGAAACCTCATGCAGTCAGCGCTTTCATCGCCCATGCTTAACTGCTACAGCAAAATGAAACGTGTCCAATTTGTCGGTACCCATGTTTACCGTCGCAGCTTAATAATAGCGCACGGGAATCCCAGGACACTAATTTAGAAGTTCCGAGAGTTCAAAACGGATCTACTTCAAACTCGCGAACAGGTGCAGTTCCAAGAAATCATACGAATGACAGACCTACCACAAGATCGACCACCACTGCATCTAATATTCGTCATAACGCAATCTCGCAATCTCTTCACCACGTTCCGGAGGTTCGCAAAGAGCAAATAGAATTTCAGAAGGGGGAATCCAGGAACTAATAACGAATGCTTTAGAATCTTTCCAAACTCGACTTTCTTCGGCATTATCAGAACAAATAAGTCTGGCGATTCAAAACCTTAACATGCCTTCATCACAAAGACAATCACTTGAATGGGACACGGCGTTACCTCCAGCAGGCCCACTACCGAGTCAGTCTTTTGACAGTCACTTACCCGTTAACCATAATATATCCGGTAACCCCTCACTAGAAAATCGTAGAGAGGATCATATCATCCGACCTGACCAAATTTCAAGCTTAATTGCCCACTGAAAACTACAGTTTTCGGGTTCAACAATAGACATTTTAGAAGATGATTCATATACCATGTAAATATGTACATTAACTAGGCAATCGTTAAATGGAAATTTTGATGTGCTGTATGAGTAACCAAATTTGTTGTTTGTAGGCCCAGCTTTAACCTTCTTATGGCAATGCCAAGGAGTTCTGAGCAGATGAATTGACGGAAAAATTTTAAAATAATTATCAAAGGTCGCTAGCATATAAAGTTAATGAAGGAAACTTTTAAATTAAAAACAAGTTTATGAAAGGGATGCTTATTTTAGAAAACATGTTTAACACTGGACTCAACGACCACAAATTAGGTTTAATTTAAAGAATTCACCCTTAATACATTGCTGAAAAACACAAAAGTCAATTGTATTGAGCACTATTCCGCTATCTAGGGTGGACTCTTGTTATGGTAGTATTTATAAATTAATTTATTGAATGAATTATACACAGAACTAAATAAATAAAAAGCTATTTTGATAAGATAAATAATTTATCAACGTAAAATTGGACAATCCAACAAAATACAATAAATAAACATAGCGAGTATGCTAATTCATGATCATAAAGATCGCTTAGATAAAAATCATTGGTCTCAAGTATACAAATTTTTGATCAGACTACGAGTTAAATTTCCATTAAAGAACGGTACAATTTAACTGTTACGGTACCAACTATCCCTGAAATAAAAGAGAAAGATTAAAATTATCTTACTATTCCCGCTGCCCCTATGCAATCTGAATTATCAGATCAGGACCTAACAGATTCTGATACAAAAAACTATCATAATCGCAGACGAAATCGTTGGCTATACTGTACTCCCGAGGAGAACAAACGTAACATGTGTGAGGGTACGCATATGATATGATTTAAATAATAAAATAAATTTCAGTATCTTTATATAAAATTAAATTGATAAAATAAATCGATTAAATAAGTCAATGTGAGTTCGCGCTCAACAGCCCTTGTAGTGCTGTTAAGGCGCAAACGGTCTGGCTCCTCGATCGCCTGTCAGATAAAGTACGGCAACCCTGTACTCTGACAACCGCATTTTCGCTCATTCCAATTGTTCTATTGCGATTAAGCTCTCACGAAATCAACACTTATTATGAAAACCAAGTGCGATCCAAAGACCGACCACGTGGAAAATACCCATAAGTACCACAGGGTTTCAAAGTGAAGGCAGTGACGTAGCAACTGGGGAATAGCACCCGTGCTTGCGCACCGAATTTCGAAGCCCTGTGTGTCCGTGTAAAAACTCCAGGTGAGCCGGCCGAAATATCGTCCGCGAGGGGTTATTGATACCAGTGTTTTAGGCTAAAACCCTGCGATCGTCTGGGTAGTACCTGGGAAAGCCCTTGGCAAGCAACTATTTGCAGTCGGCGACCAAAACTCTCGTCGCAAGGAGCACCACCACGCTGCGGAATTTGCTGGCGGCGGCCGCAAGTCCCGGTCGCAGCGGATTCGGCGCATAGCAGTTTCTTATTGGTCAGGCATATAGGAAATACCCACCTAGCTCAGTCCCTAAACGTGTGCGGAACTGGACCAGGCTCAGATCAACGGTCGGCGAGGAGTCTTGGTGACAACCGGTAACGTGTGCTTGATTGGGGCCGCAGAGGATCAGGAGTCGGGCTTAAACCTTAGCAAATAGAAGCCTTAATGAGAACATAAC
Source organism: Drosophila fuyamai (assembly GCA_018153365.1). Classification (NCBI taxonomy): domain Eukaryota; kingdom Metazoa; phylum Arthropoda; class Insecta; order Diptera; family Drosophilidae; genus Drosophila; species Drosophila fuyamai. The sequence goes on along the minus strand of JAECXW010000604.1, from coordinate 43,191 downwards.
CTCATTTTTCTGCGCTGAACCAAACTGCGCGGAATCTTATGGCCATATAAAAGGCACCCTGAACTCTCTCGGCAGCAGTTATCTCGTTTTGTGAGTATAGTCGAGATCAACTACAACAACAGTGGTCAGCGTGAATCGAAGCATTGCCCATATCAGCACATTTAATGAAGTAGAATTTAATTCATAAAATTTAGTTTTAATATTTCTTTGAATCAAAGCAATACTCATACTCCTTTTTCTATAGAGAATTAATCATTTATTGGCCTCAGGTACATCGAGATCACCTAATATCATTTGAATTTATCCACGCTCATCAAATCATGCAGCACTCCAGTCTACAGACCTGAGGACTTCGAGGGATTGGTTCGTGAGTACACACATAACTCGATCAGCTAATCTATGCCTCTATAATAAAACGTATGAATATTAGCTTCATGAAACCGATAGTTTGCTAGTTGTCAGTGACGAGCGCACTTATTATTTACATTTCCTATATAATCGTACATTTTATTAACTTTTTGCATTTGCTATATTTGTGACGCTGCGCGCACAAAAACAAGGTATAAATAAAAAAAGACTAAAAAAAGTTAAAGAAAGGATCGTTTAAATTCAAACTAAGAACGCGAGCGCGCCAACGATCGCGCGCGTAGGGGCACACTAGACCGAGAGAGATGGCCACACTTATACCGGGAAATCCCACACAGGCGGCGGGCACACTAGATCTCGCCGAGCCCTATATAAGGCGGACCACGGGCCATAGAAGGTCACTTAGCAGCAGACCGTCTAAGGGTATAGAGGCAACTCCCCAGTGGTTGCAAGCAGCGAAGTCATTTTTGGTAGACTAGATCATTCGATCCAAGTCTGCTTATACATTGTGGTTAGCTTCCGTAATACTCCCTCCTCCCACTACCCTCTTAAAGCCCTGCTCGGCTTGCCGATCCGAAGGGCGCTCTAGGAGACGTCAGGATCGCACCTCCTTACGGCACGGTTCACCGGCCGAACTCTCCCTCTCTCTTGTGGCTGACTTCAGTGTCCCCAAGCAACTCTCTCTCTCTTGTGGCTGACTTCAGGGTCCCCAAGCAACATTCTCTCTCTCTTGCGGCTGACCTCAGGGTCCTCAAGCAACACACTTTGTCTCTCTTTTGACTGACTTTAGGGTCCCCAAGCAACACACTCTCTATTGCGGTTGACCAAATTTCAAGCTTAATTGCGCACTGGAAACTACAGTTTTCGGGGTCAACAATAGACATTTTAGTAGATGTTTCATATACCATGTAAATATGTACATTAACGAGTCAATCTTTAAATGGAAATTTTGATGTGCTGTATGAGTAACCAAATTTGTTGTTTGTAGGCCCAGCTTTAACCTTCTTATGGCGATGTCAAGGAGTTCTGAGCAGATGAATTGGCGTCTACTTTGTTATCGTTTAAGGGAAAGATATAAAGACCAAAGTTCGGATCAGGATATCCGAGATGCAATGCGTAGAAGGAGGCAGGGAAATAATGAATGTTATGACGATTTCCTTGACTTAATGTTAGCCATTGCAGATGCATTATCTGAGCCTATTTCAGACTCTGATTTGGTTCAAGCAGTTAGGAGTAACCTAAGATCTGCCGTAGGACATGACATATTGCATATAGGAACCCCAACGGTAGCTGCGTTACGAAGGCACTGTCATCGTCATGAAGAATTCTTCAATAATTTAAGAGTTAAACTTAATTCACGCTACCTAGGTGGAATGCGAAATATTAATGAGATATCTGTAGATGAAGATTCCTTTCAGGAAAACGAACCACAGATTTCAGTGATCCGAAAAGAGAATCGAACGAAATGCTGGAATTGTGAGACTTTAGGTCATCGATTTAAAGATTGTCCCCAGCCTCACCGAGTGTTTTGCTACGGGTGTGGCGCACTAACTATTTATAAGCCCTCGCGTCCCAAATGTTCTCAGAAATCGGGAAACTTCCAAGCGGACAACCGTGCCAATCCGAGAACGGATGCCCGACTGTAGACTCGGACGAGGAGAAGAATGAAACAACTGAAAGTATTGAAATCCCTGATAGTTTAAAACAGTCAACTGACAATTACAATAGCCAACATTTTAGGCCTTATCATGTTCGGCTAAGAGAATACAACGAAATGAGGAGAACAATATTTGCAAACGAAAGGAAAACTAGAAGTCGCTCCGCAACAAGACTGCGTGACTTTTGGAGAACAAAGCGAGTTTAGAATAGTTGTCTAATATCAGCGATAAGCAAAGTGAGCAATGATATACGTCCTTTTGGAAAACTAGTTCTGTTCGATCATCCGAACTTAGCTTTACTAGATAGTGGAGCAAACAAAAGCGTCATCGGAGGATCACTAGTTAATTGTATCGTTTCCGGAAAATAGAACTAAACTAAGGCTCATGGCATCGTGCGCACCGCCGATGGAGCAAATCAATCCACTCCTGGCACTATCACATTTCAGGTTAGCTACATGAACATTCAAGCGGAAACATTAGAGGTTATTTGTGGAATGGACTTCTGGAAAAAATTTGGAATTTCCGTTGCCGTAGGAGCCAGTGTGAATGAACTAAACTTTGGAAAAGAGCTACCCGAACTTAACTTAACGCTTGTGGAGAAATCCAGACTCAAAAGTGTTATAGATGTGTCGTCTTATGGACCAAGTCATACCCCATCAACTGAAGTCTCACGTATTCGTCTATTTGGACGATCTTGTTATGTCATCAAGTTTCGATGATCACTTAAAACACCTATTAGAAGTTGCGACTCGTTTACGACATGCAGGCCTTACTATTAATATCAAAAAGTGCCAGTTTTTCCATAATAACCTAGGTATTATGTTGTTTAAGGGGGTCTTCTAGTCTAGAGGCTCGAATTTCGACCTTTTTTTAACAAGTAATAAAAAAAAAGCAATAGATATTTTTAGTATCCGTTTTTTTATAATTTGTTTATTAAACTTAAAGGAGTACATAAAATAAATTTCGAAAAAAAAAAAATTAGTTTTCATTGAGTTATTCCTTCTTGAAGAAGAGGGGGAAAAAAGAGGCCGTGTCCGCGTCGGCATGATATCTATGCTTGTCGTGGTCTCAAAAATAAAACAATGATAGATTCTTAATGAGTACGAATGTCGCTATGGCATGAACCACCAAAACAAAAATATCTTTTTTTTCATGGCGGCTACTCAAAGAAAAAAGTCCATTTTTTTCACTAATTTTTCCACTTTGTCGAATTTTTAAAAATATTATAAATTTAAAATTTTTATTTTTTGTTGGTTCATGCGATAGCGATATACTTAAAGAATATTCATGCCAAATTTCAAGTAAATCGATTGATTAGAACTTGAGTTAGAGTGGCGACCGCATCAAAAAAAGTAGTTTCGAGAAAAACGCGTTTAAAGTTCCAGTCTTTCACTCAACCGGTATAGTTTCCACGTCACTAAAACGGCTATAACTTTAAAAATAATTTGAGTTTTGAAAAATCCTTTTAGGGAGATATTTGTGAATATAAAAACTATCGAATTATGAAAAAATTTTTTTTTCCATTTTCTCAAATTTCTAGACTAGAAGACCCCCTTAAGAAGGAACGCTTCAAGTAAACCCGAACAAGGGCAGTGCGGTATTCGAGTTTCCTGTTCCCAAAAGCCAAAAGCAACTAAGACGCTTTCTGGGGATGTGTGGGTGCTCCTTTTCTAATCCATCCTGACTATGACAAGCCGTTTATAATTCAATGTGATGCACCCAAGTGTGGAGTTGGCGCAGTCTTAGCACAATGCGATGAACTAGGCAACGAACGCCCGATCCCATATATGTCCCCAAAATTGAATGGAGCTCAGCGAAACTACACAGTTACTGAATTAGAGTGTTTTGCCGTTGTGTTCGCTATCAAGAAGTTTCGTATGTATGTAGAAGGTCATAAGTTTAGTCGTTACCGATCATTCAGCCCTGCGATGGCTAATGGGTCAGACAGACCTCAGCGGGAGACTCGCCCGTTGGGCTATCGCAAGGGGAGTGAAACGGTCGTCTCAGACTCCCTATCACATTCGTTTGAGGATTCGACAGATATCATGGCTGTAGATGTAGACGTCTTTCCAGAGATTGTTTGCAGTCCGAAGCATTCCAATCGGATAGCTACCGTCAGTTAAGAGAGAGAATTCGAGCGTACCGGAATTTCGAGTCATGAATAACTATGTAGCGTGCTTCGCTAGCGGAAATCCAGAAGTTGACGAAGCCGGCTACAAGCTTTGGGTTCCAAGCGAACTGAGAGCAACAGCATCCCATGGTGGTGTGGACAAATGTCTCCAGCGTCTTCGGAGAAACTTCGTTGTGATTTATGTAAAACGTGCAAACATCCGACTCAACGTCTTCGACCGCCAATGGGCTTTCAAGCCACAAGTGAAAGGCTGTTTCAACGGATATAAATAGATTTTATTGGTCCATTTCAAAGAACCCGGAACGGAAATATAGGTATATTAATTCTCCTAGACCATTTTTCCAAATTTACTTGGCTAAAGCCCGTTAAAAAGTTCACATCGAAGGTAGTGATCGATTACTTAAAAGACGATATTTTTACGTGTTTCGGAACTCCTGAGGTTTTGGTTAGCGATAATGGCACTCAGTTTAAAAGCCAGGACTTCGCATCCTTTACTTCAAAGCATGGAATTCAACATACGTTAACAGGTGCGTACTCCCCGCAATCCAACGCGGCGGAGCTCGTGAATCGTTTGATTAATGCGGGAGGTCATATATTCGATCAGATCAAAGGTTGTGGGATATTTGTATTGGAAGTATTAACTCTGCGTTGAGAAATGGTATTTACCAATCAATTGGGGAGTCCCCGTACTATGTACTCTTTGGCCAGCGCATGCTGACGCATGGCAAAAATTATAAATTACTGCGAAATATCCAGATGTTGAGAGAAGGATTAGCAAATATCTGCAGATCTGACGAATTTTCGAGAATCCGAACTGATATAGCATACGAGAAGAATCGAAACGACTATGATTTACGGTCACGACATCGATCTTTTGGAGTGGGTCAGGAAGTCATAAAAAGGAATTTTGTTTTAAGCAACCAGGCTAAGCATATTAATGCTAAATTCGCTCCTGTTGGAATTAATGCCAGAATAAAAGAGAAGCAAGGCCAGTCGCTATACTTGCTCGAAGACAACAACAGAAAGGAGTTAGGAGTTTTCCATGCCAAGGATCTTTGGTAAGGTACCCTTTTTCAGCTTTAATTTTCTTTAATATTAGGTCGATAAAACCTGTGGTGTGAGGGTATGCATATGATATGATTTAAATAATAAAATAAATTTCAGTATCTTTATATAAATTTAAATTGATAAAATAAATCGATTAAATAAGTCAATGTGAGTTCGCGCTCAACAGCCCTTGTAGTGCTGTTAAGGCGCAAACGGTCTGGCACCTCGATCGCCTGTCAGATAAAGTACGGCAACCCTGTACTCTGACAACCGCATTTTCGCTCATTCCAATTGTTCTATTGCGATTAAGCTCTCACGAAATCAACACTTATTAAGAGAACCAAGTGCGATCCAAAGACCCACCACGTGGAAAATACTCATAAGTACCACAGGGTATCAAAGTGAAGGGAGTGACATAGCAGCTGGGGAATAGCACCCGTGCTTGCGTACCGAATTTCGAAGCTTTGTCTGTCCGTGTAAAAACTTCAGGTGAGCCGGCCGAAATATCGTCCGCGAGGGGTTATTAATACCAGTGTTTTAGGCTAAAACCCTACGATCGTCTGGGTAGTACCTGGGAAAGCCCTTGGCAAGCAACTATTTGCAGTCGGCGACCCAAAACTCTCGTCGCAAGGAGCACCCCCACGCTGCGGAATTTGCTGGCGGCGGCCGCGGATTCGGTGCATAGCAGTTTCTTATTGGTCAGGCACATAGGAAATACGCACCTAGCTCAGTCCCTAAACGTGAGCGGAACTGGACCAGGCTCAGACCAACGGTCGGCGAGGAGTCTTGGTGACAACCGGCAACGTGTGCGTGATTGGGGCCGCAGAGGATCAGGAGTCGGGCTAACACCTTGGCAAATAGGAGCCTAAATGAGAACATAACCTCATTTTTCTGCGCTGAACCAAAGTGCGCCGAATCTTATGGCGTCTAACCTCGTGACAACATAACCTCAACTCGGCTATGTAAAAGGCACCCCCGACTCTTTCGGCAGCAGTCATCTCGTTTTGTGAGGATAGTCGAGATCAACTACAACAAAAACGGACAGCGTGAATCGAAGTAGTGTCCGTAGCAGCACATATAATTAAGTAGAATTTAATTCATAAAATTTAGATTTAATATTTCTTTTAATCGAAGCAATACTCATATTCCTTTTTCTTTTTTTTGGTCTCATGTACATCGAGATTACCTAATATCATTTGAATTTATCCACGCACATCAAATCATACAGCACTCCAGTCTACAGGCCTGCGGACTTCGAGGGATTGGTTCGTGAGTACACATATAACTCGATCAGCTAATCTATGCCTCTATAATAAAACGTATGAATATTAGCTTCATGAAACCGATAGTTTGCTAGTTGTCAGTGACGAGCGCACTTATTATTTACATTTCCTATATAATCGTACATTTTATTAACTTTTTGAATTTTATATTCACACATTATTTAATTAGTAATTAGATAAGTCGAAGCTAAATTCTCAGAAATGAATACGCATTTATCGGAACTCGACTGGTCTTTTATGGATTCAAACTTACATGTTGTAGAACAGTGTTATCGTTCCCTCATTTCCATCTGCAAACGCGCCTCACGTTCTGAAAAATTTCATGTCCAGACTTTTTAAGAAATTTATGAGAACTGATCTCAAAGTTGACCATTTAAGATTTAACTGGGCTCCAAGTTGACCATTCGATGTATCTAATAGCTCGTTAAAATTTCTTAGTCCACAATTCCGTATGTTACAATAGTTACTTAAACCGTTGCAGAATAGAATTCTAAGACAACCCCAAGCAGTTCTACGCATTTGTAAATGCGAAACGAAAATCGCAACAATTTCCATCTTGGCTTCACCTTGATCTGCCTCTAGTGACGCCGATATTGCGAACTTATTTGCAAATTTTTTTCAGTCCTATCATTATGTGAACAGCTCATTACCGCTCAGCTACAGCACCTATGCAGCTCAGTAATGTCCCCAACTCAACATAGTTTTATGAAACGAAGGTTACCGACTGCAAATCTTCTGGAATTTACCTTAGTCATCAGAATGGTTTTTAAAAATAACAATCAAACTGATGTTATTTTTAGGGACTTCAGTAAGGCTTTTGATTCCGTGAACCATCAGTTATTATTAAAAAAAACTAACATTACTAGGATTCCCGATCATGTTGACTAAGTGGATTTCAACATACTTTTCGAACCGGACTCAGAGAGTAGCTTTTAAAAGCACAATCTCAAACTCTGTTCACGTGTTTCGCAAGAAAGCCACCTAGGACGCCTATTTTCATAAATGACTTGCCTCAAGTAGTTTTCTCTTCTCATGTTATGATGTTGCTGGCGACGTAAAACTTTGTTTGCTGTTATCGAACCCCAATTCCCATGAACTCTTGCAAGCCGATCTGAACAACTTTTATTTTTGGTGCATCCAGATCTGATCACATTGGCATTACAGTTGGTTAAGCTAAAGGTGTTTTTGCCTTTGTTAAACGTTGGTCTAAGAAATTTGAGGATCCCTTGGTACGTTCATTCTTGAATATTGCTCATGTGTTTGGTCTCCTCAATTTTTTTTGTTTGCTTTACGTGGCATGGTGTCATGTTCCTCACACAAATTAATAACTGTTACCTACTGGGTCAAATACTGTCCTCCATCCCTGTAAGGTCTACTCGTCACTTTCGACCTGTTGCCCTCTATATTTGTAAGACGAATTTTGAGGTACACGATCCATTTCGCGTTGTATGTTCGCAATATAACTAACTGTTTTTTGTTATTTTCTGAATGCTCTGTTAATTTAATTGTAACAAACACCCTAACTGACCTATCCTTGCCCCCTCCCACTTAATGTGAGTCGGGTACTATGTTTATGTTGGCAGATATTTGGTAATTGTAATATAAATAAATAAAATATTCCGAAGAATTTGCATAGAAACAGAATCCATAAACACCAACAATTTTTATAAACAAAAAATAAGGATGAACGATAATTAAACAGTATATATTAAAAACTACAGACTTATCCACAGTCAGAAATAATAAAATAGACCACTATTTATCGTACCCAAAAAATCATTACTAGACCCAAATAATGAGAGATGACGTTTGGTAATCGATTATCGCCATTTTAATAAAAAAATCGTATCAGATAAATTTCCACTACCAAGAATATATATATAACTCGAAGAAAACTCCTGGAATATAAAGTCATCACTTCACGCGATTACCGTATGGTTTAAAAATAGCACCAAATTCTTTTCAAAGAATAATGACAATTGCATTTTCAGGTATCTTAGGTATGACTTAATTGTCATCGGTAGTCTGGTAATGCTTAAGATTAAAAAAGGTATTTCACCATACAAAAATGTCCAATCCCAACGGACGCAGACAGCGCTAGAAGATTCATTGCATTTTGCAATTACTACAGACGATTTATTATTACGGTTATTGACGCCACATAATTAGATTATGTAAAAGGAATGTGAAAGTTGAATGGACAGAAAAATGTCAACAAGCATTTGAGTACCTAAAAGTTTAATTGACAAAACGCAGCATGCCACATTTGCTCTCCGCCCTGGCCGTTCGCGTAGCTTTAATATTGAAGGAAATAGGCTCAAGTACGAAGATAAGGCGACGTACCTCGGAGTTACCTTTACCTTTGTTGGAAGGGACGAAGTGATTGTCAAGAACAAAACTTGACAAAATGGACTGGCTCCTTCGTCCACGCAGCGGCCTATCCCTTAAAGCCAAGGGGCGGCTCTTTAGGGCCATTGTCCGACCAACTTTTAACTGGGGAATCACTTGGTGGGGCACGGCCTGTGATTCATTACTAAAAAGGTGGTAATGTGCATTGCAAGGGAGGATGCTGGAGCTGATGTAGCACCATTATGTGGAAAACCGGGAGTGCCGATGGTAACGGAGACGATTTGTAAATCCTCAAGTCGATACAGGGAACGTCTGCTCACATATGCTATCTGTCTGGCAAGACATCTTTCAACACCACTGGGTCGACGGCGTCTCCGCAGACTTATGGATGGATTCTTGGCTGTGACCCACACGGTAGTCTTCCATAAGAACACATCTTGATGAACTTATGACCGGCAATGGCCATTTGCCCAAGAATGAGCACTCACTACTCGCTTTTTTTGGGGTCTTTAGAAATAATTTGACAATACACGAAAACAAGGTCCATCCTTGTGTGGCGTGTTTAACAATAAATATAAAAAAAGATGTCGATCGTTTTGGCGCCCGAACTAGGACTTTTGGATAAAGTTTAATCCCGGAGGAGTTCGTCGTTGGAGCTTAATTTTCTTGAAATTAAATACGTTCAACTGCCCAAACTTTCGGAAGTTTTACTCGGATCGATCTAAAATTTTAGCTCAATTTTAAATGTTTGAGCGCTTTAAAACAAAACAAATAAAAATTAGGATATCAGAAAAAAAACACGACCATTAATTTTGAAAGTCAATAACGATATTTTCGAAATAATGAAAAACATCCTAAGACAAGAAAGGAACCAAACAACACGACTACATTTCGATTTCTATGCCTATATTGTAGAGCGCTTGGTCTATCCTAAAAATATACCCAGTGTCAGGATAAGCTTTTTGTAACTTTATATGTAAAGTAATCCCATATCTAAAGATCTTAGATCTGTTTTATCCCATACTTTTAATAGTTCTTTCCAAAGCCCACGCTTACGAAAGTTAAAAACAAAACTTTTCCGCTTAGCTCTGATTAGATTCCTCTTTGGTCGTTTTTTTACCTCGTGGCTGCATATATATACAAATTTATTTCACTGTCAAAACGTTCAGTTTTGCATAAAAACTCCGTTTTAAATATAATATTATACGAACTTATTAGTGTAGTTTTCTTGAATTACAGTTAAAGGTAATTAGTATCCTTACAACTAAAATTGCCCGTGTACTTAAATACGCCCAGTTTCGCCATAAGACGAAAGTCTTAGTTGCAGTTGGATAGCTGGCACCCACAACCGGCGACAACAGATGAGCTGACCATATAAGAAGTACACTATGACAGGGAACTGCTTTCAAGCTGCTCCACGGTATTTCTCCAGACCTCGCCAAGCGGATCTAAATGCCATTGCAGACAATCAATCAAAGTTTAGCCATGCTCTTAGGTGGCTCGATCAATTGTGTTTGCGCACCATATAACATACAAGTATATAGGGAACCGCCAAAAGAAATCAAAATATATACTTTAAAGAGCTGCGTTTAGAAAGGAATACAAGAAGTTTTTAAATTTATTCATTTTATAATTTTTTTTCTTTTTTCATTATTCTAGACCCTTTACTGTACCCTGTTCAAATTAATCATTTAAAAGTGAAATCCAACTCAACTTATATCGCGCCAAAATAAGAAGAACTACAAGCAATGAAAAGTTAAAACGTAAAATAGCGAACCGAACTAATTTAAAAACAAACACAATTTAAAACCGCATTAAATAAAACCCTTAAATTCCTTATCACCTAATTATACCCGTTACTCGTAGAGTAAAAGGGTATATTGTATTCGTGCAAAAGTATGTAACAGGTAGAAGGAAGCTTTTCCGACCCTATAAAGTATATATATTCTTGTTCAGGATCACTAGCCGAGTCGATCTAGCCATGTCCGTCTGTCCGTCTGTCCGTCTGTCCTGTCTGTCCGTCTGTCCGTCTGTCCGTCTGTCTGTCCGTCTGTCTGTCTGTCTGTCCGTATGAACGCTGAGATCTCCGAAACTATAAAAGCTAGAAGATTCGCATTTTGCATGTAGATTTTAGGAGTTCCTACGCAGCGCAAGTTTGTTTCAAAATGGTGCCACGCCCCCTCTGACGCCCACAAGCCACAAGCTGTGGCCACAGTTTTGATGCTATTATGAAATTTTTTTTTTATATGTATTTGTTTCGTCAATACCTATCTATTGGCCAAATAAAAGTTTGCCACGCCCACTCTAACGCCCAAAAACCCATTAAACGCTTAAGCCTGGCTAGCGCCTACATTTCCGCCTTTCATGGCGTATACAATAGCGCCATCTAACGGATGACTTTGGAACAGCTGGCCAAGGTGCTCAACAGAGTCAACGTTAATTCTCGATAAGGATTTCTATTAAAGGAAATTGCGATGGCTTCCACTCAGCCAAATTGGAGGTGTTCCCTGGGTACCGATTTTAACATAAAAATCGGGAACTGATTCGAGCGGCGAAAAACATACAAGAAGGCATATTTATATTAAGTTGTTTAGCTGAGTAACGGGTATCTAATAGTCAAGGCACTCGACTATAGCGTTCTCTCTTGTTTTAAAAATACATACATACATCATAACTTAACACAAAGAGACCAGACTCACACCGGCAAAAGATCTTTTGGACGTGGAGAAAGAATGTAAGTGAACCAATTATTTTATATTTCTTCTTTATTATTTAGTTGTTTGTTGAATTTAAGTGAAATTAAAAATAGTTTTTTGGGATTTGAGTTGTGGATCGGACTTTGTAATGGGTTTCGTTTGCAGATAGGTAAGAAGTGAAATAACTCAAGAAAGTAAAGCTAACTTCGGGCGGAGCCGAAGTTGATATACGCTTGCAGAATATTCTGTAAATAATATTCTCCAAAATTATTCATATGATGCATTCTTAATACTAAAAAAAATCCCAACTTCTTAACTTTAAAAACACCAAAGTTATGGCATTTTCAATCGTTCAGTTATATGGCAGCTATAGGATATAGTCGGCCGATCCCTATAAAATTTGGTAGGTCGGATTGATTATCCAAATATAAAACCCATAGAAAATCCCAACTTCCTAACTCTAACAAGAGAGAACGCTATAGTCGAGTACCTCGGCTATTAGATACCCGTTACTCAGCTAAACAACTTAATATAAATATGCCTTCTTTGTAGGGCAATTGCAACTATGTACAATGTAAATACATACATATGTATATGCTTACATACATACACACATACGCCATTTGGCTAACTTGATTTGATTTGCATAGATCTTGGCATATAGTTCGGTATTGACAAATGAAAACCATCGCAATTTCCTTTAATATAAATCCTTATCGAGAATTAACGTTGACTCTGTTGAGCACCTTGGCCAGCTGTTCCAAAGTCATCCGTTAGATGGCGCTATAGTAAGGCGAAAATGTAGGCGCCAGCCAGGCTTAAGCGTTTAATGGGTTTTTGGGCGTTAGAGTGGGCGTGGCAAACTTTTATTAGGCCAATCAATAGGTATTGACGAAACAAAAACATATCAATTAAAATGTTCATAATAGCATCAAAACTGTGGCCACAGCTTGTGGCTTGTGGGCGTCAGAGGGGGCGTAACACCATTTTGAAACAAACTTTCGCTGCGTAGGAACTCCTAAAATCTACATGCAAAATGCCAATCTTCTAGCTTTTATAGTTTCCGAGATCTTAGCTTTCATACGGACGGACAGACAGACGGACTGATGGACAGACGGACATGGCTAGATAGACTCGGTTAATGATCCTGAACAAGAATATATATACTTTATAGGGTCGGAAACGCTTCCTTCTACCTGTTACATACTTTTGCACGAATACAATATACCCTTTTACTCTACGAGTAACGGGTATAAAAACACCAAAGTTATGGCATTTCCTATCGTTCAGTTATATGGCAGCTATAGGATATAGAAAAGAAGGGTGTGTGCAAAGTTTCAATTCGATATCTTTAAAACTGAAAGACTAGTTCGCATAGAAACAGACAGACGGACAGACGGATATGCTTATATCAACTCAGGAGGTGATCCTGATCAAGAATATATATACTTTATAGGGTCGGAGATGTCTCCTTCACTGCGTTGCACACTTTTGACCAAAATTATAATACCCTCTGCAAGGGTATAATGAAATAAAACCAAATAAAATGAAAATAAACAATTTAAAATGAAATAAAACAAAATGGTCGCAATTTTTATAGGAAAAAATAAATTAAATATGAAAAAAACCTTAAAAATTGAACAAAAAGTAAAAAAAATCTATGGTTTTTCGCAAATTATCATCTTCGCTTGCAGAGGGTAGGAGACATTTCCGTAAAGTATATATTCTTGATCAGCATCACCAGGAGAGTCGATCTAGCCATGTCCGTCTGTCCGTCCGTTTCTACGCAAACTTATCCCTCAGTTATAAAACTATCTGCTTCAAACTTTCCCAAAAGTTGTCTTTCTTTTGTGCTATGTTGATATTAATGGTTCACAGTTTTTATTAATTAATAAAACGCACTGGTTATATTTTATATAATAATATATGTTATTCAAATTACTGGTTTGCTTCGCCGTTGTCTTTAGACTGTTGGCCTATATTCTTGGCCTAGCTTAGCTATATGCTGTCGGTCAAGCCTCTCTCTCTCTAAGAGCGGTGCCCAGAGAGAGAAAATGGAATGTTATGTACATACATGGATATATTTGTTGCAGTCGCCAAGCTGTGGGAATAAGCTGGCGCGACTTATCACTCGCTGATAGCATGTGTGATAAAATTACGTTTGCACTTGAAGAGTGCTGATCCTACAGATTTAGCTAACATGTTGCCGATGGTTCAGTATGTACTCTGTATGCATGCACTCTACAAAACCATTTTCGACTATAGTAATTTTGTATTTTTTTTCATGACTAATCCGAGCTCAAAATTGACATGCATTTCACTTTGTTTATTTTTATGCTTTGTTATTTGTTCATTGAATCTTCTCCTTTCGGATATTAACCAGAAATGTGTAAAATCTTTTAGTTAACAGTCATTTTACTGGAACCCATTTTTTGGGGACCTGAGAATTATTGCTGGGTTGAAGGTCGTTGGGTAGGCGGGTTTTGCTGGAAACCCAAGTCAAGCCGCTTGCTAGCTGGGAGCCATATGTTCAGATAAGATTGAGAGTGGAGTTGTATAGCAGAACCTTGTGTTCCAGGCGCAGGGGCGATCGAGCGTTTAATATGCAGTCAAAGCGGCTGACTCTTAGTTTTAGATGCAGTTTCTTGCATTCGATGTGTCTTCTTCAGGTTAGTCGTCTGCCGAGGTGGACGCCGAGATACGTTACTTCGCTTACTTGGGTAATCGACGTATTATTCAATGATAGTGGAGGGTATGTTTATGTGTTTACATTTTTGTGGGCAACTTATTATTGTAGTATCTTGAGCGAACGTAGATGTTGTTAGCTGCTCTTTCGTAGGAATGCCCGGCATATATAGGACGAACAGAGTAGGCTCAAGTGCGCTTCCATGCTTGACTCCAGCTTCGATAATGTAGTTATTAGATGTTGTTGTGTTGCACCTAAGTGCGAAGACTTTGTTGTAGAGATAGGACTCAGTGAATGCAGGCAAGCGTGTTTTGATCTTATGCATGAGGCTATCGAGCCAATCTCGATCGAAAGCTTGAGATTCACCGATGCTCGAAGGCTTTTCGTATTTCTGATGCTATTCTGTTAACTTGTTCGATTGTTCCATGGCTTTAACGGAAGCCTAACTGATGTGCCGGGATAACATTGTGTGCTTCCAGATATGGTATTATTAGTGTCGGGCATTTTTCAAACAATTTAGACAGAAACGTTAATAAACTTATTAGGATACCCAAATTGTGTTGTATTTTCCGGATAGTAGCCGGGACGTATGATCCCATTAAAGAGTTTACAAATAGCCTCAATAGCAGAGTTTTGAAGTTCAAATATTATTTTTGGTGTTATTAGATCGCCGGCAAGAGCCTTTTTCGGTTTCAGATCCCCAATGGCTTTCTCGATCTCCTTTGGCTGAAACAATCACCAACAGAGAAAACTATAAAGGACTAGCAGGGTGCCCGCAGCTCCTCTTGCGGTGGATAATCCGAATATTCTACTTTTCTTATGTAATAGGTTTGCAGAAGAACTATGTAATTTTGCATTTTAGATGTTACCTTAAATATATTTGTAGTTTTGGCCGAAACTTTAATTAACCATCATTTCCACACCACCCGGAAATAGAGGATACGGCTCGTTTTTTTAATATGGTTTCCCATCTCCAGTTATAGGCTTTACTGAGTGGAGCACCAATGCACCACCTATGTTTAACAGCTCAATATTCATATAAGTTAACACAAAACGAATTCGCAACCGAAGTTGGCCACGCGCATCCGGTATTGCACCAGCAAGTAGAAATGCAAGGGCAACTTCCCGGCTTCGGTCAATAAGTGCTGCAGCGACGACAACGGTAAAGCTCCGACGTTGGCAGAGGCAGCGACAAAGTTATTGGGTATAAATATGGAAATTTCTATAAACATAATTTAGTTCCAATTTTTGTGCAAATAAATACGGACCAAGTGTCCTAAAATTTATATTTTTTTAAATACTGAAGTCACTCGTGTTTAACTGGCGCCCAACGTTTAAGGGTCCTGTCCGCGGAAATATCCTTGGTATCGAATCAAAGGAACACTCGTAAGAGCACCCCATAGGCTGCCCGGGTTCCACCGATCCGAAAAATAAGTCGCGACTCCAAAAATCACCTGCAAGTGCACCCCATAGGCTGCCCTGGTAACACCGGAAAAAAAGCGCACCAAAAGAAAGGCAACACTGTTGGACGACCCGCCAAGAAAAGGACTCACTTACATCAGACTGCAGGCGATCGCCGTAGACAACTGAACGGGAGTGTCAGGAAAAGGTACCCCAGTAGCAAGGAGCAAAAAGGACTACTACCAACTGACCGGTTCAGGATGTATTTTATTTTACTGTAAGCTAACTTTTAATTACAAACCACAAACCAAATAAGAAAACATACATAAAAGAAATCTTTTTAAACAAAAGCTAAAAAGCTAAAACAAAGGCAAAAAAGCCACAACAAAAGCAAAAACAAAGCAAAGAAACACACAAAACAAATCATATCTAAAATCTAAAAAATTATTAATTTAAGAATTTATATTTTACATACAACCCTACACAACCCTACACATACAAAAAATATTTTATTACAATGGCTAATCCTAATAATCTGATCAGGCCCGCGATGCTACCCAAAAGTGGGGTACAAGCCCCTGAAATAAACCAAGTCCCAGCAAACTTAGTTAATATGCAAGCCCAAATACAAGAAATAGTAGAGAGAATTCTAAATCAAAAACTAAATCCAGATTCAGTGCCGCTACTCGATCAAACCTATACTGCTAATGCAAATAATATGAATGAATTTGACAGAGTCCCAGACATAGTAAAAAGCCTCAGGGAATTTGCTGGCCAAGCAGGAGAATTCAGCTCTTGGAGAAAGAGCGAAGAGAGAATAATAAAAATATATTCATTAACAGAAGGATCCCCCAGGTACTATTCAATTTTAAATGTTATTAGAAACAAAATAGTAGGTAATGCAGACTTAGTTCTAGAATCATATAACACACCACTAAACTGGACAGCAATCTCCAAATGTTTAACAGCCCACTACGCTCATAAACGAGACGTTACGACATTAGAATAGCAGATGACTTCGTTAGTACAGGGTAATCAAACCAAAGCAGATTTCTACCAACAGGTCTATACTCTCTTATCACTCATCTTGAACAAAATTTCATGCATGGAAATGGGAAGAGAATAAATCGATCTTTTTGCCAAATCTTACAGAGACAAGGCGCTTGATACTTTTATTAGAGGTCTTAACGGCGACTTGCCTAGACTGCTAGGTACCAAAGAGCCGGCAGATCTTCCGTCTGCACTTCAACTTTGCGAAAGACTAGAAAATCAAAATTTTAGAACCAATTACGCCAATAATAATCAACCTGCCTTACCAAAAAAATTCGCACAGCAACCATTCAACGCAGCTAGACAACCACGTCCATTGGCTCCAAAACCTCAGCCTAAGCCAGAACCTATGGATATAGATAAAAGTTTACAGACAAGACAAATAAATTATATGAACAGACCAAATAATGGAATGCAGGAAAAACGACCACCACCTCAAATGACAAGCGGACTGGTAGATAAAAGACAGAGAAATTTTCACATAAACACTGAACAAGAACAGACATTAGAAAATATCGACCAATTAACGGAAACTGACGAGACAGCAGCCGAATACTACGCGGAAATTCCAGATTTCGAACAAGAAACAGAGGAAACCGAATATACTGGCTTTTATTTTTTAAAGTAAAATCCTCTTCATTACCTTACTTTCAATGTAAAACCGGTGATGGAGAGATGATCAAAATTTTAATAGACACCGGCTCTAATAAAAATTATATCCAACCGCGATTGGTAAAAAAACCAATCGAAAATAATAAATCTTTTTATGTAAGCTCCGTAGCCGAAAATATCCATATCACCCACCACACAATTGCCAACCCATTTGACTTAAAAGATACATTTGTTAAATTCTTTTTACTACCCTCATTAAAATCTTTCGATGCTATTATAGGAAATGATACACTTCGTGAAATCAACGCTCAAATAAATATGCAGGAAGGTTACATTTCAATTAAAAACAAACGTAAAATTAAAATAAAACAGAAAGCTTCTCCCGAAGTCAACAAGTTAGATATTCGAATAGACCATACAACAAAAACGCAAAAAAAAATTTAAAAATATTTGCTTAAAATTTCCAAACTTATTTGGCGACCCGGACGAAAAACTGACATACACTACCAAAGTAGAAGCCACTATAAGAAGTACAAACGAAAGTCCAATATACTCAAGGCACTACCCATACCCAGAAGCTCTTAGGCCCGAAGTCGAAAAACAAATACAAGAGCTACTCGAAAACGGCGTAATTAGACCTTTAAGGTCTCCGTATAATTCTCCAATATGGATTGTACCCAAAAAAATGGATGCCTCCGGACAGAAAAAACATAGAATGGTGATTGACTATAGGAAGATTAACTTGGTCACTATTCCAGACAGATACCCTATACCAGACATAAAAATAATAATTTTTTTTCTGTTTTAGACCTTAAAAGTGGATTTCACCAAATCCCACTCAGACAATCAGACATAGAAAAAACTGCATTTTCAGTAAATCAAGGCAAATATGAGTTTACCAGACTCCCGTTTGGACTTAAAAATGCCCCTTCCATTTTTCAAAGAGCAATAGATGACATTCTTAGAGAACATATAGGAATTAGGTGTTTCGTCTACATTGACGACATTATTATCTTTAGTAAAAACGAAGAAAATCATCTAAAAGACATAGAAATGGTATTCAAAATTCTTGAAGACGCAAACATGAGACTTCAGTTAGATAAATGCGAATTTTTAAGAAAGAAGTTGAATTTTTAGGAATTTTAGAAGCAGATACCGGTATTAAGAAAAATCCGGAAAAGGTGAGAGCAATCGTCGAATTCCCCGAACCAAAGACACTTAAAGATCTTCGTTCGTTTTTAGGACTGTCACGGTTCTACCGTCGCTTCATAAAAGATTATGCAAAGCTTGCAAAGCCCCTAACAGCCCTTTTAAGAGGGGAAGAGGGCCGAGGCCGTATCTCAAAAAATGGCTCAAGCAAAACTCTGATTGATCTTGACAAAGAGGCAAGGGAAGCATTTAGAAAATTAAAACAAACTCTCGCCTCCGAGGAGGTAATGTTATCATATCCAGACTACAATAAAGAATTTCAATTAACTACCGATGCTTCAGATTATGCTATTGGTGCCGTATTGGCCCAAGAAGACAAACCTATAATGTTTATTTCTAGGACTCTAAGTAAGGCAGAAGAAAGTTATGCCCCTAACAAAAAGGAAATTTGGTCTATACAAACTCTTAGAAATTTTCTGTACGGTCCGACTAAAGTGAAAATATTGACAGACCACGAATCTCTCACACACCCAACTAACCCTAAAAGCCGTAACGATCAGATGAAGAGATGGAAAGTAATTCTAGAGGAGTACAATCACGAACTGCTCCACAAACCTGGCAAAGCAAACGTTGTTGCCGATGCTCTGAGTAGACCTCCCATTCAAACGCGAGGGGAAGTAAACACACTAACAGGCACTATTCACAGCAGTTCTAGTTCTCCTGAGAGACTTATACCAATGGCAGAAGAACCAGTAAATGTTTTTAAAAATCAAATACTATTATATTTAGGAAATACACCATCCTATAAATTCGAACTTGTTTTTCCCACGTACCATAGACATATTATTACAGAACCAATTTTTAATTCAGAAATCTTATCAAAAATTTTAAAAGATAGACTCAACCTGTCCGTCATAAACGGAATTCATACAGACGAAAAAACCTTAAGTCAACTTCAGGAAATCTATCCACTTTTCAATAAATATAAAACCAGATTCTCAAGCAGACTAGCTAAAGATTTAAAAGACGAAACTGATCAAGAGAATGCAATTATACCAGAGCATAGAAGAGCACATAGAAATAGCAATGAAAACAAACAACAATTGTTAAACAAAGTTTACTTTCCACACATGAGGGCCAAAATAATAAAACTTGTAAAAGAATGCCAAATTTGTAAGGAACATAAATACGAAAGACACCCCAACAAACCAGAGTTACAAAAAACACCAATACCACAATACCCAGGTCAAATTATTCACGTTGATTTTTACCTCACATGCAAACAAATCGTTTTGACTGCAATAGATAAATTTTCAAAATTTGCACAGGCTAGGATAGTCAAATCTCGAGCAACTCAAGACATAAAAGAACCTTTAAAAGATGTATTAATCAATTTTGGTATCCCAGAAATAGTAGTAATGGATAATGAGAAAACACTTGGTTCGGCTCCCGTAATGCGGATGCTACAAGATCAATTTAATATCGAAGTTTACAAAACACCTCCATATAACAGTTCAGCAAACGGCCAAATCGAACGTTTCCATTCAACACTGTCAGAAATTATTCGGTGCCAAAAGGCCGACAAAGTACACGCTTCGTTAAAAGATATAATCAAATATAATTATTCAATACACTCAACCACTAACAGAAAACCAGTTGACTTATTTTTTGGAAGAAAGGTACCACTTAACCCTAAACTACAACAAAGAGAGAGACAAAAAATTACAGAGAGAATTACAACCACTCAGGAAAAAGACCTAACATACCATAACAAAAGTAGAGATCAAATAAAAAACAAGAGAGAACGCTATAGTCGAGTGCCTGGACTATTAGATACCCGTTACTCAACTAAACAACTTAATATAGATATGTCTTCTTGTATTATCTTTGCCGGGCAATTGCAACTGTGTACAATGTAAATACATATGTTCAGATGTACATATATGCTTACATACAGACAAATAGATTTGCATAGTTTTTGGGATATAGTTCGCAATTTCCTTTAATATAAATCCTTATCGAGAATTAACGTTGACTCTGTTCAGCACCTTGGCCAGCTGTTCCAAAGTCATCCGGAAATGTAGGCGATAGCCAGGCTTAAGCGTTCAATGGTTTTTTGGGCGTTAGAGTGGGCGTGGCAAACTTTTATTAGGCCAATCGATAGGTATTGACGAAACAAATACATATCAATTAAAATTTTCATAATAGCATCAAAACTGTGGCCACAGCTTGTGGCTTGTGGGCGTCAGAGGGGGCGTGTCACCATTTTGAAACAAACTTGCGCTGCGTAGGAACTCCTAAAAAAAGGTGATGCATCAGGGACAAAACAGTTTCGTATCGTAATTGACTATCGTAATTTAAATGAAATTACGGTAGATGACAAATACCCTATTCCGGTCATGGATGAAATATTGGACAAACTTGGTAGATGCCAATATTTTACCACTATTGAAAAACTATTTTCTTTAACAACAGATGCAAGTAATATTGCTATAGGAGCAGTATTATCGCAAAATCATAAACCACTCTGTTATGCCAGCAGAACTCTTAATGAACACAACATTAATTATACGGCAATAGAAAGAAAAAGAACTTTTAGCTATTGTCTGGGCCACCAAATATTTCAGGTCCTATCTTTTTGGCAGCAAATTTCTGATCCTAAGTGATCACAGGCCTCTAGTATGGCTCAATAATATCAAAGAACCTAATATGAAATTACAACGCTGGAAAATCAAATTAAATGAGTTTGACTATGAAATAAAATATTTTCCCGGTAAAGAAAACCATGTGGCAGACGCCTTATCTAGAATAAGAATAGAGGAAGCCTATTTAGGAGAGACTTCCAGTAATTCAAATACAATAACAACAGTAGCTACAGTGCACCAGAGGATAACCAAAACCACATTCCAATAACAGAAAGACCACTGAATTATTATAACAGACAACTAGAATTTATAAGAGGAGACTCAAATGAATTCGAAGTAATAAATTATTTTCATAAAACAAAAATCATAATAACAGACAAAGAGATGAGAATCGAATACGCAAAACAATTGATAATGTAATACTTTGCTAATAAGAAAAACGTAATATATTTTCCAATTGAAACAGACTTTTTAATTTTTCAAAAGGCATACGTTGAAATTATTTCCCCAGATAACTTAACTAAAACAATGAAAACTAATACTACATTAATAGATATTAACACTTACGCAGAATTCAAAGAAATTATTATTAAAACACACAGAGAACTATTACATCCAGGAATAGAAAAACAAAAAGCACTTTTTAAAGAAAAATAGTATTTTCCCGATCACCAAAAATTAATTCAAAATTTTATTAATGAATGCGAAGTATGCAACATCGCAAAAACAGAGCACAGAAATACTAAATTAGAATTCGAAATAACCCCAGAAATTTTTAATCCAAGAGAAAAATATGTCATTGATTTTTATATGAAAGATAATAAACAATTTTTATCTTGTATAGACATTTATTCAAAATTTGCCACTTTAATAGAAGTCAACAGTCGAGATTGGTTAGAAGCAAAAGAGCATTAACTAAAGTTTTCAATGAAATGGGTAAACCAAGCCAAATTAAAGCAGACAAAGATTCAGCTTTCATCATTGCAACTTTGGTTAAAATCTGAAGACATTATTATTGATATAACAACAAGCAAAAATGGAATTTCGGACGTTGAGAGATTTCATAAAACAGTAAATGAAAAATTAAGAATCATAAACAGAGAAACAGACATAGAAAATAAGCTAACAAAATTTTAAACTATTCTTTATGTCTATAATCCTAAAACAAAACATAATACCACAGGCAGAACTCCGGCAGATATTTTTATTTTCGCTGGAACTCCAAAATATAATACACAGTGAAATAAAATCAATAAAATAAAAAAACTAAATGAATCTTGAAATAAATTTGAATTTGATACTAGATATCGACAAGCTCCACTAGTATAATCAAAAAACACTAATCCGTTTAAAAAGAAATTAAAAATCACAAAATTAGATGATAATCATTACGAAGAAGTTAACAGAGGAAGAAAAATAATACATTATAAGTCTAAATATAAGAAAACAAAGAAAATTAACGAAAATAAATACAATAATTCCAGATGCACGCAAAATGAAAACTAAACCTAACTTGTTGATCAACACTATCAACATCCTATTAATTTTAATACATTTTACAAAACTTAACAATGGCCAAAATTTGGAAATCAATCAACGGTTATTTGATATTTAAAACAGGAACCTTGGACTTACATACTAATTACGAAAATCATTTTTTAACCGTCAACATAACCAAAACTGAACTAAAGTATACTAATTTAATTAAACAATCAGAAGAATTTTCAGGTTTAAAACAAGTTATATACTTAACAGAGAAATTAAACAGAGAAATGAATAGAATTAGAATTGCAAAACGTAGCAAAAGAGGTCTTATAAATTTTATACGCACAACATACAAATATCTATTTGGAAAATTAGGTGAACAAGATAACGAAGAATTAATAAATAAAATTAAAAATTTTAATTTAAACAAAATTCAATTTAAGTTAATGAACTTAATAAAGTGATAGATGCAGTAAACAAAGGTATTGAAACAATAAATCATTTAAGCTTGGTCAATAATGTAGACAAATCCTATAGTTACTTATTTTTAATCTACAAGAATTTGCTGAATATATAGAGGACATAGAACTAGGAATGCAACTTACTAGACTAGGCATTTTTAAACCTAAATTACTTAGCATGATACTTTAACACATGTTAATTCAGAAAAACATTCAAAATTTTGCCTTACCCAAATGAATTTAATGACATATTAACAGAACCTTTAGAAGACAAATATTATTTTCAAAACAATCAAATATTTTCATTTAACACAAAAGAAAGAGTTACAAAAAAATGCTTTATAGGAATATAAAACAAAGCCAATGCCGAATGTAGATACACAAAATTTATAAAAAATATGAAACAAATTATATGGAGCCAAATATTATAATTACTTGGAATTTACCGAAAACTATTTTAAACCAAACATGTATAAATCAAGCAATAGTTGTCGAATTAAATAAAATCGTAAAAGCATTTAATTGTTCTTTACAAATCGAATAAATTCTAATAACTAATACTATAATGGATTACCCACGAACTATTTATGTAAGCAATAATGTAACAATGTCAATAATTGAAGCAAAAATATAATAAGAATACATACACAACAAAATTTCACATTTCAAATTATAATACTTACTGTTTTAATTGTAATAATTATAATTTTAATTCTTTACATTATTTATAAATTTAAGAGTATTCCGAAAAACATTGTAATAAAATATAAAAATCAAAACAAAAACAATACTAAGAACCCAGAAAATCTAACAGAACTAAACAATATTGCACCAAATGAAAATACCCTACAATTAAACGAAAATACTAAACAAAACTATAGTCGAGTGCCTCGACTATTAGATACCGTTACTCAGTTCAAATTATCAATTTGAATTCTCTTAGAGCTGGCAGCTTTACAGCACGAGCATCAGCACGAACGCTTCTTTAGCGCAGGCAGCTTTTGTCCTGCACCAACAGCTGTGTTTATGTTTTTGAGTGCAATGCTTACATACATACACACATACGCCATTGTTTGACTCAGACCTCCAATTTGGCTAACTTGATTTGATTTGCATAGTTCTTGGGATATATGTAGTTCGGTATTGACAAATGAAAACCATCGCAATTTCCTTTAATATAAATCCTTATCGAGAATTAACGTTGATTCTGTTGGAGCACCTTGGCCAGCTGTTCCAAAGCCATCCGTTAGGTGGCGCTATTTTAGCCATGCTTAAGCGTTTAATTGGTTTTTGGGCGTTAGAGTGGGCGTGGCAAACTTTTATTTGGCCAATCGATAGGTATTGACGAAACAAATACATATCAATTTAAATTTTCATAATAGCATCAAAACTGTGGCCACAGCTTGTGGCTTGTGGGCGTCAGAGGGTACGTGGCACCATTTTGAAACAAACTTGCGCTGCGTAGGAACTCCTAAAATCTACATGCAAAATGCCAATCATTTAGCTTTTATAGTTTCCGAGATCTCAGCGTTCATACGGACAGACAGACAGACGGACAGACAGACGGACAGACGGACATGGCTAGATCGACTCGGCTAGTGATCCTGAACAAGAATATATATACTTTATAGGGTCGGAAACGCTTCCTTCTACCTGTTACATACTTTTGCACGAATACAATATACCCTTTTACTCTACGAGTAACGGGTATAAATATTCCCCAGGAGATGAGATATTTGTTCAAAATAATAAAAGATTAGGTACAAAACTATCCGCTAGATATAAAAAAGAAGCCGTAAAAGAAGACAGAAACACCACCGTACTAACAGAAACTGGAAGAATTATTCATAAACAACTTATTCGAAATTAAATCACATTTACAGAACTCTTTTCACTGCGTGCGCTGCTGACGTACAAATAATTGACTACACGAAATCCAATATCGTGACTCTAATTACCGGACTGGCAAAGGTTCAAACAGGAACCTTCAGATTAATTCAATTTATTGACTTAGAACAAGAGAGAACGCTATAGTCGAGTGCCTTGACTATTAGATACCCGTTACTCAGCTAAACAACTTAATATAAATATGCCTTCTTGTATGTTTTTCGCCGCTCGAATCAGTTCCCGATTTTTATGTTAAAATCGGTACCCAGGGAACACCTCCAATTTGGCTGAGTGGAAGCCATCGCAATTTCCTTTAATAGAAATCCTTATCGAGAATTAACGTTGACTCTGTTGAGCACCTTGGCCAGCTGTTCCAAAGTCATCCGTTAGATGGCGCTATTGTATACGCCATGAAAGGCGGAAATGTAGGCGCTAGCCAGGCTTAAGCGTTTAATGGATTTTTGGGCGTTAGAGTGGGCGTGGCAAACTTTTATTTGGCCAATCGATAGGTATTGACGAAACAAATACATATCAAAAAAAAATTTCATAATAGCAACAAAACTGTGGCCACAGCTTGTGGCTTGTGGGCGTCAAAGGGGGCGTGGCACCATTTTGAAACAAACTTGCGCTGCGTAGGAACTCCTTAAATCTACATGCAAAATGCCAATCTTCTAGCTTTTGTAGTTTCCGAGATCTCAGCGTTCATACGGACAGACAGACAGACAGACGGACAGACAGACGGACAGACGGACAGACAGGACAGACGGACAGACGGACATGGCTAAATGATTAGCTGGATCTCCCGACAGTAGAGATTTCGAAATAGTTCAAGAAAAAATAAATTCAGCATTAACTAACAACAACAATCAAGTTATTCTAAACAGACTTATCGTAGAAATAATAAATAATATCACCCAGGCCAATGCAAATCTTATAAACAGCTTAAAACACGGAGGAGATCCTCAAAGAGACACTAGCACAATATTAATGTTTCAAATTAAAATGCTTAAAGAAGAAATTGTCAACTTAAACCACGCAATACAATGGGCAAAAGCAGATATTAGTAACACCCAGATATTAGGAGATGAAGAGGTAAATGAAGTTATAAAAACACTTGATCAAGACCAGTTGCCATACACTAATTTTGAAGAAGCCATGAAAATAGCAGAAGTAAGCGTAGCAAGCAATGGGCCAATACTTATTTATATCATTAAAATTCCTATAACCGACACCAACTATTGTGAAGAACTTTTAATCAAACCAATAAAAATTGGTCAATATGTTAATAAAATTCAAAGCGAAAATGTAATCAAATGTAAAGGAAAACTTTTTGCAAAAATTTCCAAATGTAATAATTATAATGGGATAACCATTTGTAAACATAAAAATATGATAAACATAAGTAGTTCCTCTTGCCTACCAAATTTATTAAAAGTCGCCCTGCCACCTGCACTCGAATCAACAACCAACACATTCCAGTTATTGACGAACTCGCACCTGGAGTCATTCTACTCAACAAATTTTCCGGCAACGTACAAATAAATGGGACATCCACAGCGGAACCTTTGTTATTAACTTCAGCAATTCCACAATTAATATTGATGGACAGACCTTCACCAACAAAGACACGGTACACTATCACCCGATGCCAGCAATTCTCCAAACTGAGATGACCATTAAAAGATAGAAGAAAAGCTATCATTAGAATTGGTAAAAGAACTGAACATCAACAATACCAAGACCTTGGAACTGTTAAAAACAACATCGCATACAGCCGATTTTCTAATAAGTTCCATAATAATCATCGGACTAACTGCACTAGCTAGCCACTTCTTGATTAAAAGGGTCAAAATACTGCACATCAACAAAATAGCTTCCGATAACGAGATCAATGACCGCATGGAGCGTGGACACTCGATTTTAAAGGTGGACGTTTTAACACAAAACGAATTCGCAACCGAAGTTGGCCACGCGCATCCGGTATTGCACCAGCAAGTAGAAATGCAAGGGCAACTTCCCGGCTTCGGTCAATAAGTGCTCCCAAAAAGTGCTGACTGCAGCGTCTGAACCACTTCCCGCTGCAGCGACGACAACGGCAAAGCTCCGACGTTGGCAGAGGCAGCGACAAAGTTATTGGGTATAAATATGGAAATTTTTATAAACATAATTTAGTTCCAATTTTTGTGCAATTAAATACGGACCAAGTGTCCTAAAATTTATATTTTTTTAAATACTGAAGTCACTCGTGCTTAACTGGCGCCCAACGTTTAAGGGTCCTGTCCGCGGAAATATCCTTGGTATCGAATCAAAGGAACACTCGTAAGAGCACCCCATAGGCTGCCCGGGTTCCACCGATCCGAAAAATAAGTCGCGACTCCAAAAATCACCTGCAAGTGCACCCCATAGGCTGCCCTGGTAACACCGGAAAAAAGCGCACCAAAGGGAAGGCAACACTGCTGGACGACCCGCCAAGAAAAGGACTCACTTACATCAGACTGCAGGCGATCGCCGTAGACAACTGGTACCCCAGTAGCAAGGAGCAAAAATGACTACTACCAACTGACCGGTTCAGGATGTATTTTATTTTACTGTAAGCTAACTTTTAATTACAAACCACAAACCAAATAAGAAATCACAAAAGTGAAACATTCCTAAAAGAAATCTTTTAAACAAAAGCTAAAAAGCTAAAGCAAAGGCAAAAAGCCACAACAAAAGCAAAAACAAAGCAAAGAAACACACAAAACAAATCATATCTAAAATATAAAAAAATTATTAATTTAAGAATTTATATTTTACATACAACTCTACACAACCCTACACATACAAAAAATATTTTATTACAATGGCTAATCCTAATAATTTGATCAGGCCCGCGATGCTACCCAAAAGTGGGGTACAAGCCCCTGAAATAAACCAAGTCCCAGCAAACTTAGTTAATATGCAAGCCCAAATACAAGAAATAGTAGAGAGAATTCCTAAATCAAAAACTAAATCCAGATTCAGTGCCGCTACTCGATCAAACCTATACTGCTAATGCAAATAATATGAATGAATTTGACAGAGTCCCAGACATAGTAAAAAGCCTCAGGGAATTTGCTGGCCAAGCAGGAGAATTCAGCTCTTGGAGAAAGAGCGAAGAGAGAATAATAAAAATATATTCATTAACAGAAGGATCCCCCAGGTACTATTCAATTTTAAATGTTATTAGAAACAAAATAGTAGGTAATGCAGACTTAGTTCTAGAATCATATAACACACCACTAAACTGGACAGCAATCTCAAATGTTTAACAGCCCACTACGCTCATAAACGAGACGTTACGACATTAGAATAGCAGATGACTTCGTTAGTACAGGGTAATCAAACCAAAGCAGATTTCTACCAACAGGTCTATACTCTCTTATCACTCATCTTGAACAAAATTTCATGGAAATGGGAAGAGAATAAATCGATCTTTTTGCCAAATCTTACAGAGACAAGGCGCTTGATACTTTTATTAGAGGTCTTAACGGCGACTTGCCTAGACTGCTAGGTACCAAAGAGCCGGCAGATCTTCCGTCTGCACTTCAACTTTGCGAAAGACTAGAAAATCAAAATTTTAGAACCAATTACGCCAATAATAATCAACCTGCCTTACCAAAAAAATTCGCACAGCAACCATTCAACGCAGCTAGACAACCACGTCCATTGGCTCCAAAACCTCAGCCTAAGCCAGAACCTATGGATATAGATAAAAGTTTACAGACAAGACAAATAAATTATATGAACAGACCAAATAATGGAATGCAGGAAAACGACCACCACCTCAAATGACAAGCGGACTGGTAGATAAAAAGACAGAGAAATTTTCACATAAACACTGAACAAGAACAGACATTAGAAAATATCGACCAATTAACGGAAACTGACGAGACAGCAGCCGAATACTACGCGGAAATTCCAGATTTCGAACAAGAAACAGAGGAAACCGAATATACTGGCTTTTATTTTTTCAAGTAAAACCTCTCATTACCTTAACTTTCAATAAAACCGGTGATGGAGAGATGATCAAAATTTTAATAGACACCGGCTCTAATAAAAATTATATCAACCGCGATTGGTAAAAACCAATCGAAAATAATAAATCTTTTTATGTAAGCTCCGTAGCCGAAAATATCCATATCACCCACCACACAATTGCCAACCCATTTGACTTAAAAGATACATTTGTTAAATTCTTTTTACTACCCTCATTAAAATCTTCCGATGCTATTATAGGAAATGATACACTTCGTGAAATCAACGCTCAAATAAATATGCAGGAAGGTTACATTTCAATTAAAAACAAACGTAAAATTAATATAAAACAGAAAGCTTCTCCCGAAGTCAACAAGTTAGATATTTGAATAGACCATACAACAAAAACGCAAAAAAAAAAATTTAAAATATTTGCTTAAAATTTCCAAACTTATTTGGCGACCCGGACGAAAACTGACATACACTACCAAAGTAGAAGCCACTATAAGAAGTACAAACGAAAGTCCAATATACTCAAGGCACTACCCATACCCAGAAGCTCTTAGGCCCGAAGTCGAAAAACAAATACAAGAGCTACTCGAAAACGGCGTAATTAGACCTTTAAGGTCTCCGTATAATTCTCCAATATGGATTGTACCCAAAAAATGGATGCCTCCGGACAGAAAAAACATAGAATGGTGATTGACTATAGGAAGATTAACTTGGTCACTATTCCAGACAGATACCCTATACCAGACATAAAAATAATAATTTTTTTCTGTTTTAGACCTTAAAAGTGGATTTCACCAAATCCCACTCAGACAATCAGACATAGAAAAAACTGCATTTTCAGTAAATCAAGGCAAATATGAGTTTACCAGACTCCCGTTTGGACTTAAAAACGCCCCCTCCATTTTTCAAAGAGCAATAGATGACATTCTTAGAGAACATATAGGAATTAGGTGTTTCGTCTACATTGACGACATTATTATCTTCACTAAAAACGAAGAAAATCATCTAAAAGACATAGAAATTGTATTCAAAATTATTGAAGACGCAAAACATGAGAATTCAGTTAGATAAATGCGAATTTTAGAAAGAAGTTGAATTTTTAGGATTTTTAGTAGCAGATACCGGTATTAAGAAAAATCCGGAAAAAGGTGAGAGCAATCGTCGAATTCCCCGAACCAAAGGCACTTAAAGATCTTCGTCCTTTTAGGACTGTCAGGGTTCTACCGTCAGTTCAATAAAGATTGTGCAAAGCTTGCATAAGCCCTAACAGCCCTTTACAGAGGCCGAGGCCGTATCTCAAAAAAACTACCGATGCTTCAGATTGTGCTATTGGTGCCGTATTGGCCCAAAGATGACAAACCTATAATGTTTATAGGTTTATTTCTAAACGAAGAAAGTTATGCCCCTAACAAAAAGGAAATGCTAGCTACAATTTGTCTATACAGACTCTTAGAAATTTTCTGTACCGGTTTGACTAAAGTGAAAATATTTACAGACCACGAATCTCTCACACACCCAACTATTCCTAAAAGCCATAACGATCAGATGAAGAGATGGAAAGCAATTCTAGAGGAGGTAAATCACGAACTGCTCCACAAACTTGGCAAAGCAAACGTTGTTGCCGATGCTCTGAGTAGACCTCCCATTCAAACGAGGGGGAAGTAAATACACTATAGGTACCTATCTTTCACAGCAGTTCTAGTTCTCCTGAGACACTAATACCAATGGCAGAAGAACCAGTAAAATGTTTTTAAAAATCAAATAATATTATATTTAGAAATACACCCTCATAAATTGAACTTGTTTTTCCCACGTACCATAGACATATTATAGAACCAATTTTTAATTCAGAAATCATGCAAAATTGTAGAGATAGATCCAACCTGTCCGTCATTAGCTGGAATTCATACGGACGAAAAAACCTTAAGTCAACTTCAGGAAATCTATCCCACTTTTCACAAATATAAAACCAGATTCTCAAGCAGACTAGCTAAAAGATTTAAAAGACGAAACTGATCAAGAGAAGCAATATACCAGAGCATAGAAGAGCACATAGAAATAGCAATGAAAATAAACAACTAAATTGTTAAACAAAGTTTAACTTCCACAAGGGAGGGCCAAAATAAAAGACTTGTAAAAAGAATGCCAAATTTGTAACTAGTTGTTGAAATAAGTCGTTTTGACTGCAATAGATAAATTTCAAAATTTGCACAGGCTAGCATAGTCAAATCTCGAGCAACTCAAGACATAAAAAGGAACCTTTAAAAGATGTATTAATCAATTTTGGTATCCCAGAAATAGTAGTAATGGATAACGAGGAAATCACTGGTTCGGCTCCCGTAATGCGGATGCTACAAGATCAATTTAACATCGAAGCGTTACAAAACACCTCCATATAACTTAAGGGTATTGAAATTAAATAGTATTTATTTTATTTCGGGTATTATACAAGGTTTCAAATTAAACAATTAAAGATTAAGAGCCTGGTTTACGACTTTCGCACTATGGGACACTTCGACCTCCTTTGTCAATTGCTCAGCACTCAACTAAATTTGCTGCAATATAGTGCGGGAGTTCGGGTGGAGAGTGATGGATATATAGATCACATTAATGGAAAAGGACGAAGAGTGGTTTGCGATGAGGATGATGAAATACTACGCATCGTTGTGAAATGGCCTATCAATATATCCCTATCCCACAATCGGCCATCCTGAATCTTCCATTCGCTCCTGAATGAACCCCATTCTTTCATATTCTGCAGCTGTTGCGAGTTAGTTTCAATCACTCCTGGTTGCCTTCTTTCTGAACTTCCAGGCGCCCATGATTCAGGTTTTTTGACTATTTTACGGTCCAAAATTTAGGACGAAGTTTCATTCCAGTTCCACACTGTGTCCTCTTTTAATTGCATACTAATTCTCTGGTATAATCAATTTCCAACTTTTCTTTTCTCATTAAAGTGCCCTTTCGGTTCTCTTGGTGCACTTTCTCAATATTTTCCCTGAGCTTTTTCACGTATTTCCTTCTCGCTCCTTACTTATCTCTTCTATACCTAAGTCTTCAAAAATTTTCTTAAATCATCGTCTTTCTTTCACGTATTTGATCCAGTCAAAATTTTAAAAATGGACTATATTGTGTCCGAGGTGGAGTGCTGTTTATTATTTGTTGAACTCTGTCTACGGTAGCGATACCAATTTGCTGGGCTTTCTGGGAAAATCTTGCTCAACATCGGGATCACTTAATTTTGTGGATTCTTTCCACCTGACCCGTTGCTCCTAGGCATGCCTGTGGTGATGGGAAGTAAGTTGGATTCCTTCGCGGCTGCAGTACTCTTGAACTGTCCAGAAGTGAAATGCAGTTCCCTACCAGTAACTATTCGGCGAGGGTTTCCAAAGACTGCTGCTTGCTTCGCAGCTCTAGAACTTCCTCAGATCCGTCGATTTTGTAGGATAAAGCCAAACAAAATTTGAAAATCCCTCAACGACCGCCAGAATGTGGTTATATTTCTTCTTCGTATCTGTCGAGAGGTCCAACGTGGTCGAGATGATAGGTTCCAAGGGGTTCTTGAGCCTTATCAATGGGACTGAGTAAACCCCCTTTTTCCTCAAAAGCTTGACTCAAATGATAAAACATTCAACGCATCCCTTGACTACCCTTTCTGAACTTTTTGCGGATTCCTGGATGAAATAACTCTTTTCTACAATGTCACGAGTCTTTTTGATACCAAAATGGCCCTCCCCTGTGTGCAATATGCACGATTTCCTCTTCCATTGAGGCAGGAACAACCAGTAGTTCGATAACTTTGCGTCCTAAATATTATTCTTCAGAAAGAAGTCTTCGTATACGTCATTGCTGGTCAATACTGATTTAACAGCCCTGATCCAGTTGTCATTGTTTTTGTGCCTCTAATAATCACGACTTTGTGGAATCTGCGATCATAAAGCATGACAATCGGCTTAGTGCATCCACGTGCCTCATGGTTCCAGCTCTGTGCTCCACCTTAAACTCAAACTCTTGCAGAGCCATGGCCTATCTTCAACTCGCGGTGGTAGGTCGTCCTTTTTCATCGTCATTGCAAATGCGTTGCAGTCGGTTACCACTGTAAATCGCTTTCCAAGCAGGTAAACTCTCCACTTTTTCAGCTCGTTTACGATCGCAAGAACCTCAAGTTCGTAAGAACTTATATTCTATACCCGTTACCGTAGAGTAAAAGGGTATATTGTATTCAATAACAAAAAGTATGTAACAGGTAGAAGGAAGCGTTTCCGACCCTATAAAGTATATTCTTGTTCAGGATCACTAGCCGAGTCGATCTAGCTATGTCCGTCTGTCCGTCTGTCTGGTTCTGTCCGTCTGTCTGTCCGTATGAACGCCGAGATCCTCGGAAACTATAAAGCTAGGAAGATTGGCATTTTGCATGTAGATTTTAGGAGTTCCACGCAGCGCAGGTTTGTTTCAAAATGGTGCCCGCCTCTGACGCTCATGCCACAAGCTGTGGCCACAGTTTTGATGCGCATTATGAAAATTTTTTTTGATATGTATTTGTTTCGTCAACCTATCGATTCGCCAATAAAGGGTTTCCACGCCCACTCTAACGCCCTAATCGCTTCTGACTTTCAAGTGAACGGTCGTGTTTTTTTTTTCTGCGCTTCGAATTTTGTATTTTGTTTTCGTTTATTCCCATCGGTGGGTGTTATAAAAACAATTTTAATTTGCTTCGGTGTTATTTAAACATAAATTTAAACTCCGTTCCTTCATGAGTCACTTTAGTATTTAATACTAATAAATTGTTTTAGTTTCCGTAATTCTTATCTGTGTTTTCTTTTCTTTTATCCACACCGTTTTCTCTTTTGTGAATGCACTTTAACTATTTACGCTCCCGCTCTCTTGCTGTCTTTGCTTTGAAAGTTCTAAGCGTGCAGTTTCTGCGCTCTTTGCGGTACTTATAACTGCCCGCTTATAAATTTCAATTCTTTCTTGGTACAGTGGTCCCAATAAATAAAATGAATAATAAAATTTAGTCTGCTTCTGCAAGAAATGCAGCCTCGTAATCAGGGCTGACCAGTCGAATATGACTTGCTGGCTGTGTGAAAATATGGTGCACACCAAGTGCGCCGGTTTTACTGGCCGGACAGAGTGATGACCTATCAAAGGGCCCAATTTGCAGTTTTGTTGTGATGCTTGTGTCGAGGTTGCGAACGAGATGAAATCGTTCATGCGCCAAACTAAAGGCGGCCTGATGGGGCTGATTAGCTGTTTCGGTGTTGCTAGAGATAGTTTTCGCCGAGCTGATGATCTCCCTCTGCGCTGGACTCGCAGTTTAATAGTCGTAAGCTATTAGAAGAGTCCCTAAGCGCAAAAAGGCCGCTGGTGGTAAGGAGCAAAAGGGGGAACACCCTGCCGGAAATCAAAAGATTTCAGCAACCCCTCAAATGTTGCTAAGATCGGCAGCTAAAAAGATTCGGTATCCGAACTATCCGTTTCAGAATGCATGCAACCAGGGACTTCTAAGAATTCCGATTTGTCCGTAGTGGTTTCACATTAGTGGATCCACCTATCTCCTCAGAATGTAGCATCTCCACCACAAGGGATTACTGAGTCCGACAACTGGCACAAGTTGGTTTGGCAGAAGCAATGTCTGCTCCACCAAAATCCCCTTTCAGTGGTTCCACTCAAGAAACAAATTTTCGTTTCTCGGCTTTCCCTGATCAAACATCTTCTGATGTATTGTCTTATATACAAGACAAAACTAAAGCCGATTGTAATAGTGTTAAGGTGGAAAAGTTTAAGTTTTCTTATGCTAGAGACATTTCATCTTTCAAGATAACTGTCCCTAACGAGCTTTTGAAGCCATATGCTCGGGCGACTTTTGGCCGGATAATATGGTTGTAAAAGAGTTCGAGGCTAAGATAAAGAAGAAGGGGCCCGTGGGAGTAAAACTTCCTAGTCGAGGCCAAACCAGTGTACCAATTTCAAAAAACTAACTTCTAACCTCCTACTTTCCTATCAGAATGCAAGAGGTTTGCGCAGCAAACTTACTAAATTGTATTCCGATAGCCTTTCCTTTGCATCTCATATTATTGTGTTCACAGAAACCTGGTTAAAGCCGGAGATCTTTAGCTCTGAAGTTTTTCCAGGTACACACAATATATAGGTATGACCGTCCCTCTAGACGGGGAGGTGGAGTCTTAATTGGAGTTGATTCAAACCTCCCGTCTGAGGAGTTATTTTTTGATGAATTCAATACCATTGAATTTATTTGTGTAAAGTTATCGCTTCCTGGTAACTTTATATACATAACTTGCTCATATGTTCCGCCGTTGTCTGAACTTCCTGATTATTTAAATCACCTATCCGTTATTAAGTCCGTTGCAAATAAGCTTTCCGATAGGGATCAGTTGATAGTTCTAGGTGATTTTAATATACCTGGAGTTACTTGGTCCACTGAGGATGGATCGAATGTCTTACTACCTATAGCACAAGCATGATTTTATTGATGGCCTGCTTGACATATCTCTATCTCAAGTAAACCATGTTCGAAATTCATTAGGTCGCCTACTGGATTTGTGTTTTGTATCAAATCCTGAAGGTGTGTTTCTGTCCAGAGTAGCACCACTCACGCAACCTGAAGATCCATATCACCCAACATTCGAACTTTCATTTGATACGGGTAGAGTTATAGAAGAAAAATCAGAAAAATCCAAACGAATACGTTGTTTTCGCAAGGCAGACTTTCTGAGGCTAAATAATTTTATTTCTGGCTTTAATTGGTCTGATCTTTACCTATGCATTAATATGTCCGATGCAGTTAATGTGTTTTACACTGCAATAAACTCATTTTTAATTCCTGTGTTCCGTGGTACTATCCGTCAACTTCCAATAAATCACCTTGGTTTAGCAAAGAGTTGACACACTTAAGAAAATGTAAAGTCCAGACTTTTAGGAAATATGAAAATACCGGTTCTCAATCTGTTTTTACTAGATATTTAAGTGCTCGGTCAAGATTTACCGTGCTTAATGCTCAGTGTTATAACAGTTACTTAAACCGTTGTAAGGTCCAGTTCTCTCAGGACCCGAAACAGTTTTATAATTTTGTTAACACCAAGCGTAAATCTAATTCTTTCCTTCCTCGCTATCGTTCGAAAACATGACGGCAACCACAGATCAGGCAATAGCCGATCTATTTGCCCAATTTTTCAAACGACTTACTCTACTTTAGATTATTCATCACAGCCTTATTCTTACAACATATCCAAGTCAAACCTCATATTCTGTCCCACTTTAACAGAAAGCTCTCTTCTTTTGGATCTTCTTCGTATTAAACCTGTTTATTCGCCAGGGCCGATGGTATTCCTGGATGCGTGCTTAGGTATTGCGCTAAGGCCCTGTGCAAACCTCTTCACAAGTTGTTTACCTTATCTATAGAAACCTCCCAATTCCCAAATATTTGGAAGGAATCATTTGTTATTCCTCTTTTCAAAAAAAGGTAACAAGTTGGAAGCCAGTAACTACAGAGGTATTTCTAAGTTGTCAGCTATTCCTAAGCTTTTGAAAAAATTATTACTCCTCATTTGCAGCACCT
This sequence comes from Drosophila fuyamai, assembly GCA_018153365.1. Classification (NCBI taxonomy): domain Eukaryota; kingdom Metazoa; phylum Arthropoda; class Insecta; order Diptera; family Drosophilidae; genus Drosophila; species Drosophila fuyamai. The sequence goes on along the minus strand of JAECXW010000604.1, from coordinate 6,698 downwards.
TTGCAGATCAATCATTTCTCCGTGTCAACACTGGATTTATTAAACGTAGATCCACAATCACAAACCTTCTAGAGCTCACTTCATTAGTGATAAAAGGCTTCAATAGTAGTTTTCAAACAGACGTCATTTACACTGACTTTAGTAAAGCATTTGACTCTGTAAATCACTTACTTCTCATTCAAAAACTTGACCTTTTAGGTTTTCCAGTTGATCTGCTTAAATGGATTTCAAGTTATCTGAATGGCAGGTCACAAAGGGTCCTTTTTAAAAATTCAATTTCTGAAATTCTCCGTGTTACCTCCGGTGTCCCACAAGGGAGCCATCTGGGTCCGTTACTTTTTACATAATTTATTAATGATCTTCCCTCAATTATAAATCATTCTCGCGTACTTATGTACGCAGATGATGTTAAGTTGTGCCTGCAGTATAAGGACATTTCCGCCATTTAGGCTTGCAATCCGATCTAGATAATTTCAAAACTGGTGCCGAGATAATTTACTAACTTTAAACGGTTCCAAGTGTGCTGATGACTTGTTATCGGGCCAATCCGATATACGCGACTTAATGTTGCCATGGTAGCCTCGGAGAGAATAACTCCTGTAAACGATCTTGGTGTTCTCTGGACCCCCAAACTAAAATTTTCTAATCACATATTTCGCCCATGGTTACAAAGCCAGAGGAGTGCTTGATTTATTAAAAGGTGGTCAAAAGAATTCGATGATCCTTACTTGACTAAAACTTTCATATATTTCGCTAGTCCGTCCGATTCTGAGTATGGGTCTTCCGTCTGGAGTCCAATAATACGGAATACATATTGGTCGTATTGAATCTGTACAAAAACTTCCTTCTTTTGCTTTTTTACGGCGCCTAAACTGATGCAAATCTTATCTTACCTTCTTATTCTAGTAGACTTCTTTTGATTAATTTACCATCCCTAGCCAACCGTAGAACGATGCTTGGTACTTTTTGCTATCTTTGATTTATAACTCTATACATGAGGAGATTGGACTGCCCCGACTTGTTAAGTCGGCTAAACTTTTCTGTGCCAAGTAGATTAACTAGAAATTATATTCCCCTAACTTTAAATCACTGAGATCTAACTATGCCTTGCAGGAGCCTTCAGAGCATATATATGTTCCGACTATAATAGACTTTTTTCCTGTAATATCAAATCTGACTCTGCTGCCCCTAAACGATTAATACTTGCCTTCATTGGCACAAGATTGATCTAACTATTACTTTTTTCCCCGGACCTTTACCTTCCTTATTTTCCTATTCCCGCGTCTAACTGATCGCGAATCGTGCCGCATGATACACGGCTGCGCCCCTCGGTCGGTTGGGTGCGGGCTGTGGGACTCCGCGCGAAAAATAAAAAAACCCATTAAACGCTTATGCTGGCTAGCGTACATTTCCGCCTTCATACAATAGCGCCATCCAACGATGACTTTGGAACAGCTGGCCAAGGTGTCTAACAGAGTCAACGTTAATTCTCGATAAGTATTTATTAAAGGAAATTGCGTGATGGCTTTCATTTGACAATACCGAAATATATCCCAAGAACTATGCAAATCAAATCAAGTTAGCCAAATTGGAGGTCTGAGTCAAACAATGGCGTATGTGTGTATGTATGTAAGCATATACATATGTATCATTTACATTGCACACAGTTGCAATTGCCCGGCAAAGATAATACAAGAAGACATATTTATATTAAGTTGTTTAGTCTGAGTAACGGTATTTAATAGTCGAGGCACTGACCTATAGCGACTGCTTTATTTTCTCGTTCGTTGGTGCTATGGTTCCGTTCTCGATGGTGCAGGGTCTAGAAAATTAATTTTGCTCATCAAAAATTGTGCTTTCTCCCATTTGATGCGTGAGGCCTGCCTTCGAAGCTACTTTTAAAACTTTTTCCAGTGCCTGCAGTCCTCGTTTTCGTCCTATTTGGAACGATATTATCGTCCATATAAACTACGATCGTTTGATTTTGAATGAGATCCCTTAACGTAGCGGTAGATACTCTACCAGAAGACAGCTGAGAGTTTGAGATACAAAATGGTACATGCGTGAATTCGTACTGCCCGTTATGTGTCACAAATGCTGGAAACTTCCTGGATTGTTCGTCTATCGGTACATGAAAGAATCCGTTCATCTGTCAGAGTTGCAAATATTTTCGATCCTTGCAACCTGTCGAGAATAACGCCGCCAATTAAGCTCATCGGTAAATTGTCCCTTCTTGATTTTTGATTGCCGTCGGTCGTCACAGCAAAAATCTTCTTTGATCCGTCCTTTTTTGAACTAGTACAAGCTCTGAGGAGTTGGGTACACAATTCCTCTGCCAGCCATACCTGAACTTGTTTCTCAATAAAACACTTGTTCTCATACGAGGTTCGTCTTGGGCGTTGATAAACTGGAATATCGTCTTCCAATTGATTTTTCTATTTATACCTTGTAAACAAGCTGCTCTATCTCTAGCTTGTGATTCTTATTCAGGTGAGACAAGTCAACTTAATCCAAAACAGAGATTTCCTCGCCGATCTCCGTGACACACATATACCCTTCAATGTTGACGCAAAATCGCTCTCTTCGCAATGATTTGACTCCATCTGAGGTGAACATAAGTACGACGGAATGCAGCACATCATTTCCAACAAGCGCAGCATCGTGTTGTTTAGCTACATGAAAAGTCACAGAAAAACATATATTATCTGCTTCGATATCAACTTCAAAAGATCCAATTGTTACCAATTCCGCTTTTGCCAATGCCTTTTTAGGTGTTTAATTACTGGTCTGAGCCTTAGGCCATCGAAACCCTGAAAATGTCCTCTCGCATCAAGCACAAATCGCATCCTGAGTCAATCATGGCTACAAACGCCACGTCATTAACTTTCAGCATCTTGTAAATTAACCCTTTCGCAGCTTTAGCTTCCAGCAGATTAGCAGACTCGTTCTCAACGGAAATTTTGGTTTTCTTCACATTACAGTGCTTTGAGATGTGTCCTTTCTTGTGGCAGTTGTAGCAAACTACTACACCTTTTGCAATCTTTTGCGATGTGGCCCTCACTATTACATTTGGAAGCACTTTCTTTGTAAATTACCTTGATCCTGTTTACCTGTCACTCCTTATTAAAACTTTCCTTTATATTTCCTTTACCCTTCATCTTCCTCGTAAATATAAATTTCGTCTTTGAGTTCCCTAACGGATTTGTCGCGATACAGTCCTGCCTTATTTACTTTCATATCTGGTATGCGATCTACAAAATATGAAACTAAGCTTTCTTCGTCGAGATTAATCGGCTTGCTTATCTCCATTAAACTATAGAGAAATTCAATGCATGTCTCCTTGCTGCTTCTGCCTCTGCCGCAAAATCTTATGTATTTCCGCCGAACATAACTTTTTCTTTCCAAACTCTTGTTTCAATGCTTCTTTAAGCTCGATCCAACCCCTAACTCCTCTAATACTTCTGATGTAAAGCTTGGCTGCTCCAATCAGAAGCTGTTTAGCATAAATAAATTTTCGTGCGCTGTTACCCACCGTAACAGCAACATCATCGAATTCGGACAGCCAGTGATTGACGTCCTCCTGTTCGGAGCCCGAAACGAAGATACACTGTCTTAATATCGCGTAAAGTAAATCTTGAGCTTACAGGTGCATTCCGCTTCTTGGTAGTTTGATGAACCACTGACGCTTTACCGCATCTTCACCCGCATCGCCACCCACATCCAACCCGAAATTATCGAACAGCCGATCCTGTAAAACACTCTTTCTTCCGTTTGTTTCAATCCCAACTCGGAACACTTTGACCGCAGCAAAGGAACTGTCATATCAAGAATCGATCTAGCATTAATGCGTCTAAGCCGTTTACAAATGGTTTTACAATTCTAATTTGACAAAAATAAATGCAATTAGAAATTTCAAATAAGAAAGTTATATGACTTCCCCCTGTCGCTCACCACACCCAATTGGATTTGACTATCCAACAACTTCGACAACTACTCCAGTCCAGACCGCTCTTTTTCTGTTGCAACTCGTTCTCGATGTCGTCACAGCACTGCTTTCTCGTCGCTGCAGACCTTTGCAAAATTCGTCAATTATTTAACAAACTCTTGTCTCTAGCCGCCAAAATTTGCCAGATCGTTGTCCTCTCTCGCTGTTCTTCGTACAGTGAGTACTACGCCTTCCTTTTGAGTACTGCTTAGCCTTGGTTTGAGTACTGCTTGACCTTCGTTGAAATATTTTGCAAAATTCCTTGTTTCCTTTGCAAACCGCTGCTCGTAGTCGTTTTTTTGATTTAGTGTTTCCGGGCCTTCGTAGTAAGGATCGCTTTTTTCGTTTTTCTGCTCTGGAGGTAAACTCTTCGTTGTCACCTGCGATCGCCTCTTACATCAGAATAAAATTCACTGGCTCTACATCAAATCGTCATCGAAATTTTGGTCGGATTGTTTGTTTCACTATCAAGTGCCGATTTCATCATCTTTTTGTGATTGTGATTGTGTTTTTTCTGCACACGCACACGGACCCAAGTTTTAAATTGCGTTTTACTTCGTATGACGCCAAATTTTTGCACATATCTCGATTTTCTTCTGCTCTCTTTTTATGTTTAACTTGGTTTTTTCGTCGATTAACTGTCTTCTTTTCCATTTACTCTCACTTAACTCGTTTGCTTTTCTTTATGTGTTATCAGACAGTTGTTATAATTGTCCATGGGTTTTGCATCCTGGTTGATAGCCCCAATAATTTGTAGTGTATTACAATTAAATATTATTTATTTTATTTCGGGTATTATATAAGGTTTCAAATTAAACAACTAAATACTGCACATCAACAAAATATTTCGTTAATGATAATGACTGCATGGAGTGTGATAATTGATTTTAAAGGTGAAGGAGTTAAGACAAAACGAATCTGCAACTGAAGTTGGCTATTACATCCGGTATTGCACCAGTGCGAAACGCAAGGCACTCCCGGCTTCGGTCAATAAGGCTCCCAAAAGGGCGTCGACTGCAGCGGGTTCGAACCACTCTCATGCAGCGACGACAACGGCAAAGCTCCGACGTTGGCAGAGGCAGCGACAGTTGGCTAGTATAACATGGCAAGTTCTATAAACATAATTTAGTTCCAATTTTGTGTAATTAAATACGGACCAAGTGTCCTAAAATTTATATTTTGGAAATATTGAAGTCACTTGTGTTTAACTTTCTGGCGCCCAACGTTTATGGTCCAGTCCGCGGAAATATCCTTGGTATCGAATCAAAGGAACACTCGTAAGAGCACCCCCATAGCTGCCGGCTTCCACTGATCCGCCAAAAATAAGCCGCGCACCCAAAATCACCTGCAAGTGCACCTACGAAGGCTCCTGGTAACACCGGAAAAGCGCACCAAAGGGAAGGCAACACTGCTGGACGACCTGCCAAGAAAAGGACTCACTTAGATCAGACTGCAGTATGATCGCCGCGGACAACTTGGTACCCCAGTGCAGCAAGGAGCAAAATGACTACTACCAACTGACTGGTTCAGGATGTATTTTATTTTACTGTAAGCCAACTTTTAATTACAAAACCACAAACCAAATAAGAAACATACATAAAAGAAATCTTTTAAACAAAGCTAAAAAGCTAAAACAAAAGGCAAAAAGCTAAGCAACAAAAGCAAAACAAAGCAAAGAAACATACAAAACAAATCATATCTAAAATCTAAAAAATTATTAATTTAAGAATTTATATTTTATATACAATCTTACACAAATCTTGTAAGTATACAAAAATATTTTATTACAATATCTAATCCTAATAATCTTGATCAGGCTCATGATGCTACTCAAAAGTGGGGTACAAGCCCCTGAAATAAACTAAGTCCTGGCAAACTTAGTTAATATGCAAGCCCAAATACAAGAAAAATAGTAGAGAGAATTCTAAATCAAAATCCAAGGCCAGATTCATGCCGCTACCTGATCAACCTATACTGCTAATGCAAATATGAATGAATTTGACAGAGTCCCATATATAAAAGAGCCTTGGGGAATTTAAGGGCTAAGCAGGAGAATTCAGCTCTTCTTGGAGAAAGAGCTACGAGAGAATAATAAAAATATATTCATTAACAGGAAGGATCCCCCCAGGTACATCTAATTTTAAATGTTATTAGAAACAAAATAGTAGGTAATGCAGACTTAGTTCTAGAATCATATAACGACACCATCAAACTTGGACAGCAATCTCCAAATGTTTAACAGCCCACTACGCTCATAAACGAGACGTTACGACATTAGAATAGCAGATGATTTCGTTAGTAATAGGTAACCAAACCACAGCAGATTTCTACTAACAGGTCTATACTTTTATCACTCATCTTGAATAAAATTTATGTATGGAAATGGGAAGAGAATAAATCAGATCTTTTACGAATCTCACAGAGACAAGGGGCTTGATACTTTTATTAGAGGTCCTAACGGCGACTCTGCTCAGATCAGTTAGGTACCAAAGAGCCGGCAGATCTTCCGTCTGCATCAACTTTTATGAAGACTAATAGAAAAAATCAAAAATTTTAGAACCAATTACGCCACACAATCAACTCCGCCGCCAAAAAAAATTCGCACAGCAACCATTCAACGCAGCTAGACAACCAACCATCATATCCCACATTTAGCCTGCACGTTCCACAGACCCTGAAACGACACCCTATTTTCCAGAGTAGAAAATGCAAT
>JAECXW010000603.1:0-99605 GCA_018153365.1 Drosophila fuyamai | reverse complement strand
CTTTAAACAGTTTTCATTATACCCTTGCAGAGGGTATTATAATTTTGGTCAAAAGTGTGCAACGCAGTGAAGGAGACATCTCCGACCCTATAAAGAATATATATTCTTGATTAGGATCACCTCCTGATTTGTTATAAGCATGTCCGTCTGTCTGTTTCTACGCGAACTAGTCTCTCAGTTTTAAAGATATCGAAGTGAAACTTTGCACACACCCTTCTTTTCTTTGCACGCAGTATATAAGTCGGAACGGGATCGGCCGACTATATATAGCTGCCATATAACGGATTGATCGGAAATGTCATAGCTTTGGTGTTTGTAAAGTTAGGAAGTTGGGATTTTCTATGGGTTTTATATTTGGCCAATCAATTAGACCTATCAAATTTCATAAGAATCGGCCGACTATATCTTATAGCTGCCATATAACGGATTGATCGGAAATGCCATAACTTTGGTGTTTGTAAGGTTAGGGAGTTGGGATTTTCCATAGGTTTTATATTTGGCCCATTAATCCGACTATATTCTATAGCTGCCAACGGATTGATCGGAAATGCCATAACTTTGGTGTTTTTAAAGTTAGGAAGTTGGGATTTTTTTGAGTGTTAAGAATGCATCATATGAATAACTTTGGAGAATATAATTTACAGAATATTCTGCAAGGGTATATTGTTTTTTTGTGATATTTTAAATTGCCACTGCGATCAGGTTGATATATTTTTTTCCGCTTTCTTTCCTTAAAAATTGTATTATGTTATGCTTTTATGCTTTAAGTTTTACTCGGATCAAACTTAAATTTTGTCACAATCTGTGTTGGGGCAGTTACCTGGTTAAAGGTTTTGTTTTAGTATAGATGGGGCTCGAATGACCGAATTTAAGCCATCCAACCCGTGTCGTCGTAGCAATATGTTCCTTTTGTCGTCAGTTTAATAAATCACCAATTATGTCAATTTTAAGATCTTTAATAATATAACTTTTTACAAAACGGCTGTCCTTTAAGTCGCTTGGTAAAAAAAAAAAGATGCTGTGCAGTTGAGAAGAATGGCAACCTCTCCGATGCGTTACGATAATTTAAGGGGGTTACACTTTTCGATACATTTTAAATTTTATAAAATACGTTAGCTTTTAAATTAAATAAACATTTATCAACATTCTCCTATCAAGTATTGTAGTCGTTACTTATTTCAATATAGACGACGGCAATACTTTTACAATATTTTGGGCTTAACATCTAGTTTAATTAATTTAACAGAGGGTCTCTTATAAATACTGTTTTTAATCTTTACATCGACAATTCGTACTCGACCATCGTTTGATGGATATGTCTTGACAATTAGTCCTTTTGGCCAGACATTTCTCGGCACATCAGGTTCCATCATTAATACTATATCACCTTCTTGTAAGACGATATTATCTTTTGTCCATTTATGTCTATATTCCTTTTTCCATTTTAACCAAAAAATGTCAGCAAGTCTTTGAGACGATTTCCACATATTTAATAATTTTAAATCAAAATCAGTGGTTTTTGTATAAAAGGACTCTCTATAGTTGGGACCAATCAACAAATATTTTTGTGCGTCTTCACAGTGAACGGTCGTGTTTTTGTTACGCGCTCCGAATTTTCATTTTTCTTATTGAAACCACCGCACTATGGGGTATTTGACCGATTTTTTGGAATAAATGTATTTTTTAAAAGTATGCCGATTTAAAATTTTTTTTTTAAATGTATTAAGAAAACATCATGCTGTTCGGTAACATACCGCAAATGTTAACTGAAAAGTCTGGTATTTTAATACCAACTGTTAAAGTCAGCTGTTGCAACCGCACGTGGTTTGCTTACTTTTTGCTTAATTTTGAAGCTCACTTTCAAATCATTATCTCTGCAACAAAATGACGAAAAACAGTCAAATTTGAAATGATTTATAATTCTCCAGGTATTTACTTTGTGTAAATACTTATATCTAGCTTAATATGTGCGTTCAATTCTAACAATTTGTAAATCTAGCAGGTGATGTTTTCGTTTGGGTTTTGGAAAGAAAGTTTAACTTTCAATAGAGTTTTAAAAAAATGTTTAACTTTGTTCAGAGAGTGCCTATATCCATTTTGTAGAGTCATTAATTGCCGATTCAGAAAATATTGTCTCATTATGCGCCTCGTGCGACTTTTCGAGTAATTTCATTTCTTAGGAAGTGTGGAAGTGTGGCATAAGCAAAAGGGCCTTTAAAATAGAAAAAATGACGTATTTCCCTTTTGTTAGCATGCAAGTTGATCCCCCAGTCGAAACTCCAACTTTACAGATGTTTTCCAAAGAGCCATGGATACTTCGGACCCCATCATTTCATCAATGAAATATAAGAAGCGCGTTCTCTTCCACCAGAGGTCATTTAATTGTTATTATGCGAATATGAGCCTTTTTTTTTACAACATTGAAATTGAAAATGAAGAGCATATAGAGCAAAATTTGTTATAAAAAAATTGGTAGGGGGGGGGGAGGGGGTGGGGTATACTTTTACTTTTCCAACAGGTGTGTATAGGTATAAAGAGCACTATAAAAAAAACCTCACCGAAATATGTTACATAGTTCGCGAGTTATTAATTTATTCCAAAAAATCGGGCAAATACCCTATAGTGCACCGGGGTTTACTTAAATCTCTTTAACGTTTCTACACCTTTAAGTGTTTTCTAACAACTTTCCGTTCGCTTCGCGAGTGCATCGTGATTAACTTGTGTTTAGTAACAATTTTTATCATAATTTAATTCGGTGCTGGTTTGTTGTTATTGTTTTCTATTGCCCCTCTTTTCAGTCTTTCTCTTCGTCGTTGAGCGCCGTTAGAATGGCACGCACTACAACGGTAATATCTCTCAGAGGTGTTTTATACCGGAGTTTATCGGTTAATAATCCCGCTCTCTCTCTCTTTTCGTTTCTATTTCGTTTCGTGGTGCCTAACATCAAAGTTATTCGGTGTTTCGCTCCCGCTCTGTCGTTCTGCTTGATCTCTCATTAAAAAGTTCTTGCGCGCTTTCTATTTTTTTGTCCGCTATAGTGCACAGTGGTCCGTGGTCAGCGAAAATGGCTTTCTGTTCATTAAAAAATTGCAAAAAAGTTATCTCGGCTGGACAGCACAAAAAAAAATCCCTGCCATACCTGTGATAAAATTTATCTCGCAAAGTGTCTTGGCTATTCTGGCCTGGTTCGTGATGCCATCGATAAGAGGAGTGGCCTACGCTACTACTGAGATGAATGAATTGTATATGAGAACCAAGCAATAACTATTAGGCGGCTCACAAAAAGCAATGTTACGGAATTAATCCGGAACGTAAAAATATGGAACTGCTCGTGGCGCTTGAATCGCAGCTCACTAGTCGCATGCTAGCTGAGCCCGATTCCCCAAAGCGCAAAAAAGTCCCGGTCGTTGGGCATTCTATGGCAGGTGCCGTGCAACCTAATGCCCGCGATTCGATTCCAGCTCAGCTGCCAATCTTAGACGCCACTCAAATGGTACTAAGATCGGGGGCAAAAAGTGATTTGGTATCCGAAATTGCCGGAATCGATGTGGCTCCGCTATGTACTTCCGCTCTGTCCGATCAAAATAAAGTAGTGGCCCCAACACCTCATGTAGACTTAACGTCCGGATTACCGGCCGATACTGGTAGTACAGATACAAATTCTGTAGTACCAAAAAGGGTTGCATGTGATGTACCAAAAACGGTTACTTGTGATCGGGTGCCCCAGCTAAAACATGTATTTGTTTCACGGCTCGCCCCAGACCTCTCATCACTGGATATTACGGCTTATATCCAAAATCCAAGTTGATGATTTGTAGGTCGAACAATTTAAATTTTCTTATGCTAGGAAAGTATCATCATTTAAGATTGGTATTCCTTGTGCTCTATTTGCATCTGTGTGTTCCACCAGTTTCTGGCCCGAGGGCATATTTGTAAAAGAGTACGAAGCTAAGTGAAACAAGAAAGGAAAGCTAACTTCGGGAGGAGCCGAAGTTAAAATACCCTTGCAGAATATTCTGTAAATAATATTCTCCAAAATTATTCATATGATGCATTCTTAACACTCATAAAAATCCCAACTTCCTAACTTTAAAAATACCAAAGTTATGGCACTTCCGATCAATCAGTTATATGGCAGCTATAAAATATAGTCGGCCGATCCTTATGGAATTTGGTAGGTCGGATTGACTGGCCAAATATACAACCCATAGAAAATCCCAACTTCCTAACTTAACAAACAACTTTCTAACTGTACAAACACCAAAGTTATGGAATTTCCTATCATTCAGTTAAATGACAGCTATAGGATATAGTCGGCCGATCCCGGCCGTTCCGACTTATATACTGCGTGCAAAGAAAAGAAGGGTGTGTGCACAGTTTCAATTCGATATCTTTAAAACTGAGAGACTAGTTCGCGTAGAAACAGACAGACGGACAGACGGACATGCTTATATCAACTCAGGAGGTGATCCTGATCAAGAATATATATACTTTATAGGGTCGGAGATGTCTCCTTCACTGTGATGCACACTTTTGACCAAAATTAAAATACCCTCTGCAAGGGTATAAAAAGAATAGTTCAGGGGAAATTGAAAATACTATTAATGAACCATCCACAGCGCCCTCCACATCCTCTTCTGTCCCAAAAAACTAGCCTCCTCTTTTCTTCTTTGCTCTCTGAATACAAGAGGCTTACTTAGTAAGCTGACTAAATTGTATTCGGATAGTTTTTCTTTCCCATATAATATTAGGGTATGTACAGAGACCTGGTTAAGGACGGATATTCTTAGCTCCGAAATTCTCCCGGGTAAGTACACAATTTATAGACGATCGTCAGTCCAGAAGGGGAGGTGGAGTCCTGATTGCTGTCGACTCCACCTGTTCGTCTGAATTACTAACTTTCAAAGAATTTTATGACATCGAATTCCTAGGTATAAAATTATCGTTTCCCTATTTCCATATATCCCACCATCATCTGAGTTCCCTATTTACGCAAATCACCTTTCCGTTATTCAGTCAATTTACAAAATACTGTGGAATCGAGATCAGTTAATAGTATTGGGTGATTTTAATATACCTAGTGCGACATAGTCCCCTGACGAAAACTCTAACATTTTACTTCCTTTAGCGCAGCATGACTTTATTGACGGTTTGCTTGAAATTGCGCTATCCCAAGAGAACCATGTTAAGAACTCCTTAGGGCGTTTACTGGACTCGTGTTTTGTTTCAAATTCAGAAGACGTTTGCCTATCAAGAACGGGACCACTTACACAACCGGAAGATCCTTATCATCCAACTCTTGAGCTGACTGTAGACGTAAGAACAGAGCTGAATAAAAAATCCGAAAAGTCGGTTAAACGAATCCGCTGCTTTCGTAAGGCAAACTTTCATCTTTTAAATACTTTTATATCCGGCTATGACTGGTCCGAATTTTATTCATGCACTAACGTGGCTAAGGTCGTTAATATCTTTTATAATGCATTGAATTCCTTCTTTTATCTGTGTGTACCGTTATACTATCCGTCAATTTCAAATAAACCTCCGTGGTTTAATAAAGAGTTTTCACACCTAAAAAATATAAAGTCCAGACTTTTCAATAAATTTAAAATGTGCGGTTCACAATCTGCCTTCTCTCGGTACCTAAGGGCTCGGTCAAATTGTATCGTGCTTAACGCCCGGTGTTATAAAAGCTATTTGACTCGTTGTAGGGTCCAATTTTCACAAGATCCAAAACAGTTTTATAATTTTGTTAACACTAAGCGTAAATCAGCCTGTTACCCTTCATCGCTATCATTTGAAAACTCTACGGCAAACTCTGATCAGGCAATTGCCGATCTATTTGCCCAGTTTTTCCAGACAACATATTCTGTTTCATCCCGTCCAAATCCGTCTTATTCAAATGTCATACCCAAGTCGAACTTGATTGTCCGAGATTAAGCGAAAGCTCCCTTCTTTTGGATCTCCATAAAGTTAAGCCAGTCTATTCACCGGGTCCGGACGGAGTTCCAGGCTGCGTGCTTAAATACTGTGCTGAAACTCTGTGTAGACCTCTGTACAAATTGTTTACCTTGTCTTTAAAAACATCTCATTTCCCACTTATTTGGAAGGAGTCATTTGTCATTCCCCTTCATAAGAAAGGAAATAAATGCAATACAAGTAATTACAGAGGCATATCCAAAATATCCGCCATCCCAAAGCTTTTCGAAAACACTATTACGCCCCATTTGCAACATCTTTGTAGATTGATTATATCTCCATGTCAACATGGATTTATAAGGCGAAGATCTACGACGATAAACCTCTTAGAGCTAACGTCTTTTGTAATAAATGGCTTTAGAAAGAACATGCAGACTGACGTAGCTTACACTGATTTTAGTAAAGCGTTTGATTCAGTAAATCACTCGCTTCTTGTATTAAAGCTAGACTTATTAAGGTTTCCATGTGATCTTCTAATATGGATCTCAAGTTATCTGAGTGGTAGGACTCAACGAGTCCTCTTTAAAAACTCGATCTCTGATTTGATCCGAGTTACTTCAGGGGTCCCACAAGGAAGCCACCTTGGCCCACTTCTTTTTACTTTATTTATAAACGATCTCCCTCTAGTCTTGACAAAGTCGCGTGTCCTTATGTACGCAGATGACGTTAAGTTATGCCTGCAATATAACGAAATTTCTAGCAGTTCAGACTTACAATCTGACTTAAATGCTTTTCAAACATGGTGTTGCGAAAATCTTTTGGTTTTAATTAGCGCTAAGTGCAAAGTAATGACATTTTTCCGGGTGAACCCACAATACACAACGTATACGCTGGGTGGTTGCGCGTTGTCTAGAATTACGCACGTTGATGACCTGGCGTCCTCCTTGACCCAAAACTTAAGTTTAGTGACCATATTACTTCTATGGTGAATAAAGCCAGGGGAGTACTTGTATTTATTAAAAGATGGTCAAAGGAATTCGATGATCCCTATGTCACAAATACTCTGTTCATTTTACTAGTCCGTCCAATCCTTGAGTACTGTTCAGCAGTTCAGAGTCCTCAGTATGGTGTACATATAGACCGGATAGAGTCTGTGCAAAAGAACTTTTTATTATTTGCTTTACGGGGCTTTAACTGGAATGCAAGCCTTATTTTACCATCCTACTCTACTAGACTTCTCCTAATTAATCTACAATTCCTTAGTAAACCGTAGAACGATGCTTAACACAACTTTTATCTATAAACTTATTCACGGGGATGTGGAGAGTCCCGAGTTACTGGGTCGCATAAGCTTCTCCGTGCCAAATAGAATTACCAGGAACTATGTTCCTCTTACATTAAATATTTGTAGATCTAACTTTGATATGCATGACCGACTATAATAGACTATACCACATCATTTCTAAAAGCATTAATTTTATCTTACTTAGCAAAATTAGTATTAGTATTAGTCTCGTAAAAAAAAAAAAATCGTTTGGCGTCAAGGGATCATACTCTAGTGCGTCTGAGGGCAAAAAAAAAGAAGAAATTCGATCTCACAAAACAGAGTTTTTAAAACATAATCCCTAGGATACCTCTCTTTAAGTAAAACTGCCAAATATTTTTTAACTGATTGTATAAGCCTTTCCCAGGCTCCTCCCATGTGGGGGGATAAAGGCGGATTAAGATACCATGTGCAACCTTTTGTTGTTAAAAATTGCGTAAGTTCATCATCAGGCCAAGTTTCTATGATTCGTCGTATGTCTTTGTCCGCTCTCCTAAAGTTTGTTCCATTGTCCGAATATAAATCTGTAGGAAATCCTCGTCTACAGCCAAATTGTCGAAATACATGCATAAATGCATTGCAGAACAATTCTTCAGCAATTTCCAGATGAACTGCTAGGGATACCATGCATGTAAAAATTACACCGTATCGTTTAACATGGCTTCTGTTCTGTGTGATTTCAATAGGCCCAAAATAGTCGATTCCTACTTTTAGAAAAGCTCTTTTTGTTGCTCTTATTCGACAATTGGGAAGCTGACCCATTAGAGGAGCTTGCGGTTTGGCCTTTTTGTTTTTACAATACTGGCAACTGAGAATGACTTTTTTGACGGTGTTGCGACATTACAGAACCTTTGACGAATATTAGCAATTACCGTTTCAGTTCCAATGTGACAATTTGGACGTGAAAAAAATGATCGAGTAAATTTGTGATAGGATGATCTTTGCTCAGGATTATTGGGTTTTTAGCGTCACTACTCATTTCGTCGTCATTTAAATTATTAAGTCTGCCCCTGAATCTTAACAAATTATCACTGCATAAAAGTAAGGGTAGATTATTTAAACTGCTTGATGTTGTTACAAGTTCACTTCGTTTAAGTTTGTTTATTTCATATTGATAACTATCCAGTTGCATACTACTAAAAATTAGTGTTTCTGCTTTAAAAAGATCTTCGGCTGTCAGTTGTTGAACGGTGTCTTCCGATTTGTCTTCAGCTTTGTTAGGTATCGCAGAACCCATGCTGTTGTTCTTAAAAATCTCATCCAACTAGAGAATCTTGTCACGTCAGGTAAAGTAAATGAGATTTACAAATTCCATGTTGCTGTCATTAACACCGTTTGGCTCAAGAGGGACTCTTCCTAATGGCCACTGATCCTTAATTTTACTCAAAAATTGTGGACCTATTAGCCATAAATCATTTGATGAGAAGTCGAAAGACGATATCTTTGTGGCTTTATCTGCAGTATTTTGAGGGTACATGTCGCCATTCACTAGAATTAGTAAGCTCTTGGATTTCCCCTATATGTTGAGCTACAAATGTTTTAAATTTTTTGCTGCTAGTTTTGAGCCAATATAAAACAATTTCTGAGTCCGTCCACAAAAAAGTAGAGTCCTATCTGATGTTGAGTGTTTCTTTAATAGCTTTACTAAGTCTGGCTCCTAGTAAAGTACCTTGCAGTTCTAGCCTTGGAATTGTCATCGGTTTAAGTGGGGCTACGCGCGACTTTGCTGCTATCAGAATACTTTCGACTCGACTTTCAAATTCAAAACGTAAATATGCACAAGATGCGTATGCATATTTTGAGGCGTCGCAAAATATATGTAGCTGAATATTACATTGCCTTATTGGAAATGATGTCATCTGTCTGGAAATGTAAAATTCGTCTATTTTATTTAAGCTGCTGCACTATGTCTTCCAAATTTCAAAGTGGTCATCTGTAATGAAGTCATCTCATTGGATACCGCTGTCCCAAATGGCTTGCAATAGGATTTTTTTAGATATCAACAAATTCGAAAGAAATCCGAGCGGGTCGAAAATAGACATGGTAATTTTCAATATTTCTCTTTTAGTTGGTCGTCTACGAATGTTAAGAAGTTCGGAATGTGCTTGAGAAAATTTTAAATTCTAACTAAAAACGTCCTTCTCATAATCCCAAATTAGTCCTAAAACTCGTTCTTCAGTCAAGTTTTTTACTTTACTTTTATTCGATGAAATATTATCCGTAATTTGATTTAAAACTTCTGGAGAATTAGATATCCAATTACGCATATCGAATCCACCTGCCTTGTGTACATGGGTCACATCCTTTATCAACTTTTTTCTTTTTATGTCCGTACAGGCTTGGTCATAGTCGTTTTGAAAATCTAAGGCATTTCTGTTTCTGACCTGTTGAGCAATACTTGGGCTGCATTTAGCTCCAAAAAATAATACTTGAATTTCGTACACGTCCGGTTCAGCTTGTCGCTTAGATCCTCGCCACAGAATTCTTTGTGCGAATCGGTCTGACTCCTGTACTCTAATTTGGAGAAACATCTCCTTAATGTCTCCTACAAAGGCAATCTTATGCTTTCGGAAATTCATTAGCACTGCTGACAGTTGGCTGTACAAATCTGGACCATCGTGAAGACAATAGCCATGGCTCTTGGAGGCCGCATCGAAAACTATTATACTCCAAAATGTGGCAGATAGTAAGTCAAGGGCGTTATTTTGTTTTTGTCTAAGGAGTTTAGTTTCTTTAAATACCCCATTTCTATGTATGACTCAAGAACATCATTGTACTTTTTACCGTATTCTGGATTTTTGTCTATTTTTCTTTCGCATAATAGCATCCGAGTATTGGCGTTGTTATAACTTTCCGGTAGTTGTGTGTCGTCGCTTTTCCAAAAAAGTCCACATTGAAATCTGCCATCCACTCGTTTTAGCGTTTTATCAACAATTTCAAGACACCTTTTGTCGTCAAGTGAGATTGGTGTGTCATGTGGTGTTAATAACTCATTCTCAATAGACCAATAAGATTTAACAGGATTGTGTAAAATATCCAGATCATCTTTTGGATTGTCGTTTCCTGCGCAGTTGTATACATGGAAAGAATAATTTCTGTCTGAAACTTCCTTGTTTGTTCCAACTGTTCCATGAACAGAATGATTGATACTTTAGCTCTCGAGATACAATTAGTGACCAATTATCCTGACCTATCAAAATTTTTGGATTGGCATTTTGGTATGAACAGAACGAAAAGTCTTTCAAAAACTCATAGGTCTCATTCATGTCACTTATTGAAATGGTCTGTAATGGTAAATTTAGGCGTGATACAGTTTTTACTTTTCGTAAAGTAAATGCTTTTGCTGATGGCTGCATTCCTCTGATTCCCAAACTAACTACTTTTGAATCAACTTGTTCATACACTTTGTTATTAGTCCATTGCATCTTCAAGGGTCATGTCGGTCCCTGTAGTCCTATATCACTTGCAACCTGCTCATCTATTAACGAAATTGTTGAAGCTTCGTCAAGTAGGGCGTATGTGTCAATTTGTTTTTGAGAGCCTATCAGTGTAACTGAAATAACTTTAAGTAGAACTTTGTTACAACCAAAATTAACATTACAATTAGTTTCTGGTTTAGCTTCGTGTTGATTAAGATTTTTTGGCATCTCCAGAGAAGAGCTTGGTGTGTCGTTTTTGTCCTTATGCAATAAAAAATTGTGGTTGTAGTTGCAGTTTACTACTTTGCATTTTTTCTTGCGTTTCCAATCTTTAAGAACATGATTCTTGGCAAGACATGATATGCATAGTTTATTGTGAGATACATATATGTTTCCAACGCTCGTCGATATTTAATGCTTTAAATTTTGGACACTCTGTTAGGTATTGATCGCTAGACTTACAAAAGTTACAATAGTATTTGGATTTATCAAAGTTCTTGACAGACCTTGATACCATTAGTGTGGAGTCTTTAGACTTATTTACCCCGAATCCCAACGATGTTGCCGCTTTTATAGTTTGACCTAACCATTCGTGAAACACAATTACTTTTGGCTGAATAGTTTTGATTTTTTGGAAATGTTTCACAAAGGCTATTCGTTGAGACACCTGTACTTTTTCTAAAACTTCTTCAAACAATATATTATTAATAATTTGATCAATATTATTGAATGACAACAATGTTTGTATGAGATTTGTAAGCATATCATAAAATGTGATGAGTCTGTCATATTTATCATCTTTTATTACTGGGAAGTGCCTAATTTTGTCTATCATCAGTTTTACGATATGACTACAGTCTCCGAAACGATCTCGCAAAATAACAATTACATCATTTACATTGTCTGGCAGAAGGAGAAGTGATTGTACACAATCTTTTGCACGACCTGTCAGTGCCCTTCTTAGGCGATTGATATTTTCGTAATTGCTAAAATTACAAACTTCAGTGCTGTTTCCATACTCGGCAATGAAAATTGGCCATTCTAGTGGGTCACCACTAAATGTAGGTAGATCTTGTTTGATCGTCTGCCTTGCCATTAAACTTACAATTGGATCTACATTGATATTAGTCTTATCTTGATCTGTTATTGCCTGCTTGCGTTGATTTGATTTAACCCACTCATGTGTCCTGCTCTCGGTTTGTCCATCGCCGTTGATGCACCCCTCCTGAATGTCTTGCAAGTTGTCCTGGTCGTCTTGAAGAGTTTTTTTCCGGTCGTCATGAAGGATGTCTTCCTGGTCGTCATGAAGGCTGTCTTCGTCCTCGATTTCCGCGAGTTGCATTTGCATCTCTAGTTTAAATTGCTTCTCCTGAAACTCCAGCTGCATTCGCTGATCTTTTAGTTGCTATTGCTGCTTTAAGTGCACCATTTGAAGCTGAAGTTTTTGAACTTTGATTGATTTTTGAGAACGATGGCTTCTCTCAGATCCTAAGTCGTCGTTCCTCCTGACTGGAGACCTCTGGTTTAGTGTAGTCATTGCAACTACCGTAACAATCGACTGATCATGTTGTAAGATTTGCTCATTATGACTTAAAAGACCAATGTTTGGTCGTGGCGTATCCATTATTCCCTGCTGCGGCTGTGCAGGCGGATTTTGCTGATGTGACATCATTTGCTCTTTTTTTCTTATTGGAACGTGTGTTCGGCATTTTTCTGTATTTTGGTTGCAATAATCTCCAATTCTAGACTTAACATACACCCAAGAATAATATGTCCTTGGCCAAATGTATGTATGTTCAAGATTTTATTGCGCCGCGTCGTGGCGTCACACACACAATCTAGTCGTCGTCAATGCATATGTGTCTGCATACCCTTTTGCATGTGCATATCCAAGATCTAGCTCGGTATACATTCACACTACACGCAAATTTTGGCTGATGAAATTTCGCGTTAATTTTGCGTAATCCATGTGCCGTCCAGTAGGCAAAGAAGGACCGTTTGTTGGGGCAGTTACCTGGTTAAAGGTTTTATTTTAGTGTAGATGGGGCTCGAATGACCGAATTTAAGCCATCCAACCAATAAACATTTATCAACAATCTGCATTTAGAAAAAAGAATAAAACAAGATAGGAAGCAAACTTCGGCAAGCCGAAGTTTATATAGACTTCCAGTTGTTAAAAATCTACTACATTTTAATGAAGCTATATCGATTTTGCGCTGCATTTTGTCATCGTTTATATGGCAGCTATATGATATTGTTGTTATACCCGTTACTCGTAGAGTAATACTTTCGTTCAAAAGTATGTAACAGGTAGAAGGAAGCGTTTCCGACCCTATAAAGTATATATATTTATATTTATATTTATATATATATATTTATATATATATAAAGTATATATATATATATTCTTGTTCCGGATCACTAGCCGAGTCGATCTAGCCATGTCCGTCTGTCTGTCCGTATGAACGCTGAGATCTCGGAAACTATAAAAGCTAGAAGATTGGCATTTTGCATGTATATTTAAGGAAATCCTACGCAGCGCAAGTTTGTTTCAAAATGGTGCCACGCCCCCTCTGACGCCCAAAAGCCACAAGCTGTGGCCACAGTTTTGATGCTATTATGAAAATTTTAATTGATATTTATTTGTTTCGTCAATACCTATTGATTGGCCTAATAAAAGTTTGCCACGCCTACTAAGGATTTCTATTAAAGGAAATTGCGATGGTTTTCATTTGTCAATACCGAACTATATCCCAAGAACTTTGCAAATCAAATCAAGTTAGCCAAATTGGAGGTCTGAGTCAAACAATGGTGTATGTGTATATGTATGTAAGCATATACATATGTATGTATTTACATTGTACCACTAACCATACAACATATAGACTGGTCATTTCATACAACGAATTTGGTCACAAAATTTTTCAATCGGGGGGCCCCAATGCTGGAATCGGCAGGCCCCGACACTTCGTGTGCCTTCGGGTTTTTTCGCTCTCGTTCTAATTCTTATTTTGACGCTCGCGCTCGAGTTCGGTCGTTTAGTCGCAGAGACGCGCATTTTGAAGAAGGTTGCGCATGCGCTTGAATTAGTCTTTATATGTATGCGTGTTCATGCATTCTCATACAGGGGTGCATGTGTGAGTTTATTTCAATTCGATGCGGCAAGAATATTTTGTCTTTTGCTACTTTTCAGACTTGGTACCCTAACAATATGGGCGTATTCACTATTTGGTTAATGATCAAAATAAGAATATTTTATGTTATAGTATATTTTTTAATATTTCAGCATACATTTCATTTTGGCTTACAAATTCATATCAGTGGTAGCAGTAAAATGTTTTGCATATATATATGTATTCCAATTAATAGAAATCAATCTACTGAGATACGAACAGGACATATCGCAGTCGGAGTCACAAAAAAAACCGACTGCTTTTAAGTGGTTCAGAAAACTTCAAACCAAATCAGTTTTGGTTGTTGTTCTGCGAGCGGATGGTGCCTGCATACCCTACCGACGATTGAATTTTAGGGGTGGGGACAGAAACAAGAACGGCTGTTTGGCTTTTGTTTTGTTTACATTTTTTAGGACACTTGTTTTGAATGTTATGTTTAATGACCTTTGGTTGATTTATTTTTTTAAGGTTCGCAGTGTAATTTTGTTTAATGTTGTTATTTAATGATTTATTTTTTTTATTATACCCGTTACTCGTAGAGTAAAAGGGTATATTGTATTCGTGCAAAAGTATGTAACAGGTAGAAGGAAGCGTTTCCGACCCTATAAAGTATATATATTCTTGTTCAGGATCACTAGCCGAGTCGATCTAGCCATGTCCGTCTGTCCGTCTGTCCGTCTGTCTGTCTGTCTGTCCGTCTGTCTGTCTGTCTGTCTGTCCGTATGAACGCTGAGATCTCGGAAACTATAAAAGCTAGAAGATTGGCATTTTGCATGTAGATTTTAGGAGTTCCTACGCAGCGCAAGTTTATTTCAAAATGGTGCCACGCCCCCTCTGACGCCCACAAGCCACAAGCTGTGGCCACAGTTTTGATGCTATTATGAAAATTTTTGTTATATGTATTTGTTTCGTCAATACCTATCGATTGGCCAAATAAAAGTTTGCCACGCCCACTCTAACGCCCAAAAACCCATTAAACGCTTAAGCCTGGCTAGCGCCTACATTTCCGTTTTTCATGGCGTATACAATAGCGCCATCTAACGGATGATTTTGGAACAGCTGGCCAAGGTGCTCAACAGAGTCAACGTTAATTCTCGATAAGGATTTCTATTAAAGGAAATGGCGATGGCTTTTATTTGTCAATACCGAACTATATCCCAAGAACTATGCAAATCAAATCAAGTTTGCCACATTGGAGGTGTTCCTGGGTACCGATTTTAACATAAAAATCGGGAGCTGATTCGAGCGGCGAAAAACATACAAGAAGGCATATTTATATTAAGTTGTTTAGCTGAGTAACGGGTATCTAATAGTCAAGGCACTCGACTATAGCGTTCTCTCTTGTTTTTTTGTATGTTTGTTCTTAAAAGTCGCCGCTCGAATCATTTACCGATAAATATACCTGCGTTAAATAGTAGTTTTTAAACTTTTTCACAACTTAAAACAAATGAATTTAAGTTAAACTTCTAAAATACTTTTTATTTTTGCAAAAGGTAAATGGAGCAAATATACAAATCTGAATTTTTTATTTAAATAATATTTAAATTTTCAATTGTATAATTTTATTTATTTATTTTTTATACCCTTGCAGAGGGTATTATAATTTTGGTCAAAAGTGTGCAACGCAGTGAAGGAGACATCTCCGACCCTATAAAGTATATATATTCTTGATCAGGATCACCTCCTGAGTTGATATAAGCATGTCCGTCTGTCCGTCTGTCCGTCTGTCTGTCCGTCTGTCTGTTTCTACGCGAACTAGTCTCTCAGTTTTAAAGATATCGAATTGAAACTTTGCACACAACCTTCTTTCCTTTGCACGCAGTATATAAGTCGGAACGGCCGGGATCGGTCGACTATATCCAATAGCTGCCATATAACTGAACGATAGGAAATGCCATAACTCTGGTGTTTGTAAAGTTAGGAAGTTGGGATTTTCTATGGCTTTTTTATTTGGCCAATCAATTCGACCTACCAAATTTCATAAGGATCGGCCGACTATATCCTATAGCTCCCATATAACGATAGGAAATACCATAACTTTGGTGTTTTTAAAGTTAGGAATTTGGTATTTTCTATGAATTTTATATTTGGCCAATCAATCCGACCTACCAAATTTTATAGGGATCGGCCGACTATATCCTATAGCTGCCATATAACTGAACGATTGAAAATGCCATAACTTTGGTGTTTATACCCGTTACTCGTAGAGTAAAAGGGTATATTGTATTCGTGCAAAAGTATGTAACAGGTAGAAGGAAGCGTTTCCGACCCTATAAAGGATATATATTCTTGATCAGGGTCACTAGCCGAGTCGATATAGCCATGTCCGTCTGTCCGTCTGTCCGTCTGTCTGTCCGTCTGTCTGTCTGTCTGTCCGTATGAACGCTGAGATCTCGGAAACTATAAAAGCTAGAAGATTGGCATTTTGCATGCAGATTCTAGGAGTTCCTACGCAGCGCAAGTTTGTTTCAAAAAGGTGCCACGCCCCCTTTAACGCCCACAATCGCTTATATACGATTTTAAAAATTTAAATATTTCGGAAAAGTAAAAATGCAGTTTTATTGTGTTTATCAATACCTATCGAAATGTAGAAGAAATTTTTCAAATCGGACCATTCGTTAAAAAGTTATGCGTGATCAAAGTTTCTATCTCCATCTCCCTCGCACTCCCTTTACCTGAGTAACGGGTATCTGATAGTCGGGGCATCCGACTATAGCGTTCTCTCTTGTTTTAAATTTAGGAAGTTGGGATTTTTATGAGTATTTAGAATGCATTATATGAATAATTTTGGAGAATATTATTTACAGAATATTCTGCAAGGGTAAATTAACTTCGGCTCCGCCCGAAGTTAGCTTTCCTTTCTTGTTTTTTCTTGTTTCTGTCCCCACCCCTAAAATTCAATCGTCGGTAGGGTATGCAGGCACCATCCGCTCGCAGAACAACAACCAAAACTGATTTGGTTTGAAGTTTTCTGAACCACTTAAAAGCAGTCGGTTTTTTTTGTGACTCCGACTGCGATATGTCCTGTTCGTATCTCAGTAGATTGATTTCTATTAATTGGAATACATATATATATGCAAAACATTTTACTGCTACCACTGATATGAATTTGTAAGCCAAAATGAAATGTATGCTGAAATATTAAAAAATATACTATAACATAAAATATTCTTATTTTGATCATTAACCAAATAGTGAATACGCCCATATTGTTAGGGTACCAAGTCTGAAAAGTAGCAAAAGACAAAATATTCTTGCCGCATCGAATTGAAATAAACTCACACATGCACCCCTGTATGAGAATGCATGAACACGCATACATATAAAGACTAATTCAAGCGCAGGCGCAACCTTCTTCAAAATGCGCGTCTCTGCGACTGAACGACCGAACTCGAGCGCGAGCGTCAAAATAAGAATTAGAACGAGAGCGAAAAAACCCGAAGGCACACGAAGTGTCGGGGCCTGCCGATTCCAGCATTGGGGCCCCCCGATTGAAAAATTTTGTGACCAAATTCGTTGTATGAAATGACCAGTCTATATGTTGTATGGTTAGTGATTGTACACAGTTGCAACTGCTCGGCAAAGAAGGCATATTTATATTAAGTTGTTTAGCTGAGTAACGGGTATCTAATAGTCGAGGCACTCGACTATAGCTTTCTCTCTTGTTATACCCGTTACTCGTAGAGTAAAAGGGTATATTATATTCGTGCAAAAGTATGTAACAGTAGACACAGGTACAAGGATGCGTTTCCGACCATATAAAGTATATATATTCTTGTTCAGGATCACTAGCCGAGTTGATCTAGCCATGTCCGTCTGTCCGTCTGTCTGTCCGTATGAACGCTGAGATCTCGGAAACTATAAAAGCTAGAAGATTGGCATTTTGCATGTAGATTTTAGGAGTTCCTACGCAGCGCAAGTTTGTTTCAAAATGGTGCCACGCCCCCTCTGACGCCCACAAGCCACAAGGCCTCAGTTTTGATGCTATTATGAAAATTTTTATTGATATGTATTTGTTTCGTCAATACCTATCGATTGGCCAAATAAAAGTTTGCCACGCCCACTCTAACGCCCAAAAACCCGTTAAACGCTTAAGCCTGGCTAACGCCTACATTTCCGCCTTTCATGGCACAATAGCGCCATCTAACGGATGACTTTGGAACAGCTGGCCAAGGTGCTTAACAGAGTCAACGTTAATTCTCGATAAGGATTTCTATTAAAGGAAATTGCGATGGTTTTCATTTGTCAATACCAAACTATATCCCAAGAACTATGCAAATCAAATCAAGTTAGCCAAATTGGAGGTCTGAGTCAAACAATGGCGTATGTGTGTATGTATGTAAGCATTGCACTCAAAAACATAAACATAAACACAGCTGTTGGTGCAGGACAAAAGCTGCCTGCGCTAAAGAAGCGCTCGTGCTGATGCTCGTGCTGTAAAGCTGCCAGCTCTAAGAGATCGCCGAATTCAAATTGATAATTTGAATGGAGTAACGGGTATCTAATAGTCGAGGCACTCGACTATAGCGTTCTCACTTGTTTTGTTTCCAAACTTGAAAAAGTCACTCGCTGGACAGAAATTTGCGTTGAATGAGGAGGTCGTCGCCGCGACAGTGACCTATTTTGCAGACCTCGAGAAAACGTATTTTTCAGACGAGTTAAAGAAGTTGGAGCATCGCTGGGTCAAATGTATCAAGCTAAAAGGAGATTATGTTGAGAAATAAATTGCCACTTTTCAAAAATTTTCGTTTTTCTTTTGGAGGCCATCCTCGTATATATACTTTATAGGGTCAAAAATGTCTCCTTCACGGCGTTGAAAACTTTTGACTGAAATTATAATACCACTTGCAAGGGTATAAATAAGATTTTGCGTTCATTGTTTAAGCCCAATAGGGAAGATTTATTTATTTATCTTAAATGTATTTTTTTTACATAGTTTACAAAACCAAAAAAAAAATGGAAAAGCTAAGAGGTCTTCCACAATGCTTGTTTAAAGGGAGTTACAGTTACGGTTAGGATTACTTAGTGATAAGATGTTTTTTTTCGTCTTAGATTAAATTATATACATTTGTTTCTTGAATGAATTTAACTATGGTTATTATATTTTCTTTGGATAAATTTCGATAGGTAGTCTTGATGACTTGAACATTTCAAAAAAATTTTCAATTTGGTTTTAGCCTCTGAAATATTTCACCAATGTTGTGCCAACAAGATGTTCGTTTTAATGCATTGTTTTTGTTCGGTTGCAGAATCGTTCATTGTGTGTTCGTTTGTTCAGTTGATTTACATATAGCTGCGATTCTCCTTTTCTTATTATTATTATTTATTTTCCTTTTTGGTATTGCGATGACATTCCTATTTGCTATAATATTTTCTTGGGTTAGTTGTCCATTGAACGTTCTCCATATTTAACTCATTACTTGGTGTAGGTCTAATAGGTTTTTATTCCTCTAGGGAACTTTGTGTTACTGTCCGTGGGGTATTTTGTGGGGTGCGCTTCGAATTATTTTGTTAGTTAAGGGGGGGTTTAGTTAATTCGGTGCAAAATCGGTCATATTTTACGAATTTTTATTATCGATACGGATAGTCTCAGTCAACTTTGGTTTTAGCATGTGATAGGGCAACATTTGAACAATATGTGTGATTTGATTCATAAAAATATTACAAATTGAGTAAGATAAGGCAATCTCCAGCGGCGCCCCGAAGAAAACACGTTTTGCGGTGTACACGATAACTGGTGACAGAATCATCTTAAATGAAAAAAACAAATTGCATTAATTAAAGGACAAGATTGCTCAGGTAACGCTGTCGAGTTTTTATTTTATTTTTATTTCGATTTTTGGGGCACTTGAAAGTCAAAAAACCCGATTTTCGACCAAAACGTCTTCATATTTGTTGCTCTAAAACTAATAAATAAAAAAAAAACAACTCGACAGCGTTACCTGAGGAGTTTAGTACAGAAATACTGTGCAAAATCTCAAAACGACCCGTCCGATAGACTTGCAGGATCGTGTACACCGGGACACCAAAAAATGGAATAAAAACGCGCTTACTTGTCCATAAGTTCGGAAGTTTACTCGGATCGATATCAATTTTAACACAATATTCTCAGGAACTTGTGCATTTAGAAAAAAATAAAAAAAATACAACAAAAAAAAGTTTATAGTATACCCCCACTTAACAAACTGCTGTCTTTTTATTTATACTGATGGAGGCTGGGTATGTGTTTTTTAGCGTCATATTATTAGTGGGGTCGGTAGGAAAGAGAGTGAAGAGAATTGGGAAGTGATCGCTTCCGAAAAGGTCGTCGATTATGTTAGGTGAATTTAGGTGATTGTAAGTTGAGTTTGTTCTATAATTATTTTAGAGAGTTCGAATTGGGGGACCTGTTAAAGTCTCTTGTAATCACTGTTTATTCGCTATTGATGTTAAGTACGATTATAAATTTGTTGTTAGGTTTTCTTGCTTGCAGAAAGATTAGGCGTGACCGAATCAAAGACATTTTAGTACTTAACTCGTATTCGTTGGAATGTAAGGTATGTAACAGCGTTTTCGACCCTAAGAAGTCGATAAAGCCATGTCCGTCCGTATGTCCGACGCTATGAATGTCGAGACATGGAAAGTTAGAAGATCCAAAGAGTACCACGTATCTTATAGTCGGGACACCTCACTATAACGTTTCTCATTGTTTGCATTGCAATGAGTGTGATATGTAGCCCATTATTAACATTTCTAAAAGAGTAGATGAATTGAAGGTTATAGTAATCATTCTTATTTCTATTGATACGTTGTTTTTGAATTTTTACACTGTGACCGTATTTTGGGATTTTAGTTTATTCAAGATTTCTTCTCTTGGTATATTTCTAAGATCGTAGCAATAGCTCCCTTAAAACATGTGATCACTTTCTCCTAAGTCAATGTGTCCAATATTGGCAAGTTTGAAAAATTGGTTAAGTTTGCTCTTACTCGGAGTGTCCCGGCTCTTGTTGGCTCTTGTTTGCTCTCAATTTTTGACTTCGACTCTGCAGATCTTTACAATGGATGAGTTTTCTCAACCGGTTTTTCTTTCTTTTAATAATTATT
The DNA here is from genome assembly GCA_018153365.1 of Drosophila fuyamai. Taxonomy (NCBI): domain Eukaryota; kingdom Metazoa; phylum Arthropoda; class Insecta; order Diptera; family Drosophilidae; genus Drosophila; species Drosophila fuyamai. The sequence continues at coordinate 78,690 of JAECXW010000603.1, read as the reverse complement.
TATTTTTGTGGAATTATAGAGCTTACGTTTTTGGTTTATATTAGTCTAATTGTTGTTTTTGGGATCATTTAGAAATTGTTTTTTATTTTTTTTTGTGTTTCTCTTTTGTTCACTTTTTTGTTAAGTTATGACATTAGCTTTTTAAGTGTCTGGAATTTATTCGGTTCTTATAAATACAGTTTGATTATAAATGTGAGGAAAATACCAATACATTCTTTGTTCACAATATCATCTCTTGTGTTTTTATACTCTTGCAGAGGGTATTATAATTTTGGTCAAAAGTGTGCAACGCAGTGAAGGAGACATCTCCGACCCTATAAAGTATATATATCCTTGATCAGGATCACCTCCTGAGTTGATATAAGCATGTCCGTCTGTTTGTTTCTACGCGAACTAGTCTCTCAGTTTTAAAGATATCGAATTGAAACTCTGCACACACCCTTCTTTCCTTTGCACGCAGTGTATAAGTAGAAAAATTGGTTTTTAACTATATTTTTATACCCGTTACTCGTAGAGTAAAAGGCTATATTATATTCGTGCAAAAGTATGTAGCAGGTAGAAGGAAGCGTTTCCGACCCTATAAAGTTCACTAGCCGAGTCGATCTAGCCATGTCCGTCTGTCTGTCCGTCTGTCTGTCCGTCTGTCTGTCCGTCTGTCTGTCCGTATGAACGCTGAGATCTCGGAAACTATAAGAGCTAGAAGATTGGCATTTTGCATGTAGATTTTAGGAGTTCCTACGCAGCGCAAGTTTGTTTCAAAATGGTGCCACGCCCCCTCTCACGCCCACAAGCTACAAGCTGTGGCCACAGTTTTGATGCTATTATGAAAATTTTAATTTATATGTATTTGTTTCGTCAATACCTATCGATTGGCCTAATAAAAGTTTGCCACGCCCACTCTAACGCCCAAAAACCCATTAAACGCTTAGGCCTGGCTAGCGCCTACATTTCCGCCTTTCATGGCCTGTGGTACCAATAGCGCCATCTACCGGATGACTATGGAACAGCTGGCCAAGGTGCTCAACAGAGTCAACGTTAATTCTCGATAAGGATTTATATTAAAGGAACTTGCGATGGTTTTCATTTGTCAATACCGAACTATATCCCAAGAACTATGCAAATCAAGTCAAGTTAGCCAAATTGGAGGTCTGCGTCAAACAATGGCGTATGTGTGTATGTATGTAAGCATATACATATGTATTTACATTGTACACAGTTGCAATTGCCGGGCAAAGATAATACAAGAAGACATATTTATATTAAGTTGTTTAGCTGAGTAACAGGTATCTAATAGTCGAGGCACTCGCCTATAGCGTTCTCTCTTGTTAAATATGGAATTTACTTTGAATAACGATTGATTTCGTCCTTATGATTAATTAATGCCATGTCGACCGTATTCCAAATAATCTTTGGTATTTCGTTGACTTCCCCAATGTAAGACAAAGCTAATGTTCCCTGATCTTCTATATTTTATTTTATTTTATCTTCAATATTTTATCATCAGTTCGAGCAGTACAATCTGAACATAACGTCATTATTCCTTGTTTAGGTAAATCTACAATCTCTATTTTTGAGTTGCTACATTGAACTCTAGCCTTAGAATTGTTCTAAACCTTACAAAGCCAACTACTTTTCTTTTCCAACTCAACCCAATACGACTTACTCTCTACAATCGATTTATACCTGCAGTTCGATGCCTTATTTGGCTAGAGAGGATTAATCTCACAACTATTGTCGTTAGCACTACTCCAGGGCCAACTTGCCTCACAAACTCTTGTATTCGACTGCCACTTTTGCCATTAATCGTAGATTCTGCCATACGGTGATATGCATTGATCTCGAAATTTTAAATCAAGTACTACATGCACTGTGATCATGCGTTCGTCTAATTTAACCGGAACTGGGATACTGGATACTGGATTGGGCTACCAAACAAAGGCATTAATTATTTATTTTTTATCCACAACTAAACCCCTAGCCGTCGATAACGTGTAGACCTCCTTTAATTCTGTGGCTGTTTTTTTCATGGCAAGACTAAATTTTCAGAAAAATTGTCTTTTATTTTGGAAATCTCACTTTTCAGCTGACTAGGTTTTAATATGTTTGTATTAAGCCGGCCATGATTTATGTCTATTAATAGGTTTATGATTCCATATTGAATTTTTTCGCATTGATCTATAATGTTACTTAGCTATTTAGTTATCATAAAAAAGTTGATAGACTCCTTGTACACATAATAAGATTCCTGCAATACCGCCGTCATGTTCTTGATTCTTTCGTTCATCCCTTTAAAATTTGAGTTAACTTCATCAGTCGCTTTCTTTAAAATGTTGGTCGTAGAATCGACTAAAGAAGTTTGTTTCTTACTTAACTCAATAAGGCTATGCTAACTGCTTAATACATTTTTCATATTATCCCCCATTTGTATCCTGTCGTCCTCATCCATTATTCCAAATAAAATGCGATAAAGCGATCCCATAAAACCAAATGGAGCACGTTTACTTCTTGATTTTCCCAGAAAAAGTTTATTGTTTTCTTCTATGTCTGAGATCTGCCTTTCTGTGTCACTCAGAACTAAAAGGCATTGATTCTCAAAACTATGAAGCCGTTCGCAAATTACCCTCATTTTTGGTATTAAGTCTTTACATTTTTTAAGAATTTCGAAGTAAACGTCCATATTATAAAATATTATTAAATTCCAAGAGGAGGCTACAATATCAACGTGCCCCATTGGATCTAAATATATTGCCGAAGTCTTACATATCTTCTCTACTGCATACCTTAGCTGATCAATCTAAGCTGATGTGTTAGAAAATTGGCAAAATTTAAATAATAACATAGTAATTACAAAACCAAGTTTTGAGATCTTTGATGTACCTTTGGTTTGTCTTTTTGGTTTGTCTTTTTGGTTTTGTCTCTTCGGGATCAGATTCCATTTTATCGACAGACTTTATTCCGTCGAGGGGACAAATTTTGCTTATTGGTCTGGTGATAAATCCATCTTTTAATTTTACTTTTACCACTCTAACCTTTTTGTCTTTGCCCTTATGGGCTTTTTCCACCATTCCCATTGGCCATCTGGCTGGATGACTGTTCTCATCCTTCAACAACACAATTTGTCCTTCCTCTATATTTGGACTTTCCCTCTTCCACTTGTTCCTCTGCTGTAGAGTATGCAAATACTCCTTTTTCCATTTAACCCAGAAGTCTCTTCTAATTTTTTGGATTAACTATCTAAATTGCCAATTTTTCTTATTTTCAATTGGTTCAACAATCTCTAAGTGTGGTCTACCAATCAAGAAGTGACCTGGAGTTAACACTTCATGTTGATCCATTTCATTCTCAGAAGTAAACAATGGTCTTGAATTCAAGTATGCTTCTATTTGACATAAAATTGTGGACATCTCTTGGTATGTCAGACTATTTTCCCCTATTACCCGTTTCAAATGGTGCTTCATGGATTTAACTCCAGGTTCCCATATACCTCCGAAGTGAGGTCATTTAAAATTGATTATATCAAAACTACATCTTCTTTGGACTGCTGTCGAGGCCAATGCTCCTTTGGCACAGATAGCCATTTCGGACCTTTCCACCATAAATCAGAGGTGGTCAGTTGGCTAGAACTAATTCCTCTAGATGCTAAGTCTGGAGGATTTTCTTCAGACTTCACATGGTTCCATTCGGTTTTAGTTAATTTTCGAATATCATCCGTTCTTCGTCTAATGAACATGACTTTACTATCACCATTTTTAATCCCCGCTAAAGTGATAGTGGAATCACTCCAAGCATAGATTTCTACTTTAGTATCAAAGGATTAAATTTTTCGCAGCACAAAACTCTAGCTTGGGAATAGTTTTTGCTTTTGCTGGCTATTATGTTTACACAATTCCCTACTTTAGCATATACCACTGCCATACGCCTTTTCGGAAGCGTCAGCAAATCCATGAAGCTGAACAATTATTGAAACATTTTTGGAACTAATCCATCTTGGGATTCGAATCTTTTCTCAAAGCAATAAATTTTCTTTATAATTTACCCAATTATCTTTTTCTTCCTTGGATAATTCTTGATCCCATTCACTCTTATTTATAAATAGATTTTGAATAAAAAGTTTTCTAAAATAGTCACAGGAGCCAGCCATCCCAAAGGGTCGTATATTTTTGATAATGTTGATAACACTATCCTTTTGTTAATTTTTTTGATCCCCCGCAATTTAATTGGAATTTAAATAAATTCTTTTGCGGTTCCCATTGGAGACCCAGGGTTTTTTCGCTTTCATTTTCAACAAGAGTAAGAACCTTGTTATCTCCTCTGTTTTCCACAGTTTCCATTATTATACCCGTTACTCGTAGAGTAAAAGGGTATATTGTATTCGTGCAAAAGTATGTAACAGGTAGAAGGAAGCGTTTCCGACCCTATAAAGTATATATATTCTTGTTCAGGATCACTAGCCGAGTCGATATAGCCATGTCCGTCTGTCCGTCTGTCCGTCTGTCCGTCTGTCCGTCTGTCCGTCTGTCTGTCCGTCTGTCTGTCTGTCCGTATGAACGCTGAGATCTCGGAAACTATAAAAGCTAGAAGATTGGCATTTTGCATGTAGATTTTAGGAGTTCCTACGCAGCGCAAGTTTGTTTCAAAATGGTGCCACGCCCCCTCTGACGCCCACAAGTCACAAGCTGTGGCCACAGTTTTGATGCTATTATGAAAATTTTTTTTTATATGTATTTATTTCGTCAATACCTATCGATTGGCCAAATAAAAGTTTGCCACGCCCACTCTAACGCCCAAAAACCCATTAAACGCTTAAGCCTGGCCAGCGCCTACATTTCCGCCTTTCATGGCGTATACAATAGCGCCATCTAACGGATGATTTTGGAACAGCTGGCCAAGGTGCTCAACAGAGTCAACGTTAATTCTCGATAAGGATTTCTATTAAAGGAAATTGCGATGGCTTTTATTTGTCAATACCGAATTATATCCCAAGAACTATGCAAATCAAATCAAGTTAGCCAAATTGGAGGTGTTCCCTGGGTACCGATTTTAACATAAAAATCGGGAGCTAATTCGAGCGGCGGAAAACATACAAGAAGGCATATTTATATTAAGTTGTTTAGCTGAGTAACGGGTATCTAATAGTCGAGGCACTCGACTATAGCGTTCTCTCTTGTTTTTAAACTGTTTTAAATCCATTTTCTTAAATTCATTCTCACTTTTTGTAGCTCTTGTGAAATTAATTTAATTCAATTTCTTCTATAGAATCTGCCCCAGTCATTAGGTCATCCATATAAAAATCGTTCCAAATTATCTCACTTAAATTTTTGTTTTTGCATTTATCAGTAATATCTAATAAAACTCTAGTAGCTAAATATGGTGCAGACGCAGTACCATATGTGATTGTTGTCAATTTATAATTTTTAATTTTTTCATCTGGAGAATCTTGACATTTTTTCAACGTCCGCAGATACCACAAATTCCCATTTTCTCCATTTAATGAAAATGTCAAATATATCTTTTTGAACTCGTGGACCAACCCACATTATGTTGTTCAAACTTTTATTATTAGTTGTTTTATTGCTTGCTCTAATTACAGCCGGTTGAGGTAGAAAGTACTTTTCTTCTTTCTCCACTTCGACCATGTGTCCTAAATCCATATATTCATGCATAAATTTTGCATAGTCTAACCTTAGTTTATTATTTCGGTTTAATTTCTTGTCAAGATTCAAGAAGCGCGCCATTGCCTCATTCTTTGAATCTCCTAAGTTGACATTATCTTTAAATGGAATTGACACAATGTATCGACCATATGAACTTTTTTTTGGAGTTTTTATGAAATGATTTCCACATTTTTCGGATTCAATATCATTTTTTTCTTCCCTCGACTTTCCAATAGCGATCCATATATTTTAATTCGATAGTAATTGACACAATTGTCTATTTAACTTTGGATTTTTTGCATCTAGAGACAATCTACCCGTAATCGGTTTTCTGACCGGAGTTGCAGAATGTGAGTCTTACCACTCCATTTTTCAGAATGTGAGTGTATAGATCTGCCCCAATTATCAGATCTACACGACCCGGCTTATTAAAGTCTGGATCAGCCAAATTGTACTTCACCCACTTTGATTTGTCAACATTAACTGTGTTAACTGGAAGAACCCTCATTAATTTTGGAAGTATTAGTGCTTTAATTTGAATAATTTGTTGGGAATTATTTCTTTTAATTGAAAGATTTATCTTGTGCTTCGAGATGCACTTTTCCGTGGACGATACTCCACCGATCTCTGTTTGAGACCGAATTTTGAGCAATTTCAGAATCTGCGCAGATTTTTCTGAAATATTTGTGCTTTGGGAACCACTGACGATCAAAGCTCTAAAATTTTCGAAACCTCCCTCAGAGGTTTTAATTTGAACGCGTGCCGTAGCTGGCAACGCTTGTTCCGAAGTCATACACGTATTCACTTTTTCATTTGACTTTACAGAAATGTGTAGCTTACTGTGATGATTTTTCTTACAAATTCACATGGAATGTCACTTTGACTTGTTAAATGAATATTTAAGGCATTTAAATCACAAGTGTGCCTTTTTTTTATTTTTTCCAACCTTTAGATGGATTTAAAGCTTACAATTTTTGACACTGAAGTATCAATAGTCCCGTACTTTTGCACATGGGACAACTGTTAGTAGACAATTCTTTAATATTGTTAAAAAACACTTTTTTTTACAGATTTTTTCATCCTGAACAGAGCTAATCGAACTTAGTCGTTGCTCTAGAAATTCAATGACGTCGGACAATACTTAAATTTTTTTAGTTTTTTTAATATGGCTATCATATAGTTGCAGAGCTTCTATGTTAAATTTTCTTATTATTATGTGTTCAAAAACTATATCAACCTCGTCAGAAATTTGTGCCTTTAATTTTATCATGTGAATTGACTCACTAATAATGTCAATAAACATTCTTAATTGCCGAACTGATTCCACATTCACATTTTGGAGGTCAAGAAGGCGATTAATTTTATCGGAAAAAATGTTTCTTTTATTTTCGTACCACTTGGTTAACAATTCCCAAGCGGCCTCATAATTTTCCCCTGATCCTAACAATAAGTAAGAAACCACATTCCTGGCTTCTCTCTAAGTGAGATTTTGAGGTAATTAAATTTTAAGGTAGGACTTAGGTCCTCCCTTGAATGTATGAGTTCCTTGAATAACTCATAAAAAGGTCCCAATCTTTGGAATCTCCATAGAATGTGGGTACCTGAATTTTAGGAAGCGTTGGCAAATCATCCATTTTATGATTTCAACTTCTACCTTTTTTGTTTCAAAGCAACTAGCTTATCCCAAAAAAAATTAAGTTTCCCAATCCCAATTTCAAATGTTTTTAGTTTATCATTTTGAATATCCTCAAAGGATATCTTTAAATATTTATCTTACTATCGCTAGATCTAGCTTTCGCAGTTTAATTTTTTTCCATCTGCTCTTTTGCCATTGATTTTACATCGGACTTGTCAGTTTCAGACAATACTGAATCTATTCTTTCTTTTATTTTATTATAAATAGAAAGCATTTGCTCGTAATGATTGTTAATGAAGTAGTTATGCTCGACTACTAGAATATGAATCAGAGCCTTGTGATTTTTAATACATTCTGCCTTCAGCTCATTAAATTTTGTTCAAATACTCAACAGATAAACTTGGGAGATCTTCAAGCGCCTTCCTGGCGTTTGTAATTTCAACCTGCCTTTTTATAAGGGCGATAGTTTTTTTTAATGATACACTTTAAATATTATTTAATTATTATTAATTTACCGATAACTTATATAATATTATAGAATTTTTATATAGTATTTTTTAATTTTATTAATTTAGGACTTAAATGATCCTAAGAATTTTGTTGCCGCTGTTGTCATCGCTCCTGAATACTCGATGCTTTTTGCCGCTGTTGCTGCTTGCGTATTTTTGCCGCTGCAATTCGCGATCTTGTAGTTCTAGTAGTCGTGCTGAAGTCCTTGAAGTCCTGCAGTCCTTTATGCAGTTTTGATGTTTTATAGATGATTTTTTTTTGTTGGGAGTTTGTGAATCTTTATTATTTGTATTATTTTTTTTTATTGTTCTTTGTTGCTTAGGAAACTAAAATGAAGTTATTATTCTGTGGCCTACGCAGAGACCGCGGCTGCCTAAGCGGGAGGGTTATCATTCGACCACCGCGCAGGAACTCTTGGTGCAGTGTGAGAAACATCTCAAGTGATTATTTTCGGTTAGGCTCAAGAGGCCTGCACTTACAGATTCCAAGTGTTGAAATTAAAATCATAGTTTATGGCTCTAGATGGATTTACAACTGTCACATGACATGCTGAGCTCATAAAGTACCTTATTATACCCTTGCAGAGGGTATTATAATTTTGGTCAAAAGTGTGCAACGCAGTGAAGGAGACATCTCCGACCCTATAAAGTATATATATTCTTGATCAGGATCACCTCCTGAGTTGATATAGCCATGTCCGTCTGTCCGTCTGTCCGTCTGTCTGTCCGTCTGTCTGTTTCTACGCGAACTAGTCTCTCAGTTTTAAAGATATCGAATTGAAACTTTGCACACACCCTTCTTTCCTTTGCACGCAGTATATAAGTCGGAACGGCCGGGATCGGTCGACTATATCCTATAGCTGCCATATAACTGAACGATAGGAAATGCCATAACTCTGGTGTTTGTAAAGTTAGGAAGTTGGGATTTTCTATGGCTTCTTTATTTGGCCAATCAATTCGACCTACCAACTTTTATAAGGATCGGCCGACTATATCCTATAGCTCTCATATAACGATAGGAAATACCATAACTTTGGTGTTTTTAAAGTTGGGAAGTTGGGATTTTCTATGGGTTTTATATTTGGCCAATCAATCCGACCTACCAAATTTTATAGGGATCGGCCGACTATATCCTATAGCTGCCATATAACTGAACGATTGAAATTGCCATAACTTTGGTGTTTTTAAAGTTAGGAAGTTGGGATTTTTATGAGTATTAAGAATGCATCATATGAATAATTTTGGAGAATATTATTTACAGAATATTCTGCAAGGGTATATCAACTTCGGCTCCGCCCGAAGTTAGCTTTCTTTTCTTGTTTTTATTAGTGTTCGTCTGAACAATATTCATTCTGAGCTTTAATCTGATTTATTTCAATGTTTTGTCCCGTTGCCATTTTAGTTGTTGTTATTAATATAATTAAGAAAGTGATAATTTTAATCAGATTGTTGTTGTGTCCTTTCATGTCTCTCTGCTTCTCTGGAATTATCGTATTTACTTTTATTAATTATCTTTTTCTTTTTAAATTTTGATTTGAAGTCAGTTATTTTCCTGCCTCTATTTGTTTCTTCGAAATGTTTTTCATATCTCTTCCTCAAGCTTCCTGTCTTTTTAAATGGGATTAAATTTTTTTTTACTAAGGGTGATTGTTTAAATCATAGGTCTATTTTAAAATCATGACGTTTCTCATTTAATTTGTCAATGTTCTTTGTTTTTCTTTCTTTTGTGTTATACTCGGGACGTCCTGCATACAAAAATATGTCAGCTGGTATTCTATTTGTTGCATTATATTTAGTTTTATGTTATAAATATAAATAATTAATTTAAATTTAGTATACATATTTTCGATGTCTGTGTCCCTTCCTATTTTTCTTAGTTTTACTGTTTTATCTGATATACCATTTTTACTTATAGTAACTTGAATTTGGACGCCTTCTGAATTTAACCAATTTAACCGAATCTTTGCCTGCTTTAATTTCTTGTGGTTTTCCCATTTTATTGAATACTTTTATTATGGCCCTTTTAGCTTCTAACCAATCTTTACTTCTGACTTCAACAAGAGTGGCCAAATTTAAGTATATATCAATGCATGACAAGAATTGCTGGTTTCCTACCATATAAAAATCTATCACAAATTTGTCTCTTATATTTTGTATATTTTGGGGTAATTTCGAAAGATAAGCTTGTGTCCCTATGTTCTGTTTTTGCAATGATACAAATTTCGTATTCGTTAATAATGTTCTGTATTAATTTTTGATAGTATGGAAAATAATATTATTCCCTAAACCAATTAGAAGTTTTTTCAATTCCTGGGTGTAGTAGTTCTTTATGCCGCTTTAATATCTTTTCTTTAAACTCTTCGTACGTAAGGATATCTTCTAACTTCTTGCTGCAGCTTACTACTTTTGTTAAATGATTTGGATTGATTATTTCTACATAAGCTTGTTGGAATATAAGAAAATCATCAGTCATCGTAAAAGTATATTGTGCTCTTTTATGTGCATATGTATTTATTCTTTGATGATATCCTTTGCGAAAGTATTTGTCATATCTTTGTAAGTAAATTGATTTTTAATTTGTGAAAATAATGCTATACATCCCTGATTTATTCGTTTCCTTCTGTCAAGAAAAATAATTAATTGGTCTTTCCGTTATTGAAAAGTAATTATACCCGTTACTCGTAGAGTAAAAGGGTATATTGTATTCGTGCAAAAGTATGTAACAGGTAGAAGGAAGCGTTTCCGACCCTATAAAGTATATATATTCTTGATCAGGGTCACTAGCCGAGTCGATATAGCCATGTCCGTCTGTCCGTCTGTCCGTCTGTCCCTCCGTATGAACGCTGAGATCTCGGAAACTATAAAAGCTAGAAGATTGGCATTTTGCATGCAGATTTTAGGAGTTCCTACGCAGCGCAAGTTTGTTTCAAAAAGGTGCCACGCCCCCTTTAACGCCCACAATCGCTTATATACGATTTTATTTAAATATAAATTTAAATATTTCGGAAAAGTAAAAATGCAGTTTTATTGTGTTTATCAATACCTATCGAAATGTAGAAGAAATTTTTCAAATCGGACCATTCGTTTAAAAGTTATGCGTGATCAAAGTTTCTATCTCCATCTCCCTCGTACTCCTTTTACCTGAGTAACGGGTATCTGATAGTCGGGGCACCCGACTATAGCGTTCTCTCTTGTTTTGATTATCTTCGTGTGCATTATGTACTGTTGCATTTACGCTGTTAGCAGCTTCTCCTAACATGTTTTCTTCTATTTTAACACTTGATGATCCCTATGTTACAAAGACTCTGTTCATTTCACTAGTCCGTCCAATCCTTGAGTACTGTTCAGCAGTTTGGAGTCCTCAGTATGGTGTACATGTAGACCGGATAGAGTCTGTGCAAAAGAACTTTTTATTATTTGCTTTACGGGGCCTTAACTGGAATGCAAGCCTTATTTTACCATCGTACTCTAGTAGACTTCTCCTAATTAATCTACCATCTTTAGTAAACCGTAGAACGATGCTTGACACAACTTTTATCTATAAACTTATTCACGGGGATGTGTAGAGTCCCGAGTTACTGAGTCGCATAAGCTTCTCCTTGCCTAGTAGAATTACCAGGAACTATGTTCCTCTTACATTAAATATTTGTAGATCTAACTTTGATATGCATTAACCGTTTAGAGTACTGTGTAGCGACTATAATAGACTATACCACATTATTTCTACTACCGACTCTTTGCCAAGCTTAAAAGCATTCATTTTATCTTACTTAGCACAAAATTAGTATTAGTATTAGTCTCGTACGTATTTCTAATCTTAGTCTGCCCACTTCTACATTGTGCTTTTTAACTTCTCGCAATCTCGTTTTTACGCCTATAAGGCTCCGCGCGTAACAAGGACTGCTTGGTGTCGTAAGGGCCACTTGTTTGCGCTGAACTTAGTGCATCAACGTCCGAAAATAATGCACCAGCTACATCATTTTCTTTTCCTGGCATAATTTTAGTTGATAATTGAATTTAATTTTTTTCCCCTTCTTCGTAATTTCATGTTTGGTTCTTTTATGTTATTCAACCAAATTAAGGGTTTGTGATCACTTAAGATATCGAAAGGTCAGCCAAAAAAAATTCTTTTTATACCCTTGTAGATTGTGCTATAATATTGGTAACGCAGTAATGTAGTTGAGAATGTTGTTTTAGCGATTGATTCGGGATCCATTTGAATTTGATGGAATACTTTTGCTAAATCAATTGTTGTAAAATACTGAAATCTTTCCAATTTGTCTTATATTTCGTCCACTCTGGGTATTGAAAATTTATCGTTATTTGTTATCTTATTTATATTTCGGTAGTCTATTACTACTCTAAATTTAATTTCTCCTGAAGTATTGGCTTTCTTAGGAACCATCCAGATGAGTGAACAGTAAGGAGTTATCGATTTACGAATTATTCCCTGTTCAATCATTTCATTCATTTGTTTGTAGACTTCTTAGTGGAATGTTTGAGGATATTTATAAGGTTTCTTATAAATATGATCCTGGTTTGAATACTATGTTTAATTGTACTTGTGAAAGACAAATTTTCGCATTCTTAGTACTCAATATCCTTGTATTCAAATAAAACCCCTTTCAAACATTCTTTTTCTTTTTTGTTTTAATTTTCTAACCTGAATTCATTGCATTCACGAAGTTCATTATCAATGGCGAATTTAAAAGATTGATTCTCAGTTGATGGTCGATTTTATTGCGGTCTTATACTCTTCAATCCTCTTTTTTAGAGATGGCAGATTAAGGCATTTTACTGCGTTCTTATCTTTCTTATCATCATCACTATAGGTGACAATTAACATATCCTCACCTAAGGTTACTGTTTCGTCTTCGAAGTTTATTTTAGCTTTACATCCTGTTAAATAATCCCTTCCCATTAGAACGCCATAATTGTTTGAAAATGTATGTAAATAACATTTTTGTTCTATTGGACAAATTTTACTTGGTTTTATTATTACACTCTCAGTTAAATGTAATGATCCGTTTCTCGTATAGACTGTTTTTTTAATTGTTAATTTCCAGATTCCCAAAATGTTCTCTTATTATATTGATAGACAAATTTGTATCTATCACCGCTTTAAGAAGTGCTTATTTATTGTCTACTCTAACAAAGTTGTTTGTTTAAAATTTACATCCTATTCTGTATGCTATCGCTTTCTCTTTGTCTCTTGACGGGAGCATTTGCAGAATTATTGGGTAATTTATCGAGTTTTTAGCTCTGCCTTGGGCTAAATAATTTCTAAATTTTTGATAACTTCTATTCTGATTTGCTTAGGAGGACTGAGAAGCTGTTGAATTATTTGAATTTGGGTTTGAATTTGAATTACTTGAATAATAGAATTATTCCTTTCATAATAAAAGTTTTGGTATATATTTCCCAATTTTTTAGTATTATCGTGACGCACAGGTCTATAGCTCACAATGTGCTAATACCATTGCTGTTTTTTTTTTTGAACTATTAATCATGGAAATAATCCTTATGGCAGTGTATTAAATAATCTATCAGGAAGTTTCCTTTCTATATATCTTCGAATGGTTGTATTAAATGATGATGTATAAAATGATTTCTCAGTTGGATCTGTTTCTAATTATAATTTAATTTCACTAGAACTACTCTCTATAGCTATAGATGATGCAGCTTTGTTGTATACCCTTTTGTCAGCAGGATAGTGGGTTTCTTGCCAACGTTTTCTCATGTTTTATACCCTTGCGGAGGGTATTATAATTTCAGTCAAAAGTTTGCAACGCAGTGAAGGAGACATTTCGGACCCTATTCTTTATATATAAGTTATGACCTGTCATGGTCAGAGGGGGGATAATTCCCCTTATATTACCTATATGATATGATTTTCATGCTGATTCGTCCTTCTGATCCTTCGTCCTTCTTCCTTTCGTCCTTCTTATTCCCTTTTATTTAAAACGAATTTACTTTAAAATAAAACTGTAATCGAATTCTTTCGTTACAAGCGGTTTTATTATTCAACAAGAAAAGAAAGCTAACTTCGGGCGGAGCCGAAGTTGATATACCCTTGCAGAATATTCTGTAAATAATATTCTCCAAAATTATTCATATGATGCATTCTTAATACTCATAAAAATCCCAACTTCCTAACTTTAAAAACACCAAAGTTATGGCAATTTCAATCGTTCAGTTATATGGCAGCTATAGGATATAGTCGGCCGATCCCTATAAAATTTGGTAGGTCGGATTGATTGGCCAAATATAAAACCCATAGAAAATCCCAACTTCCCAACTTTAAAAACACCAAAGTTATGGTATTTCCTATCGTTATATGAGAGCTATAGGATATAGTCGGCCGATCCTTATAAAAGTTGGTAGGTCGAATTGATTGGCCAAATAAAGAAGCCATAGAAAATCCCAACTTCCTAACTTTACAAACACCAGAGTTATGGCATTTCCTATCGTTCAGTTATATGGCAGCTATAGGATATAGTCGACCGATCCCGGCCGTTCCGACTTATATACTGCGTGCAAAGGAAAGAAGGGTGTGTGCAAAGTTTCAACTCGATATCTTTAAAACTGAGAGACTAGTTCGCGTAGAAACAGACAGACGGACAGACAGACGGACAGACGGACAGACGGACATGGCTATATCAACTCAGGAGGTGATCCTGATCAAGAATATATATACTTTATAGGGTCGGAGATGTCTCCTTCACTGCGATGCACACTTTTGACCAAAATTATAATACCCTCTGCAAGGGTATAAAAATATTGTAGTGTTCAGATCGGGGGTACAAACAGAATAATTTCTAACAATTATATTTTTGTGGCTTGTTGGCTTGGGCAGCGTCGCGACGTCAGCAGACCGCTGGCAGAGCGTTTGCAGAAATATCCAAGCCGACAACAACGGTTTTGGGTGTCTGACCCGAAGTGTTTCTCCACTCCAGATGCTAACGCTGCACTTATGCCTGGCCTCGGCGAAGGGTAGGGGTAGTGGCGGCTACAGCTGAGGCAGCTAGCCGACGCTCGGTGTTCTTCCGCTATTGCGCTGTTGCCGATGCAATTCGATCGCTGACGTTCCGTAGCTGTCGCTGTCGTTCTGACGTTGTTGACATTCGGTCGCTGGGTCGCTGTTGCTGCATCGCTGTCGTCGTTGGCGTTCGCTCGCTGGGTCGCTGCATTGCTGTTGCTGGTCTCATAATTCAGCGGCGTTATTGCAGCCACTTGGAATTATAGCCACTTTAATATTGTTGCTGTTGATGACTGAGTGGGGTGAATGGAATGGGTTCCAGTTTGTGGGTAGCCGAGAGGGGTGAATGGTGCGGTGTTCGGTGTCGTAGGGCTCAACAGGTGTAAAGGGAAGGGGGCAGTTGGCTGGTGTTAAATCCTGCTCACCACAAGATCTGTGTCCCACAGATCATTTAGGCCCTGATTGCAGGTTCCGGCGTACTCCGCGCTTCCAGGTTCCCAGGCGGGTCCCGCAGCTTAGGAATTCCTTTGGTCGATGTTACTTTTTTCCAAACGAGGTATACTGCTGTCATGATGGAGAGGGCTATGGCTATTTCTACTGAGAAAGATATCAAAATCTCATTGGACATGACCGACAATCTTTTCAGGTTTTCCATGCTGAATTCGTGGACGTACTTCAACGAAAGCTCGTAACCCGTGGTTTTTATTTGGGTTAGTACGGCTGGCATTGCCATCAGGTGTGTTGACGAGTAGCTGCTGTAGTTCGGTCACCAATCGTAATCGTTTCGTTGTCAAATTGTACGATGTACGAACCCTCCAAGTGGTGTTTCTTGATCGGAGTCGATACCGTTCCGTTGAAATTTGTTAGAAAGATTGTCACGTCGTCGATGAGTTCCACTGTTTCCTGGTTGGTCCTCAGATAATTACGTTCGGCTTGGCCTCCTTTTAGCAATCTCGGTATACAACTATCCTCATCCAATTTGAATAGATCTTTTTCACGGCACACGGTTGTGTTACCGATTGATATGCAATTTCCGAGTAGCGCATATGTTTCCAGGCTGTCCATTGCCAGTGTGGTGTACTTTAGTACCACTTGTTTGCCATTCAATGTCGTTGGGTAAATTTTCATCAATCGATATTTCCTGTCCACCACTTTGGGCATTGCCAGGATATACAGGAGAGTAGTTCCGTTTGTGAGGATTGTAGGTCGGGAAAACTCAACTGCTTCCACGACGTTTTGATGCTGTCCACCTCTGCCAGAATCGTGTCGACTTCCTCGTGGTCCAAGAGGTTTGTGTTGACCACTCCAGTCTTTCCTAGTTGGCAGGCTCTCAGTATCTCGTTGACTTGGTCCGCAATTATGATTGCTTTGTGGAGAATGGCTGTCGTCACGCGGAAATCCCCTTCTATTGCGTTGACTTTCCCTATCACGTCATTCAGCTTCTGGATTGATTCTTGTGCTGAGTCAAACAGCTTATTGTTGATCCGGATTTGTTGGTTGTTGTTCCTTCCCAGGCTGTCTTCTTCTTTCAAAATGGCATTCCAATCCGATTTGTCCGGTGATCCCGCAAACCATTTCCGAGCTGATCCTAGCCAGTCGATCGAGAGTTGCCTCCGTGACGGTGCGCTATTCATGCGCGAGATCCCTTCTGAAGCTTGCTGAAGATAATGGTCTACCAAAGCACCGATCCGTTGGTTCGTGATTAACTTCGCTTCGTCTGCTATCTGGTCGATGAGCTGCTGCATGCGCCCTAAACTTATGATGTGAGCCAGTTTGAAGACGCCATTGGTTCTCCAGACGGTGCCTTGTTGTAAGGAGACGACCGGTGAATCATATTTAAAAATATGAAGGGTTGCCGCCACATAGATTGCGGACGCGCTTATAGTGTCAGCAAAAGGTTAAATGAAAAAAGTAGATTCTTATAATTAGGTCGTTATTCTTTCTTAGTCCAGGTGTCTGTATTCGTGTTTTGTTGTGGGTTATCATTACCCATTATCCTTTAGTATAGTTTTCTTCTTAATCTAAGTGTTGCTTAACTATTTTTTTTATATATCTTAAGTAGTAAAAAATTTTTAGTCGATTTAATTTTTATTTGGAGGAGGTTATGAGTTAGTGAAACATTTAATACACACTTGCCTTTATGTTTTTATTGTGAAACAGTTGTAAAAAATTAAAATAATCTGTTGGCAGCCCTCCCGGTCTGGAAACCGAGAGTAAAATTTTACCTTAGGAGTTCCCAAATTACTTTTTTAAATGAGATTAGTGAAAAATTTTTCCCGATCTTGTTTTTATGGTGACCCTACGGTCATCCTGAACCTCTTCAGGCTTGAATATCTGCTATCTTTGGTTTTAATCTGTTTGTTGGCGACATATACCGTGTCACCCTGTTCGTAAGAAATTGGGTCGCTTCTATTTTTATTGCGCCCATTGTTGGTCAGTGTTTGTTTATGTTCTATGAGACCTCGAATATTTTCAAAAGTTTGCTCTTTGAAATTGGCCAAACCCTGGTAATTTATTTTAGAGGTACGATTGAAAAAATTATCCACGGGATTTTTTTTTCGTCACCGAGTGGACAGAGTTATTGTACCTGTCTGTGACAATAGGTATAAGTTCCGTAGGTTTGAAAGTCTGATATTCGCCCTTCAAGCATCGATATATTTCCATGAATGTAGAATGAATTCTTTCAACCTGGCCGTTTACTTCGCTTTTTTTTAGTATGGTGAGTATGGTATAACTATGGTTGAGTATGGTATAACTCAATTCCCAGTGTTCGCAAATAATTCAAAACAGTTGGGCACAGAAGACCTCTTTCGTTGTCCGACACTATCATTCTAGAAGCGGTGAAATAATGACCTCTTTCGGGCTTCTATGGGCTCTGCGATGTTCTTTCTCGATAATTTCGCAAATTTGCTCTTCATCTGTGATATCTTCTACCAGGCGTTGCGTTATACGAATTTTATATAATTTAAAATTCTGGGAGCAACAGGTTTGTAGGAGTTGTAAGTAATCGTCTGAGATTTTAATTCCATTAATTACTGAGGGTTTCAAGTATTTTAAAAGTGAGTCTATGAGGGTTGATGGTGTATGGTCAACAAGCGGAATTGAATGGCGCACATATCCAACTTGTGGGTGTTCGCACAAATAATCAGACAAATCTGGACAAAAAATTAATTGGTTTCTGTAGACATTAATCGGGGTTTCTACGTGAGGAATAAAATGAGATGCATCTTGAGGAGCGCTATGAATTGTAGCAATCGAATCGGAATCGGAGGCTTTCTCGGAGCCAGGGCCAAGGTGATTTACATATGTTGTGACTCGTGACAGAGCATCGGCCACTATGTTTGATTTTCCAGGTTTATAAATTAATTCACAATTATATTCTTCAATACGGGCTTTCCAGCGTTTTAACTTGGCGTTAAAATTCCTATTACCCAGAGCAAATGTTAAAGGCTGGTGATCGGTGTAAATCTTAATAGATCCAGCACCATACAGATAAGAGCGAAGATTATCTAAGGTCCATACTATCGCGAGCATTTCTTTTTTATTAGTGGCCTAGTTTTCCTCTGTCTGACTCAAAGATCGGGAGATATACGCTAAGGGCCGATCTTTGCCAGAGTCCACTTGAGAAAGGACTGCCCCAATTGCGTAGTTTGACGCATCCGTGGTCAGGTGAAATGGTTTAGAGAAGTTTTGGAATGCCAATACTTCCGAAGATGAGAGCAGAGTTCTTAAATCGTTGAAGGCTTTCAACGCTTCTTCATCGAGTTCGACTGGAATTTTTTTGGACTGTGAGGACTTCACTCTAGCGAATTCCCCTCGAGTTAAATTTGGGTTTAAGGGTTTTGCGACTTTTGCATAGTCCTTGATGAATTTTCTATAATAGGAAGTCATGCCAAGGAAACTCCTTAATTCTTTGACGGTGGTGGGTGGTTTCATTTTCGTGACACCCTCGACCTTTTTTCCGTCTGCTTTAATGCCGTTTCCAGTTACCACGTATCCTAGAAATTAACATGCGTTGATAGGAAATTTGTTTTTTCCAAATTTACCTGGAGTTTGGCTTTTTCCAATTTGTCAAAGACAGCACGTAGGTTTTTCCAATGGCTATCATAGTCTTCACTAAAAACTATTATGTCGTCGATGTACACGTAGCATATTTTGCCAATGTGTTCCCTTAATACATCGTCGATCATCCTTTGAAAAATCGCAGGGGCGTTTTTCAGTCCAAACGGGAGACGAACAAATTCGTACTTCCCATTTAATGTTGAAAATGCCGCTTTAGGAGTGTCGGATTCCAACATGTAAATTTGATGAAATCCCGAAGTTAAATCGAGGGTTAGATTTCCCCGAACTAGCTAGAATAGAATTTATATCTGGTATTGGGTAGGCGTCTGCGATTGTGATAGCGTTCAAACGCTTGAAATCGATGATAATGCGGTATTGTTTTTCTCCGTTCGGTTTGGGTTTTTTTGGAACTACCCAGACCGGGGAGTTATATGGACTTTTTGATGGTTTTATAATACAATCCCGCAATAGTTCCTCTATTTGTCTATCCACTTTCCCTCTCATGTTGGTAGGGTAGGGATAGCTCTTTGAGTATATAGGGTCTAAGGTGCTTGTGCGAATCTCAGCCCTGAAGCTAGTGTCTACAGCCTCTCCGGGCGAAAGTGGTTCAAAAATTTTGAAATATTCGCTGATAAGCGCGTTTAAGGCTTCTTTTGCGAATTCGGGGTTTGTTGCATCCATTAATAGGTGTATATTCAAAGATTTTTTGGCAAGAAGGGGTATTTTAATACCGGGTGATATCGTTAGGAGGTCGTTTTTCCTGTCGATAAGGGCCTTTAATGTTTCTAACGTGTCGTCTCCTATAATGCAGTCAAATGATTTGAGTCCGGGAAGGACAAAAAACGTGACAACTGTATCATTTCCTATTGGTTTAAAAAATGGTCCCGCTATACTGTGTGTGATTTTAATGTCACCCCCAGCAGATTGAACAATGAATGGTGTAGATAATGTTGTGGAACCGGCGGAATTTTTGGGGCTTATAAAGTTGTTATTAGCGCCGGTGTCTATGAGGAATTGTGACTTAGCCCCATTTCTAGTCCCATATTCTATGTATGGTATACTAGAGAGGCGTCGTTCAAAAAAATTGATTCCCCATCGCTAACACAGGCTACTTCTTATACGGGGGAACAATGTTCTACCTCTTGAGGTGGGTCCGATAGTTCCTCAGCCTCGTTACCAGACTGTTGTTGGTAGTATTCATTGGAGGCGGGGTTCGAGAATGAAGTGGACTGTATATTATAAAGCCTTTGTGCTTTACGGAAGGGATTTAGATTGGAGTTAGCGCTCGGACTTCGTTTGATGCCGCCGGCCTCTCCTTGACGCGAGTTGAAATTGGACCTATAGCTCTAGACCTAGCTGGTCTAGCCCCTTGAAATCTTGGTGGGCCCTGTATGCTTCCACTTGGAGCATAGTTGTGACCTGGACTCATCTGTGGCCTATAGTTAATTTGATGTGTCTGAGGGAATCTCGGTGAAATAGGCTGTCTAAAGCCTTGGTAACCTTGGTTAAAGGTTTGTTTAAATAAGGGCGCTCTTGGTGTAGGGTTCCTTGGTTCCATTCTCTGTAACTCCACACAAATGGAGTATGCTTCATGGACGTCCGCAGGCTTACAGATTATTAAAAGCCTAGACGCCCTCTAATAAAGGCGTTGAGAGCCTTGTCCCTTTGTCCAGCAAGGAAAGCGTTTGTTATCTCCGTGGAGTAACCCATGCTTTTTATCCTATTCATGATTAGGGAGATATGGTTAATTACTTTAAGGTAGAAGTCTTCTAATTTCTGACTGCCCTGGGTCATTTGTGTTAGCTCATACTCCAACGTACCGACATCTCTTTTGTCGGCATAGTGTAGCCCTAATACCCTTTTAACTTCATCCCAGTCATCATCCTTTACGTTATAGGCATTAAGTGCCTTATCGGCGTTGCCTCGAATCTTCTGCCTAATTTGGATGAGAACTGACCTATACAAGGGTTTATCCCGGATGACTTCATAATCGTTAATAATCGATTGGGCCCTATTAATCCAAGAAACATATTTCTCGGAATCCCCCTCGAAGGTTAGAAGTTCCTTTACACAATCCGGCACTGCCGAAGATTCTTTGAGTTCGTACTCTGTACGTGGGCGCGTTAGTGGTAGCGGTATATTCGCTACTGGGTTACGCCGTTCGAGGTCGGTTTCGAGAACATTTACCCTAGCCACCATCTTCCTAACATCCTCCTTCATGCCCACCATTTGTGTGGTTAAGGCCGCAATAGTGGAGTCGAGTCGGTTTAGTACCTCCTTCATTTCCTCCATTTTTAATCGTAAAAGGGTATTTGTTTTTGTTGAAATTGGTTTAATGGGAAGTGTTAAGTTTTTCTTATATCTCGGGTCGGAATGGTTGGCAACAGATTTATGTCTTGGATTTAAATTAGTATCAAAATTAAGTTTAAATAGCTTTTTTCAATTTTTATTAGATAGTAAAATAAAATGGAAATGAATTTTTACCGTTTTTCTTTATTTTTTATTGAAAATATTTATTTGTAAGAAATGAATTTCTAAATAATATTTTTTGTTTTCTCTTTATTTTTATACCCTTGCAGAGGGTATTATAATTTCAGTCAAAAGTTTGCAACGCAGAGAAGGAGACATTTCCGACCCTATAAAGTATATATATTCTTGATCAGCATCACCATGAGAGTCGATCTAGCCATGTCCGTCTGTCCGTCCGTCTGTCCGTCCGTTTCTACGCAAACTAGTCCCTCAGTTTTAAAGCTATCTGCTTGAAACTTTCGCAAAACTTGTCTTTCTATTGCAGGTAGTATATTAGTCGGAACGAGCCGGATCGGGCGACTATATCATATAGCTGCCATATAACTGAACGATCGGAAAAGCCATAACTTTGGTGTTTTTAAAGATAAGAAGTTGGGATTTTCTATGGGTTTTATTTTTGGCCAATCAATCCGACATACCGAATTTCATAAGGATCGGCCGACTATTACTTATAGCTGCCATATAACTGATTGATCGGAAGTGCCATAACTTTGGTGTTTGTAAAGTTAAGAAGTTGGGATTTTCTATGGGTTTTATTTTTGGCCAATCAATCCGACATACCAAATTTCATAAGGATCGGCCGACTATATCTTATAGCTGCCATGTAACTGAACGATTGGAAATGCCATAACTTTGGGATTTGTAAAGTTAGGAAGTTGGGATTTTCTATGGCTTTTATATTTGGCCAATCAATCTGACCTACCAAATTTCATAAGGATCGGCCGACTATATCCTATAGCCGCCACTTAACTGAACGATTGGAAATGCCATAACTTTGGTGTTTTTAAAGTTAGAAAGTTGGGATTTTTTATGAGTGTTAAGAATGCATCAAATGAATAAGTTTGGAGAATATTAATGGGAATATTCTGCAAGGGTATTTCAACTTTGGCTCCGCCCGAAGTTAGCTTTCCTTTCTTGTTATTGATAAACTTATTTGTAGAAAATTGGTTTTTAACTATATTTTTATACCCGTTACTCGTAGAGTAAAAGGGTATATTATATTCGTGCAAAAGTATGTAACAGGTAGAAGGAAGCGTTTCCGACCCTATAAAGTATATATATTCTTGTTCAGGATCACTAGCCGAGTCGATCTAGCCATGTCCGTCCGTCCGTCTGTCTGTCCGTCCGTATGACCGCTGAGATCTCGGAAACTATAAAAGCTAGAAGATTGGCATTTCGCATATAGATTTTAGGAGTTCCTACGCAGCGCAAGTTTGTTTCAAAATGGTGCCACGCCCCCTTTGACGCCCACAATCCACAAGCTGTGGCCACAGTCTTGATGCTATTATGAAAATTTTAATTGATATGTATTTGTTTCGTCAATACCTATCGATTGGCCTAATAAAAGTTTGCCACGCCCACTCTAACGCCCAAAAACCTGTTAAACGCTTAAGCCTGGCTAGCGCCTACATTTCCGCCTTTCATGGCACAATAGCGCCATCTACCGGATGACTTTGGAACAGCTGGCCAAGGTGCTTAACAGAGTCAACGGTAATTCTCGATAAGGATTTCTATTAAAGGAAATTGCGATGGTTTTCATTTGTCAATACCAAACTATATCCCAAGAACTATGCAAATCAAATCAAGTTAGCCAAATTGGAAGTCTGAGTCAAACAATGGCGTATGTGTGTATGTATGTAAGCATTGCACTCAAAAACATAAACATAAACACAGCTGTTGGTGCAGGACAAAAGCTGCCTGCGCTAAAGAAGCGCTGGTGCTGATGCTCGTGCTGTAAAGCTTGGCAGCTCTAAGAGATCGCCGAATTCAAATTGATCATTTGAACTGAGTAACGGGTATCTAATAGTCGAGGCACTCGACTATAGCGTTCTCACTTGTTTGTTTTCTCTTTATTTTTACTAATAGGGAAATATGTGTAGAAAATTGTTTCACTCACCCTTTTATCCTTTTTATTGGCCTCTTCGCCTTGTGTTTATTGGGATTGTTCAATGTGTTTATTTCGATTTCTTCTTACAAGGTTATTACTCTGAAAGTAAATAAGAATTAGTTTTCGTTTCATTTTTGTTTTTTTAAAAGAAAATTTTGGTCAGATTTCTTGGTGTGTGTGCGGTTTATTTTTTCCTTATTTTTTTATTTGTGTGTTCACTCTTATTTGGTAAGTGTGTCAATAGGCGCGGTGGTCCGTATTTGTCCGTTTTGGCGTTTCGCCTACTAAGGTACGGTTGCCCCACAATCCACTGGGCAGCTTTTTTGAATGCATTCCACATTCGTTAGCCTTTCCAGCAGATTGCCACACACAATTTTAAAACATTGGTTTCTGATTTTTGTTATTATATTTTTTATTATATTTTTTTTTTTAAATATCTTTCCGCTCGCAAATTAATTGCCGCAGCGGTTATCTTGTTTTTTATTATGATTTATCGCAATTTTTTTACGCTCGCGAATAAGCTACCCATTAGGGTGGACTTATCGCCGCAGCGGACTATTGCCTTCTTTTTTGTTAACTCGGTTTCTTATTTGTGCCCGCGAATATGCCGCGCAACAGTGTGCGTGGACAAATCGCCGCGGCAGGTTTACCGATATTTTTTATTCACAATTTTTTTGCGCCCGTGGGGAGCTCTGAACGGCAGCACCCCCACCGCAGCGGATAACTGTGTAACTTTCGCCAATATTTTCACTTTAATATTTTTCCTTCACACAAAGCAACATTTTTTTATTTTAAATTTTATTTAACTTAATTTTACACACACAACACCGTATTATGAATTTTTCCCCTTTTCTTTTCCTTTTCTTTTTTTTTTCCTTTTTTGGGGGGGTTTCTTCCACTTCCACAAGGAAGTGGAGACTTCTCGGGCGCCAGTTATCACCTGTCATGGTCAGAGGGGGGATAATTCCCCTTATATTACCTAAATGATATGAGTTTCATGCTAATTCATCCTACTGATCCTTCGTCCTTCTTCATTTCGTCCTTCTTATTCCCTTTTATTTAAAACGAATTTACTCTAAAATAAAACTGTAATCGAGTTCTTTCGTTACAAGCGGTTTTATTATTCAAAAATATTGTAGTGTTCAGATCGGGGGTACAAACAGAATAATTTCTAACAATTATATTTTTGTGGCTTGTTGGCTTGGGCAGCGTCGCGACGTCAGCAGACCGCTGGCAGAGCGGTTGCAGAAATATCCAAGCCGACAACAACGGTTTTGGGTGTCTGACCCGAAGTGTTTCTCCACTCCAGATGCTAACGCTGCACTTATGCCTGGCCTCGGCGAAGGGTAGGGGTAGTGGCGGCTACAGCTGAGGCAGCTAGCCGACGCTCGGTGTTCTTCCGCTATTGCGCTGTTGCCGATGCAATTCGATCGCTGACGTTCCGTAGCTGTCGCTGTCGTTCTGACGTTGTTGACATTCGGTCGCTGGGTCGCTGTTGCTGCATCGCTGTCGTCGTTGGCGTTCGCTCGCTGGGTCGCTGCATTGCTGTTGCTGGTCTCATAATTCAGCGGCGTTATTGCAGCCACTTGGAATTATAGCCACTTTAATATTGTTGCTGTTGATGACTGAGTGGGGTGAATGGAATGGGTTCCAGTTTGTGGGTAGCCGAGAGGGGTGAATGGTGCGGTGTTCGGTGTCGTAGGGCTCAACAGGAGTAAAAGGAAGGGGGCAGTTGGCTGGTGTTAACTTATATTATATATATTCTTTATTAGCCATGTACATCTGTCCGTCCGTCTGTCCTTCCGGCTGTTCATCCGTCTGTTCGTTCGTTTCTGCGCAAACTAGTCCCTCAGTTTTAAAGCTATCTGCTTGAAACTTTTTCAAAAGTTTTCTTTCTATTGCAGGTGGTATATAAGTCGTAACGAGCCGGACCGAGCGACTATATCGGAAAAGAGAATTCAAAACAAGAAAGGAAAGCTTTCTTCGGGCGGAATGATATACCCTTGCAGAATATTTTGTAAATTATATTCTCCAAATTCATATTCATATGATGCATTCTTAATACTCATAAAAATCCCAACTTCCTATCCTTAAAATCTCCAAAGTTATGGCGTTTTCAATCGTTCAGCTATATGGAAGATATAACATATAGTCGGCCGATCCTTATGAAATTTGGTAGGTCGGATTGATTGGCCAAAAATAAAACCGATAAAAAATACCAACTTGCTAACTTTAGAAATAAATTATAAATTTGTTGTTTTTAATATTTTTTGTTGTTCTTTGGGATTTGGTATTACTTAAATATTATGGAATTATGGTTTAAATTAAATTAAAATCGGACAACAATATTATATGTAGCCCAAAATCGACAGAGTTCATTGATTTTAGTAATATAGGCATATAAATCGAAGTGTAGTAGATTTGTAACAATTGCAAGGGGATATAAACTTCGACTTGCCAAAGTTTGCCTCCTTTCTTGTTTTATGTTGAATTTTGTCTCGAATTTCGGTAGAAAGGTACAATTGTTTGGTTGTTGGTTTCTGTGGGCGTGATTCGTACTTATGTTGCTCGCTTAGTGAATGTTATGAAAAGCTGCACAGCATAGTCTATTTCGTCTCCTCTTTTTTAAAAATATCAAGGCTAATGGCTTCTTCTGTCTGTGGAAGCGGAGATTACTTTATAGCTATGAGCTATATGAGCTATTGTGCTATAGGTCGCTATTATCGGTGAGTGATCTGAGTTAAGACCGAAACTTTACATTAAACGAATGTGTGATTGTGGGATACGAAGTCAATCAAGTCTGGGGTTTTTGCGGCTATCTATGGGCCAATATGTAGGCTTACCAGTAGAGAGTTGTTATATTATTGTGTCGTATGCATTTGTATAATAAGTCTGGAGCCCCACCATGGGTGTTTGGCATTGAAGTCGCCTCTAGAAATAATCTTTGTTCCCTTGAAACAATTTCTTAAAATCGTGCTCTTTTATTGTAAATCTTCGTGGGAGATATATTGCTGTGATTGAGCATTCATGGATACATTTAATCTCAATTGTGGCAGCCTGTATAGCATTTTCTCTAGTACTGTCCATGATTTTTAATTTCAGACCAATCTTAACAAGAATTGCTACGTCTCCATTGGCTCTATCAGACGCATGATCAGCTCTAACTGTGTCATATGCAACTACTCTAAAATATTTACTGGTAAAGTGTGTTTCTGAAACAAGCATGATGTCGATTGCATTTGTTTTTAAAAATAAAGATATCTCATTAACATGATTGGAAAGCCCATTGGCATTCCATATTCCTAAGTTTAGACTTATTTGCATAATTTATTGACCAGTAACATTATCATGTTAAGTAAGTTATTGGTAAGCTCAAATGGTTTTTCTAAAAGATTTTCTATTCTTTCTAGAGAAGTATTTGAATTACTATTTCCTGCAGCAGCATAAAGCGTGTGATTGATAATCATTTGGTTGCTGGGTCGGCTTATCAGGCTGAATAGATGATGGAACTCTTGCAGAATCATTTTTATTATGGTCTTTGTTGTGCATCTGTTTGCGACCAGTAGCTAATTATTTTGACATGAGCTCCTTTGTAGATGGCAGCGTAATCTTCGTTGCAATTTGCAAATTTTGCTGGTTGTTTTTGTTTTTTTTTACATAGGTTGCTGGGATGCTTACGAGAGAATTTTTGCACACCTATAGTTTTGGAACAATAGGATTTTGTAAACCCGAAATCCTAACAACAGTGACACTGAACAATATATTTTGCCTTTAAATGGGCTCTATTTTAACAATTGCGTTACCAATGTGGTTTACTTCGTATACATATTTGTTATTATTGTTGTGCTCAATGTCAAGGAAGAACAGATTTAATGTCTCATTGGTTTCACGGCTTTTAATGCTAGTTGTGAACTTTGGACTGCACGTATCGTTTAATTACATCAATATCCGTTGAGAAGGGAAAATTCTTTATTACGACCCTAAATGTTCTCTCATACTTAAGCTGGTATGTGTGGAACTTGACAAAATCACTAGCAAGAGTTTTAACGAGGGACCTACATTCATCGATAGACTTAACCATAACTCTCACTTGACCATCTCGATGAGATTTGTAAAGATCATTTTTTTTTTAATTGTGGTTTCGAGGTCCGATAAGAAGATAGATGAAGGCTTGGCATGTTCATTGATGTTTTTTCAGTTATCATGCCCAATGCTTCGTTTTTGACAGCATCATTTCATTTCAATTTGCGAGCGTTCGGAAAAGATAGCGAATTGATTGGAGCTAGTGCTGGGTGCAGTGTCCAGGGCAAGAATTTTCTTTAGTAGAGTCGAAGAAACTTGGTTGTGTCTCTTGATTCCCTTTGGCTTAGGGTTAATTCTTTGCCAGCTCCAAGCCGATGTGTCGTCTTCGTCGTCGCTCATAATTTTTTTTATCAGACTTAAGTTTTTTAGTTTAAATCTTCTTTTACGAGACTAACAAAATGTTTTAAAATTTTAAAGTACTACATTATTCTAACAGTTTATTAAACTTTGTTTATGAAGGCGGGAACGGCTACATACCATCGTTAATGCTCTAGCCAGGTGGTTTAGGTGGGTTGACAGCTTTGTGTAGTAATTTTCCATTGTTGTGCTACGGGGAGTTGTAATCAAGTCTCTCTGAATATTACCACTCCGTGCGTACCACGGTGGCAAGGTGATAGTTTTCAGGATCTTTGATTCGGCTCACCGCACGCTTTCTACTTTGCTGTTGCTGGCGCTCCCCCACAACAGAGAGCCATAAGTTCGGATTGGTTTCAAAACGGAGTTGTAGAAAGGGACCTTGTAGTCCAGACTGAGAGGGAGCGGGAGTTTATAAGCCAATGCGGTGTCGTTGGCAAACGTAGACTTAGTCAGTTGTCTGCTCGTAGGGATATCATAAGTGTAGAGTAGGTATAAAGTTGGCCCGAGAACGCTGCATTGAGAAACTCCAGCTTCGATGTTATGTTCAGCTGACATGGAAGTATTTCATCTCACAACAAATAATCTGTTGTAAAGATATGACTTCAGGAGTTTACGCGTGTTCTTAGGGAGCATTATTTGATTTTATGCATTAGGCCGTCAAGCCATTCTCTGTCGAATGCTTGAGAGACTCCGAAAAATTCCGCAGTGCAGTATTCCCTATTTACAAATGAAATTCAGATTGCTGATGTTATGCGGTTAAACTGTTCGATAGTTTAATTTATGTGCTGGGTTATTATTAAGTCTTCTGAGGTACGGTATGATACAGGTAGAAGGCATTTTTCGAAGAGTTTTGATAGATACGAAAAGAAACTTATTGGTATGAATGAGGGGGTGAGCGTTTGGTCTTTTCCATGATTTGGTATCATACTGATGGTTGACTTTTTCCACCTCTTTCGGAAGCAGCCCAGTCTTGTCATCGAGTTGAAAAGCTATGGTACCAACAGCGCAAAATGGGAGTTCAATAAGCATTTTCGGAGGTATTAGATCGCAGCCTGGAGATGTTTTCGGTTGTAGCTGCTCTTTTATAATTCTTATGACTTCGCATGGTCGAAATACAATTGGTTCGGCAATAGGTAAGACGTCTTCTGTTTGCGATCTTATATTACTCTCGTTTGTTGCTGGGTTGGCTGGATTGACTGAAACACTATTTGAAGGTGGGTAGCGAATGTTTCGCGTCTATCTTTGTCGCTTGGTGACCAGAAATCTGCAGGGGTCCGTATGGGCGTAACCGTTACTGTTGGAGAGCTCAGTGAGCTTTCCATAGTGGGAATTTTGAGTTGAATGGAGATAGTTGCTCTATATAGCGCTGTTGGGATATGTCTTCTTCATGTCGTAGTGCATTGGTGAGTCGACGTGAAGTTTCTTTTAACTGTTGCTTTGCAGATGGCGATCGAAGTAATTGCCATTTGCTCCGGGAACGACGCTTGCCAAAACTACCTGCTCTTTTTCTGCATTCGTATGCTTTGTGATATGTGCTATGTTTTGCCTTCGTGGTGTTGCGATTCGAGCCGCTGAATCCAAAACTGACTCTAGAATGCTTACTGTTCTGTTGATGTCTTCTTCGCCGGTTAGCTGTGGTGTAATTTCAATGAGCGAAACTACTTATTTTTTGAATTTGAGCCAGTTTATGCTGTAAGAGGTTAGCATGACAGGGTTGTCATTACTATCTGACTGTTGGTTTAGGCTAAAGAGTTCAGGCGAGTGGTCTGATGATAGATCCGAAAGAGAACTGGCGCTAATTAGATTTCGTGGGATGTTTTTTGTAATTGTGAAGTCAATCAAGTCTGGCAGTTTTCTGGGGTCACTTGGCCAGTGTGTAGGTGAACCAGGGGAAACGCAGTTAAGTTTATTGCTAGGTTTTACAATTGTGTAATACAGTTGTCTACCTTTCGGCGTCACGAAGCGAGATAGTCTCCTGCTGCTGTAAAGTAGTTTAAAAAATCAGAGAGTTTTCTAATTTATTTAAAACCGAAGAAAACTGCGGTGGCTAAAATTATTAATTGCGAAAAAATCGAACGAAAACAAAAATGGTGAGGACGGCTCAATTCAATTTCAACGAATGCCTATTCTATATTTTGACAAAGTACTTAGAGCCTAGCTTAACGAAGGTTGGTGAAGACGGGATGACTTCGCCGAGAGCGAGAGAGAACTTTATTGTGCTCCCGCCTTCGCCCTAAACTAAGATAAATTAAACTTTAAGTTTCTTAACAATTTCATAAAAAAATCAAATTTGGCCAACACCGGCCCCGTTGAACACCCATCGTGCTTCAACATAATGGAAGCGGCGCCAACTTGTGAATGGCCCGACTGATAAGGC
The DNA here is from genome assembly GCA_018153365.1 of Drosophila fuyamai. Taxonomy (NCBI): domain Eukaryota; kingdom Metazoa; phylum Arthropoda; class Insecta; order Diptera; family Drosophilidae; genus Drosophila; species Drosophila fuyamai. The sequence continues at coordinate 48,616 of JAECXW010000603.1, read as the reverse complement.
CTCCCCCACTAGTCCGGACGTCGACGACCCTGACCATGCTGTCCTCCCCTGCGTGCCTGGCGACTATTCTGCCGAGGAGTCATTGTTGGGACGGCAGGTTGTCCTCGGCTACGAGATCTCCCCCGCAGATGTTGGGCTGTTGTTGGCGCCACTTGCCCCGAATTTGTAGGCCCAGTTCATATTCTCGGGACCATCGCCGCCAGAACATTTGCCTGACTGACGAGACAAGCCGCCATCGCTGCAAGCAGCTGAGACCCTCCTGGTCCGGTGTCCGGAGTGCTGCTATGGCGAGGTGCGGACCGCCTGTCAGTAGGTGCCAGGGAATATGCGTCTCTCCGTCGGTGCTGATCGCTCCGAGCGGCCAGGAGTTCATCACTGCCTCGATTCCCACGAGGACTGTCCCCATCTCTTTCGCGCTTAGGAGCGCGCTGCCCACCGCCCGTTGGAGTAGGCTCCTGGCAGTTTTGACACATGCCTCCCATAGTCCGCCCATTTGCGGAGCCCTCGGTGGTGTGAACTCAAATTCCCATCCGCTTTTTGATGCGAATTCGCGTATCGCGTCGGCTTCGTCCTCTATCCTCTCTCGAAGGACCCGGAAGTAGCGACTCGCTCCGACGAAGTTCGTCCCGTTGTCGCAATGGATGACTTGGGGACATTTTCGGCGCCCAGCGAATCTTTGAAAAGCCAATAAAAAGGAATCTGTGGTTAAATCTGAAACAACTTCTAGATGAACCGCTTTGGAGGCAAAACAAACGAAGAGCGCAATGTAGGACTTATACGGAGGCGTACCACGAATTTTCAATGTCGTATAAGCAGACCACAAAAATGAACGCCAAATATAGCAAATGGGCCGAGAGCACGGAGACGATATGAGGGTAAATTTCCCATAATTTGTGTAATTACACTTAAAGCAGCGTATGCATGATCGAACTATCTGACTGCACCACTCCTGAGCGTTAACGATCCAAATACGCTGTCGAAGGAGACTCACCAGGGCTCGTGGACCAACATGAAAATTGGAATGGTGAAGATGCCGATGCAGATAGCTCTGCACAAATTGGGAGCGTTTTGTTAACAACAATGAAAACTTGGCATCGTATGATATAGGAGCATTAGCTAATCCCCCCAACTCGCAACAAAGAATAGTGACACCAAGTCCCCTTGTCCTCATGGAAGAATGAATTCAATTGCTGAAGTCTTGATCCTTCTCTAGAGCCTTTACGAAAATTTTCCCTTTCTTCTTGATGCTCGTGCTTCTGTAATATCTCGACCATTTTTATAAAAGCTTCATTATATTCAGTCGGCGACAAAGTTTTTTCAAATACCATAATTTTGTCTTTGCATTTTCTTATGAAGCAAGATATATAAACGAATACCCGAAGACGTTTAAGGAGTGACGAAAATCCCTTGATGACATCTACCAAATCTAAATTTCTTACAGCAGCGTTGAGTCCGACCGCAGTCTTCCTTGATACTTGTATTAGGACATCTTCATCTAGGTCAAAGTGTGCATTCTGGGGCCAGTTTGCATCTTCCTTTTTTAAAAACGCAGGTCAGGTAAACCATATTGCCTGTATGATTCCGTCGACTTCACAACCTCTTGATAAAATATCTGCTGGGTTCTGTTTCGTTGGAACATGCTGCCATGTAGCTTCACCTGACCACTCTTAAATCACCGCAACTCTATTCGATACGAATGTGGATAATAAAGATGGATGAGGCCGGATCCAATGAAGCGTAACTTCAGAATCCGACCAATAAACAATTTATTCGATAGGTACCTTTAATAGGGTTGATTCTGTGAGGGGCACTTAACTCAAGTCTGGGAGTGTCTAAGTCTTGACCGGCGCCACTTTATACTTTCAAGTTAACAGCGATATTTTAAAATCTTCTGCAGTTTTGCTACGAATGTAGACGCAAGCTCCATAAGCTCTTAAGGATGCGTCGGCAAAGGCATGTAATTGGACTGGTGACATCGGATCGGTATGCACAAACCGGAGATAGACATTTCCTCTAATTTAGACAATGTAATTTTTATCATATTCCACGCTGTTTCCAAATGAATAGGAATAGACTTCTCCCAATCTAACTTATTTAGCCAAAGTTAATAAGCCGAGGGGGTCAAACAGCTTACATGCCACCGATAGTATGTTCCGTTTTGTCGCTCGGAGACCCATGACAGCAGTGTCAATTTGGAACTTAAAGGCATCTTCGTTAGGCAACCACGATATTCCTTACGCCTTAGTAGACTCTGAGTCCGAGATAGGTATGGATTAAACTGTGCTCTCACATGCGGTAACGTCAGAAGGCGTTTGAGAAACACTTTGTCAATTCAAAACCTGCAGTTTGAAGAACCTGAGATACTTCGGACTTAATAGTTTTTTACTCCTCTACGCATGCAGCAGCAGTCAACATATCATCGACATACAAGATGGATCCAATAACCCTAGCAGGTCTAGGAAAAGAAAGTTTGGCAGACTCACTTAACCTTTTTAAACACCGAATAGCCAAAAACGGGGCTGGTCCAGTTGCATATGTTACGGTGTTGAGCTTGTATAATCTCAACGACTCTCCACACTATAAGTTGAAACTACCTTTCTGCTTGATTCACCATCATCACTTGGCGATATATTATATTTTCTTTACATCGGCGGTCAGCCGGAAGAGCAGTAACGGTGAGTACAACTCATCTTGGGTTGTCGGCCCGTCAAAATGCATTTAGAGACTTCTGAGTTGACGATTTACAAGACGCATCGAAAACTATACGTAACTTGGTTGACGTACTTTGGGGTCTCAGAACACATTGATGTGGGATAACATAATGTGGAGCAGAAGGAAGTTTATCTGTAAGAGACATATGACCTAAGGTCTACATTTCAGGGTCTCGAGACAGCCGCCGTGTTGCAACTTCAAAAGAGTTGCCTAATTCATTTGGATCACATTTAAACGGCAGTCTTACTTGAAAGCGACCTGATGGCAAAACCTGAGTAGGCTTCTGGTAGTGTTCTTCACATAACTCTTGCTCAGGTGACAGAATTTCCCTTCACTACACTTGAAACTGTTCACAAACTTTTCTGTAGGGGAAGATGCCTTAAATCTACCCGATGCAACCCGGCCGGAGAAGGGTTTTCTGCAGAGTTGGAAAGTCAGGATGTTGTCTAATTTTTCCAACATCTAATAGTTCGAAAAATGATTCTGCTCCTATTAACACATCTAATCTTTGTGGCTTGTAGAAATAGGGTTCTGCTTGTGTTAGGTTCTTTGGAATTTTCCAGTCATCGATAGTGACATCGATTCTTATAAACTCAAGCTTTCAATTTTTGCACAAATACCTCAGGTTCAGCGTTAGGCTCTTTCAGTCCAGCTGCCACTTTCATTTTGCAAATTGAACAATCGCAGGGCATCCCTCTACTCTGTGGCAAACAGGGTATTTCGCGACCGGCACGAGACTTTAAGCAGGAGCTGCTGTGTATTTTTCCTACCCACTCCGACACGCCACTATGCAATTGGAGTGCTTTGACCAGCACTTGCACTTGCACTTTATTTTTTACGTGTCACTGTCACTTAGTTTTCGAAGAAAATAAATATTAATAATTTTAACGTCCACCCGGGGGCGCCATGAAAAATCAGAGAGTTTTCTAATTTATTTAAAACCGAACCAAACTTAGGTGGCTAAAATTATTAATTGCGAAAAAAGCAAACGAAGAAAAAAGGTGTCGACGGCTCAATTCAATTTCAACGAAGGCTTATTCTATATTTCGACAAAGGACTTAAAGCCTAGCTTAATGAGGGTTGGCGAAGATGGCGCGACTTCGCCGAGAGCGAGAGAGAACTTTATTGTGCTCCCGCTATTGCCCTAAACTAACTAACTCATAAAAAATTCAAATTTGAGCCAACAATTGTAAATCAGTTACCTGTAAAAAATTAGAACACTTAAAATTTTTCCTTTCATATGCAAAAAAAAAACAAACAAATTTATGCGATTATATTATCAGATTTTTATACCCTTGCAGAGGGTATTATAATTTTCGTCAAAAGTGTGCAACGCAGTGAAGGAGACATCTCTGACCCTATAAAGTATATATATTCTTGATCAGGATCACCTCCTGAGTTGATATAAGCATGTCCGTCTGTCCCTCTGTCTGTCCGTCTGTCTGTTTCTACGCGAACTAGTCTTTCAGTTTTAAAGATATCGAATTGAAAATTTGCACACACCCTTTATTCCTTTGCACGCAGTATATAAGTCGGAACATCCGGCAAACTATATCCTATAGCTGCCATATAACTGAACGATAGGAAATGCCATAACCCTGGTGTTTGTAAAGTTAGGAAGTTGGGATTTTCTATGGCTTTTTTATTTGGCCAGTCAATTCGACCTGCCAAATTTCATAAGGATCGGCCGACTATATCCTGTAGCTCCCATATAACGATAGGAAATACCATAACTTTGGTATTTTTAAAGTTAGGAAGTTGGGATTTTCTATGGGTTTTATATTTGACCAATCAATCCGACCTACCAAATTTAATAGGGATCGGCCGACTATATCCTATAGCTGCCATATAACTGAACGATTGAAAATGCCATAACTTTGGTGTTTTTAAAGTTAGAAAGTTGGGATTTCTATGAGTATTTAGAATGCATTATATGAATAATTTTGGAGAATATTATTTACAGAATATTCTGCAAGGGTATATCAACTTCGGCTCCGCCCGAAGTTTGCTTTCCTTAATTGTTTTTTTTTTAATTCCATAAATATATATAATAAATATATAAAGATATAGAATTTGATTTGCCTAAAAATGCCAAACAAAAGATAATACGGCCAATGTGGCCAATAACGTAAAAATTATAGATCACATCGATAAACTCGAAACCATAACGTAACCATGACGGTAGCTAAAGTCGCTCAATTTCTACTTACCTTGTATGTGAAACACAACAAAATAATTAATAAGAGTTATATTAGCAGAGCAGACAATTTGGAACGACTCGGTTAAATGCGTTAAATAATAATTTAAAATTTAATACATCATTTTAATTTTTTCTTTCATGAGATAATTCAGAAATTTTATCAAAAGGATCGTTTTTTTAGGGAACGTCTCCAAACACTTATCTTCCCCATTCCAATTAGCATTTACGATTTAGAAAATTAATATATGGACACTTTTAATGTGGACATTTCACCCCTGATACATTGTTCATCTACGCAAAAGTCGATTGTAGTAAGCACTATACCGGGCGTTCTGGTGAAATCAGTCATAGAGGAACACGCCACATTGGGTAGAAACCTACTAATGGTAGGATATAGAAAATAATTCATATCCATACATAATGGAATGGGGTGAATTATATAAGGAATTAAATATCATAAAAAGTGAATATAAGTCGCTAACACAAAATCGGCCAATACAACGAGCCAAATTAAATAAACACGCCGAAATATTAGTGGCCCGTTTTAATGCAGCACGTACGCTAATATACGGCAACAGAGAAAAACTAGATAAAGACCATTGGACTCAAGTATCTGAGTTTTTAAACAGACAGCGATCGAGTTTAATAACAATAAAGCAAAGGTACAACTTAACAATTTCTGTAAAATTGCTCACGCGGTGCCTGAATTTGACGGAAGAAAAATAAATCTTCTAAGATTCATTACGGCAATAGGTTATTAAATCAAAAACAAGAGAGAACGCTATAGTCGAGTGCCTTGACTATTAGATACCCGTTACTCAGCTAAACAACTTAATATAAATATGCCTTCTTGTATGTTTTTCGCCGCTCGAATCAGCTCCCGATTTTTACGTTAAAATCGGTACCCAGGGAACACCTCCAATTTGGCTAACTTGATTTGATTTGCATAGTTCTTGGGATATAGTTCGGTATTGACAAATGAAAGCCATCGCAATTTCCTTTAACGTTAACGTTAACGTTGACTCTGTTGAGCACCTTGGCCAGCTGTTCCAAAGTCATCCGTTGGATGGCGCTACCACGGGCCATGAAAGGCGTTTAATGGGTTTTTGGGCGTTAGAGTGGGCGTGGCAAACTTTTATTTGGCCAATCGATAGGTATTGACGAAACAAATACATATCAAAAAAAATGTTCATAATAGCATCAAAACTGTGGCCACAGCTTGTGGCTTATGGGCGTCAGAGGGGGCGTGGCACCATTTTGAAACAAACTTGCGCTGCGTAGGAACTCCTAAAATCTACATGCAAAATAACAATCTTCTAGCTTTTATAGTTTCCGAGATCTCAGCGTTCATACGGACAGACGACAGACGGACAGACAGACGGACAGACGGACATGGCTAGATCGACTCGGCTAGTGATCCTGAACAAGAATATATATACTTTATAGGGTCCTTCTACCTGTTACATACTTTTGCACGAATACAATATACCCTTTTACTCTACGAGTAACGGGTATAATAAATGGATCAACCCTATATAAATTAAGTAGTGAAACCACTATAGATGCTATTATCAGAAAGTCAAAAGATACTATTGTTGCTGCAACCTCTAATGTAGCTAAAGCAAAAATGACCAATGTTTACCAAAAGGGTAAAACGGCCACACAATTTACAACAGACATTGAACATAAGAAGAGAGGTAATTATCGCGGCAGAAGCAATGGTCGTGGTTATTATAATAATAATTATAATCACAATAACGGCCAAACAATTACTATCACTATTTAGAGGAAATAATAATAATAATAATCGTAATAATAATAATAATAATAATAATAATAATAATAATAATAATAATAATAATAATAATAATAATAATAATAATAATAATAATAATAATAATAATAATAATAATAATAATAATAATAATAATAATAATAATAATAATAATAATAATAATAATAATAATAATAATAATAATAATAATAATAATAATAATAATAATAATAATAATAATAATAATAATAATAATAATAATAATAATAATAATACTAATAATAATCTCTATAACGCTCGCAGAGTCAATACCACTGGTTAACAATATTAATATGCATTTTTATTACATTCTAATGACTTTAAACTGATTTGATAAGATTTATTGGGGCTCCCCAAGTGGCCCCAATCGCTTCCAATTGTAAAAAAGATCTATTTTCCTTTCAAAAATTCTGGACGCTAAACCGTTTAACCAATCGAATCCGTGTTTTCGCCCAAAAATAGTTTAAGACATTATAAATGTTATAAATGGTTTCACCAAAGCTCTAGCTATCTTCTTAACAAAGAAACTAAGCAAAAAGTCAATATATTATCGAATTTAAGTGTCTCCATAAGCATCATACGTTTTCTGCCTGCATATTTCTATCTCTCTCTGCATTTTCATACAAATTGTCAACAAATGATTCCGTCTCACTCCCTCTCCCTATGCCTAGCATTTCCCTGCTCTTCCTTAAAAATATAAAATGAGCTTTAATACGGTTTTCATTCCTGTAGACTTTAGTTTATAGTTATTGGTGAACCACCCCCCACCAAAGTGCCCAAACTAATTCAATTAATAGTGAAATCCTGTGCGCTAAGCCGTTAAACCAATCGATACCGTGTTTTCGCTAAAAAGTAGTTAAAAGCATAATAAAGGTTTAAAAAATATGACGGCTTAAATTTTTAACTTTTTACTATTATTAATACCCATCTCTTTTCCACCCCCTGACTCTGCTTTATGATTGTCATTTTTTTCTTCGAAATACCATTACAAAAAATAATTAAAGTTAGTATAACTATATTTTAGCAAACCCAATACCAAATAGTAATTTCTTTTTCATATTCGTTCAAAAACAAATACACTCAAAAGAATGAAATATACTTATGCAAAAGCCCACACAGAAATACACACACGTATTCGATCAACCAAGGGAATTCATTCATCTCTATATATAAAGCTATCAGTAGGAAAACTAAAAACGCACGCAGAGCCAAAACCACTGGTTAACAATATTAATATGCATTTTTATTACATTCTAATAATTTTAAACTGATTTGCTAAAATTTATTGTGGCTCCCCAAGTGGCCCCAATCGCTTCCAATTGAAATAAAGGTCAATTTTCCTTTCAAAAATTCTGGACGCTAAACCGTTTGACCAATGGAATCCGTGTTTTCGCCCAAAAATAGTTTAGGACAATATAAATGTTCAAAAAAATTTGACCGCTTAGATTTAAGGTTTTTTACTATTTTTAATACCCGTTCTAAAATTACAATTTAGCCAAAAATATCTTCAAACGTCGAAAAATGGCACTTCTAAACTGAGTATCAAAAATTCCTTCGGTAAAGTTTTTCCTTAAGCTTTATCGATTCATTTGATGGTTTCACCAAAGCTCTAGCTATCTTCTAAACAAAGAAACTAAGCAAAATGTCGATCTATTATCGAATTTAAGTGCTCTTTACAGTTATTGCTGCCAGAATACTCAAAAGACGTTTTTTTGGCGAAAAACTATTTGGCCTAGTTTTTGATAGTGTAGTAAAAATATACCATTAAAATGTTTTTTTTTTACAGTTTTTTGCCACGCGCTGTTAGGAAACATAAGAGCGGGATATCGCAGTAGATAGAGATTGAGGAAAGAGTGTAGCAAGTGCGCAAAAGAAGAAGTTAACGGAGAAACTTTCAATTTGGTCAGAGTCGAATCAAGAAAATTTGTCGCGAGTTGTGTTTTTATGTGATAATTATACTCGTTACTCGTAGAGTAAAAGGGTATATTATATTCGTGCAAAAGTATGTAACAGGTAGAAGGAAGCGTTTCCGACCCTATAAAGTATATATATTCTTGTTCAGGATCACTAGCCGAGTCGATCTAGCCATGTCCGTCTGTCCGTCTGTCTGTCCGTCCGTATGAACGCTGAGATCTCGGAAACTATAAAAGCTAGAAGATTGGCATTTTGCATGTAGATTTTAGGAGTTCCTATGCAGCGCAAGTTTGTTTCAAAATGGTGCCACGCCCCCTCTGACGCCCACAAGCTACAAGCTGTGGCCACAGTTTTGATGCTATTATGAAAATTTTAATTGATATGTATTTGTTTCGTCAATATATATCTAGTGGCCTAATAACAGTTTGCAACGCCCACTCTAACGCCCAAAAACCCATTAAACGCTTAAGCCTGGCTAGCGCCTACATTTCCGCCTTTCATGGCACAATAGCGCCATCTAACGGATTACTTTGGAACAGCTTGCCAAGGTGCTCAACAGAGTCAACGTTAATTCTCGATAAGGATTTCTATTAAAGGAAATTGCGATGGTTTTCATTTGTCAATACCGACCTATATTCCAAGAACTATGCAAATCAAATCAAGTTAGCCAAATTGGAGGTCTGAGTCAAACAATGGCGTATGTGTGTATGTATGTAAGCATTGCACTCAAAAACATAAACATAAACACAGCTGTTGGTGCAGGACAAAAGCTGCCTGCGCTAAAGAAGCGCTGGTGCTGATGCTCGTGCTGTAAAGCTGCCAGCTCTAAGAGATCGCCGAATTTAAATTGATAATTTGAACTGAGTAACGGGTATCTAATAGTCGAGGCACTCGACTTTAGCATTCTCACTTGTTTTCCTATTAATTAGGCTAAGATTAGGGTTTCCCTAATTAATAGGAAAATTTCTTTGCATAACCGTGTATTTTGGTGTATAACCGTATGTGAGCAATAATATTATTATTTTAGTTTGCCTATCTCGGAATTTTTCTATTGATTGTGCAAAAATTGTTGATATCTCTAACGTTAAATTAAAAATTTGGTGAGTTATGCCAGTTAGATTCCTTTTGTACTATTCTTAATTAGCAAAGTCATGAATGATTTACATTTAAGTGAATATTTGGTTATTCTCAATATTTAAAGCTACTTTCTTTTACTCAATATGGATGCAGATATGACTATTGAGCTGTTAAACATAGGTGGTGCATTTGTGCCCCACTCAGTAAAGCCTATAACAGGAGAAAGGAAAGCACATTAAAAAAAAACGCGCCGTATCCTCTACCTCCGTGTGGTGTGGAAATTATGGTTAATTAAAGTTTAATAATAATAATAATAATAATAATAATAATAATAATAATAATAATAATAATACTTATAATAATCTCTCTATATAATACTATCAGTAAGAAAACTGTACTGAAAACTGGAATATAACAATATTAATATGCATTTGTATTACATTCTAATAACTTTAAACAGATTTGATAAGATTTATTGGGGCTCCCCAAGTGGCCCAAATCGCTTCAAATTGTAAAAAAGATCTATTTTCCTTTCAAAAATTCTGGACGCTAAACCGTTAAACCAATCGATACCGTGTTTTCGCTAAAAAGTAGTTAAAAGCATAATAAAGGTTTAAAAAATATGACGGCTTAAATTTTTAACTTTTTACTATTATTAATACCCATCTCTTTTCCACCCCCTGACTCTGCTTTATGATTGTCATTTTTTTCTTCGAAATACCATTACAAAAAATAATTCAAGTTGGGATAACTATATTTTCGCAAACCCAATACCAAATAGTAATAGTAAACCCGAAAGTCGAACTCTGGAGCGCGGACGTTGCGAGAAGCGAGCGAGGGAGCGCAAGAGGGGCGAGAGCGAAAGCTCGAAGAGCTCAGTGAACAGCCCCGATGCAGTGGGCCACTGGCCTAAACATTCCGCCCCCTCTTGCAACTACTCGGGTTGCAACATAGCCTGGTTGCACTTTTCACGGCTGGTGGCAGGCTCCGGACACGACCAACCCAAACACGGTGCTCTGGGCTACTGGGAGTCCATCTTGAAGTTTCGGGAAGCCCGGCCGCATCACGCTAGAATACATATCCGGGCCCAGGATGATGGAGATCGTCGCGGGGAGATAGAACCGCTCATCAGCCAGCGTAATGTCCCGGAAGTGGGTCCTTACCGCGTCGCTCAACTCCCGGATTGGAGTGCGGATGCGCACGTGAGGCTCTATTTTAAAAATTGCGTCGAGCCGGACAGCGCTGTCGATTCTTGACCCGACGCTAGCGAAGCGTCGATGCTGCTCATAGGCGTGCACGGGTCAATGAGTGCCGCAGTGTCGAAGACTCGACTCCCGGTCTCTAAACGCATCAAAGCCGTCGGTAGGAGGTTGACGCTGTGCCGCTGTAGGAGGGACGTTAGGGACGGAGCGGCGACCGCGGGCTGCGTGGCACCCCGACGAGTAGCAGAAAATTGCCGCGGAGTGTCGGAAGAATGCCGTGGAGTGGCGGACGAGGGCCGAGGAGCGGCTGAAAAATGCCGTGGATTGGCAGACGAGGGCCAAGGAGCTGCTGAAGGGTGCCGTGGAGTGGCTGACGAGGGCCGAGGAGCGGCTGAGGAGTGTTGAGGAGTGGCAACGGATCTTTGCGACCGGCGTGCTGCCGGGCGGAACTGCCGTGATGCCATCGGTGGTTCCGAGAGATGAAGGAGAGTGTGGTGATCCTGGCCGCACGTTTTGCAGCGATCACCTCGCCGACACGCTCCGTCGGAGTGCTCGTGGGCCAAACATCGGTGGCAGTACCGGTTGGCAAGGACAGCCCGGAGCCTCTTCTCGGCACTCAGACGGAGGAACCGACGACACTTCCGAAGTGGATGGATCCCGCTACAGACTCGGCAACGGTAGGATTGCATACCTCGAGTTCGTCTGTGTTCCAATGCGATTACGCTGCGCGGACGTGGAGACATCGTGTGAGATCTGATTGGCGGAAGAGGACAAAATAAAAATTTGGATCGATCAGTTTTTAATGTCGAAGGGACCGGCATAGTCCACACCGGTATATGTGAAAGGGCGCGAGAAGGATGTTCGTTCTTTGGGTAGTCTCCCATCAGTTGCGTTTGCAACCTCTTTTTGTGGATGATGCAGACCTTGCATGAATATATGACGGACTTGACCAAATTCCTCACCCTCGGGATTCAGAACTTGGAACGGACCAGACGGATCATCAGCTGAATGCCACCGTGCAGCGTTATGCGATGCCTAAAATGGACAAGGAGTCGAGACAGATGGCAGTCGTATGGAAGGATGAGAGGACGCCGTTCATCATACTGGAGAAGTTCGGAGGCCGTGACTCGGCGGCATGCTCTCATGAGCCCTTGGGAATCAATGAACGGGTTCAGGTTTTGGACAAGGCTGGATGCTGGCACCGGCCGTTTTTGGCTTAAGCAGCCAATCTCAAGGGCAAAGTGCCTGCGTTGCGTGACGGAAATCAGGAGCCGCGCGGCCGACGCAATTTCAGGAGCTGTCAAGGGATCCTCAAACGGGGACATGAGCTTTCGCGAACGCTGGATGAACCGATGAGCGTAAGCGAGGACTCGCAACGCCTTGTCGAGTGTGGAAAAACGCTCAAGAATGTCTTCAGGGGGTGCCTTCGCAACATGGACCTTGACTGCTCGCTTCACGAGTTCAGTCACAGGGGGTTCATAGCCTTGAGTGGGCCACTCGCAGCGAGGCCACTGCAGCCAGGCAGGACCATGCCACCACAGCTGGCTGTCCGCAAGGTCTTGAAGCGCCACCCCCCGGCTAGCGAGATCTGCCGGGTTATGCTCGGAGCGAACGTGTGCCCATTTCTCCACCTTGGTGAGCTGGGTGATCTTGGTCACACGATTTGCCACGAACGTTGTCCAGTGGCACGCTGGCTTATGCAACCAGGCGAGAACAATCGTAGAGTCCGTCCAACAGTGCAGGGCGGACGCCTGCCCGGGCATCTTCGGAAGAACGGCGTTGGCCATTTCGGACAATAACAAGGCTCCGCACAACTCGAGCCGCGAGAGCGACACCGTTTTTACTGGGGCCACCCGCGTCTTTGCCGTGAGCAAGTTCACCATTACCGCGGACCCAGCCTCAACTTGGACGTAGATGGCTGCGCCGTACGCCTTCTGCGAGGCGTCGCAGAACCCATGATGCTCAATTTTCAAATTTGGTCGGAAAGCGACCCATCGGGGAATGTGGATCTGATCAAGAGCGGAGTAATTTTCCAGGAAGTCAACCCATGTTTGGCAAAAATCTCGAGGGAGGGCATCGTCCCATCCTAGATTTTGGAGCCAAGTGTCCTGCATGAACATCTTTGCCCGGACTATGAAGGGGGGGGAGCCAACCCGCTGGATCAAATAGTTTAGCGATTTGGGATAGGACTTGACGCTTGAACTGACCCAGGGTCAGTTCGGGCGGAATGAAGAAAAACCTCGTCATATGTCGCCTTTCACCGCACTCCGAGAGCTTTAGCCGTGCTCTCTGCGTCGATTTCAAGGAAGTCCGCGCAAAGGAGATGTTGGCCAAAATCACCTTGCTATTGGATGTCCATTTTCTAAGAGGGAATCCTGCTGAATCCAGGGCCCCCTGGAGCTCGCGGATAGCCGCTTGCGCTTCGGTTTCGGAGTCTGCCCCCGCGAGTACGTCGTCGACGTACATGAACTGTCGTCGGCGAGCTGTTGCAGGACACGGATCGCTAGGAACGGGGCACAATTGACCCTGAAGGTGACTGTCTTCAACTCGTAGTCCCCATCGGAATTGCGGAATAGAATACGCTGCAAGGGAGTATGCTTGGGGTCTACCCAAATTTGCCGATACATCTTCTCGATGTCGGCGTCGAAGACGAACCTAATGTATCGCCACTTCAGGATTTGAATCGTGAGGTCGGATTGTAAGACCGGGCCCGCTTAAAGTATGTCATTCAGACTGGTCCCGTTTGCGGAAGGTCTAGAGGCGTTGAAAACCACCCGCACTTTAGTGGTTGTGCTCTCGGGCTTAAGAACGGCGTGATGTGGAAGGTAGTACGTGGCGGAACTGCTCGTCAAAGGGACCTCGGCCATGTGACCTAAGTCGAGGTATTCTTGTATTACGGAGTCATACCGAGCCTTCAGAGGAGGATCTCTTTTTAGGCGCTGCTCGTTACGCAGAAGTTGAGCCAGAGCAAAGGGTCGTGAAGATGCGAGCTCGGAACCATTATGCTCGGGATCGCGCAAGGGGAGCATCACAACGTATTTGCCACGATTGTCCCTTCTTGTAGTCTGGACAAAATTGTGTTCACAGCCGGAATCAGACTCGGGGACTATCTGTGTGGGCACTTCCTCCACCTCCCAGAATTTGGTAAGGAGATGATCCAACGAGTCGTCGAGTCCGCAGGTAACTCGGGTGGAGAAGGCGGACAAATTGCGGGGGGCCGCTGGAGATATGGGGCCTGTCAACACCCATCCAAAAATGGTTCCCTGGCCGAGAAGTGAACCGCAAATGTTAGCCCTGGCGTTGCCGAGGAGGATGGACGGAAGAATATCGGCTCCTATCAAGACATCGATTTGGGAGCTCTCGAAGAACTTGGGATCTGCAAGGGGGATGTCAGGAATTCCCTTAAGAAGATCTCGAGGGACTGGATACGAAGGCAGATTCCCGGCCAGCTGCGGAAGAATTTAAGCTGAAGTTTCTAATTGCAGCCCGGGTCTGGAAGGCGATCGAATAGAAAAATGACAGAGTTTCGTGGACTGAGCGGCAACGGTTTGATTAAGACCAGAGACTTGGGCCTGGATAGTCTTGAATGGAAGTTTGACGAGGTTGAAAAGTCTCTCCGTAATAAAGGTTGCCTCGGAACCAGAATCGATAAGGGCTCGCGCCTGGAAATTGCACCCTAAATGGCAAATGTTAATGAGGGCTGTGCCCAGTAAGACGGCTCTTGAGCCGGAAGCGAAGCACACTTGCACATTAGAGTGATCCTCTGTGGGGCTCGTGCCGCTTGTAGTAGGAGCGGGTCGAGACCTGGATGGCGCAGACGGATTTGGAGCGGTCGCGAATGGATTACCGCGGTGCAGGAGGGTGTGATGACGGTTGTGGCATGTGAAGCAGCTATGGGCGCTAGTGCAATCCCGTTGCAGGTGCCCTCGTGCAAAACAGTTCAGGCAAAGCTGCTTTTTCTTAATGTAGTCGGAGCGACCATTTACATCCATCTCAAGGAAGCGCGGGCATAAGCGAACAGAATGATTCTCTCTGGAGCAAAGATCGCACCCTCTTGGGGCTGGAGTCACTCTGGCCTCGTAGGAATTAAGCCTACGCGCTGGGGCGCTCGCAGGTGTCGACCTTGTCGGAAACTGACCCGAACTGCTAGGCCTGATGTCATTGATAGCCTCCAGAGTACGATGACGCTCTGTCAAGAACGAGTCTAACTCATTCCATGTTGGAATCTCAGCCTTGTTGTGAATGGATTGCTCCCACAACGAAAGCGTGAATTTGGGAAGCTTTAAAGAAACCATGTACACCAGGAGACAATCCCAAGACTCGACTTGAATAGAGGACATCTCTAAAGCTGTCAGGCAATTTTGGATTGTGCCTTGCAGCTCTTTCAGAGCGGCTCCGGACTCTTGGGGTACTGCCTGAATTTTGAAGAGGATTTTCAACTGGCTATTGACTAATAACCGCCGACTTTCGAAGCGGTCGGTGAGGGTTCGCCACGCGGAGATAAACCCTTCGTTGGTCAGCGGGGCTTTAGAAACAATGGCATGCGCATCGCCACTTGTTTTGGACAGTATCTGAAACAACTTCTCTACCGGTGTAAGACGCGAGTTGTGGATGTATATCGCGGTAAAAAGATCTCTAAAGGTGGGCCAACGTAGGTAATCACCAGCGAAAACTTCGGTGTCGACTGGTGGCAATCGGCAGCCCGTAGACGGCGGTGTTGGAACACTGACAACAGCCTGAATGGGCTGGGAGGCGGTTTTGTCTATTATTTCCTGAAGCTGGACCAAACATCTCGAATATACGGAGTAGCAGTAACTGTACTTGGATTCAAGGTGGCCGTACTGTCGGTGGACGCGGAAAGAAGATCGGAGCAACTTTCATAGGTCTTCTCCACCTTTTCCCACAAGGCCCGGATTTGGTCCCGATGGACTTGGCACATGCCAGGGGAAAGTCGTTCTGGTTCAGCGGCGCTCGGAGTATGAATATCCGCTTGAAATTGGCTAACCCGGTCTGTTGTGGCAATAAACTTTTTGAGGGCGATGTCTATCGCGGTTTGAGCCATCTTGGACACCGACCGAGAAAGCCTTGACGGGGGACCGGAGATAGTCTCGACGGACTCGTCGCTTTTTGCCCTTGGAATGGCAATGACAGCCTTTGGTGTTAATTGAGACGGCCGCGGAGACGCGGATTGGGACCTGACCAAACGGATAGATGGGATCGACCTCGGTTTCTTGTCGTCTCCCGTGGGCATTCTCGGACTCGAACTTTGCGGATCAGCTCTTGTCGACTGACCTGAGCAAGGGGCGTTTCGTTCAGAACGTAAGGATATTCACCGTTAGGCTCTCGGCGCGATCTGAGTAGCCAACGAGTTGGTCGTCGCTGCAAATGAACGCACGCAAAAGAAAAGAAAGCCACAGAGTACGGTCACACTGTGAATTTGTGCGGAGTAGAAGCACAGTGCCATAAACAACGAGAAGAATCGGAAGAAAATTTTTGGAAATCGATGAAACTGTATTGATTGTTTATATATTTGTATATCTTGTTGCCAAATAATTTTATTCTATTTTGTTATTTATTTATTTTTTTTTTGGTTTGGAAAATATCTTTGATCGCAAAAAAATCCGGAAAAACGCAATAAATAAAAATTAATCAATCCATTAAGTAAATAAATTACTTTGCCGGAAATAATTAAATAATATTTATAATTAAATAGTAATTATAATTATGAATTAATAATTTTTATAATTAAATAATAATTATAATTATAAATACTTATTTTTGAGCGGAGCCGGAACGGTGGAATTAAAAACCTTGACTTTGATTCGGGAGAAATGTTCGGTGGGTTATGCCGTCGGCAGCGCAGTGTATGCGTGAGGGACGCGGGAGAGAGAGAAGGGAAAAAAATCAGCAACAATAGTAACACAGCCGTTGGGGCGGTATATTGCGGCAATTTGGAGAAAAAAACAATCACTGTCGCACCCGTGTGGATTTGAATTTATTTTATTTTATGTTCCTGTATGTGGAGGCAGAAAAAATATATATGTAGATATGGGCATGCATGTGTTTATGGATATGTGTATGTTCCCGTATGTGGAGGCAGAAAATAGTTGTATGTTGATCTGGGCATGCATGCGTTTATGTGCAAGTGTATATCGGTATAGTAGAGCGTCGAAGAGTGGACTGTATTTGAAGTGACGGAACAGATGAAATTATGTGGAGAAAAAAAACACAAGACAAAATAAATATCTCGACAGCGGCGGATTGTACGGCGAACAGGGAAACTCCCGAAATTACTTTACACCGAGTGGCTGATATTAGTTATGCCTTTTTATTTTCCACCACAAAATTTCACTTTTTGTCGTATATTTTTTTTTGGAAGCAGAATTGCACTGCACTATGTACACAAGTTGTCACGCGCGTGTATGTGTATGTCTGGATGCACATATGCCTTGACCGTTGGCAAAAGGAAAACGGCAAGGAGTATGGCGACGCACACAAAGCGGAGACGGATAGAAAATTTTTTGGAATTGAAGGAATGTAAAATTTCTCGACTGCCGTAGTGTCGGGAAAACTTGGACGTGGAGTTGACACGAAAAAAATTGATCTTACTGCAGTGTTCGAACCACTGCTACAGACCGGCAGCGAGAGGGAGTCGGAAAATGCTCGTGCTTATCTTTTTTTGCGGAAAAATCACAAGAGCTGCTGGTCGAATGGCAGAAGGATATCCTTATCCGGCTCGAAGGAACAAATGTTGTAGGGGGGCGATTCTTCCACAAAAAAGAGTTGGTTGGCAGAAATAATTCCCACGGCGCAAACGCAGAGGAAGACGAAAAAAATAAAGAAGTCGTGGTATTATTCAGTGTGATTTATTCAGCTGCATACATGAGACATGAGACTGATTAAAGCTAAAAACCGCGCTCCCGCCCGCTTTACTCCGCTAAAGCGAGAGCGGGAGATCGGCAGCGGCCGTCCGAGCAGTTCGGATGCAAAACCCGAAACTCGCACTCTGGAGCGCGGACGTTGCGAGAAGCGAGCGAGGGAGCGCAAGAGGGGCGAGAGCGAAAGCTCGGAGAGCTCAGTGAACAGCCCCGATGCAGTGGGCCACTGGACTAAACATTCCGCCCCCCCTTGCAACTACTCGGGTTGCAACATAGCCTGGTTGCACTTTTCACGGCTGGTGGCAGGCTCCGGACACGACCAACCCAAACACGGTGCTCTGGGCTACTGGCAGTCCATCTCGAAGTTTCGGGAAGCCCGGCCGCATCACGCTAGGATACATATCCGCGCCCAGGATGATGGAGATCGTCGCGGGGAGATAGAACCGCTCATCAGCCAGCGTAATGTCCCGGAAGTGGGTCCTTACCGCGTCGCTCAGCTCCCGGATTAGAGTGCGGATGCGCACGTGAGGCTCTATTTTAAAAATTGCGTCGAGCCGGACAACGCTGTCGATTCTTGACCCCATGGTTGCCGAACAGATCTGTTCGCCTCCCACGTTGGTGGTTGGCGAGCGGAAACTCGACGCTAGCGAAGCGTCGATGCAGCTCATAGGCGTGCACGGGTCAATGAGCGCCGCAGTGTCGAAGACTCGACTCCCGGTCTCTAAACGCATCAAAGCCGTCGTTAGGAGGTTGACGCTGTGCCGCTGTAGGAGGGACGTTAGGGACGGAGCGGCGACCGCGGGCTGCGTGGCACCCCGACGAGTAGCAGAAAATTGCCGCGGAGTGTCGGAAGAATGCCGTGGAGTGGCGGACGAGGGCCGAGGAGCGGCTAAAGAATGCCGTGGATTGGCAGACGAGGGCCGAGGAGAGAAGGAGAGTGTGGTGATCCTGGCCGCACGTTTTGCAGCGATCACCTCGCCGACACGCTCCGTCGGAGTGCTCGTGGGCCAAACATCGGTAGCAGTACCGGTTGGCAAGGACAGCCCGGAGCCTCTTCTCGGCACTCAGACGGAGGAACCGACGACACTTCCGAAGTGGATGGATCCCGCTACAGACTCGGCAACGGTAGGATTGCATACCTCGAGTTCGTCTGTGTTCCAATGGGATTGCGCTGCGCGGACGTGGAGGCATCGTGTGAGATCTGATTGGCGGAAGAGGACAAAATAAAAATTTGGATCAGTAGTGATAAGAACTGCGAATTGGAACTACGGGTTGGAACTACTAATTGACGCTACGAATCGGAGTGATGCATTGAAACACCGGAGTGAAGGGTCGACTGGTTATTGCGGGCAGACGGACTCTTCCGTTGGAAGAAGGACGACCTTCGCTATGGGACGCTTAATGAGTCCCCGTGCAGTGTCGACCACACGAACATGGCCATCGGATCCTGGAAACACCGCGTCAATTCTGCCTAATCGCCACTCATTGGACGGAAGGTTGTCTTCCTTGACTACCACCATGTCCCCGGCACGGAGATTTCTTGTAGGGGTTCGCCACTTATTCCGCTTATGGAGTTCCTTGAGGTACTCCTCCTTCCATCGCAGACGAAATTGTTGATGAAGAGCCTTCAGGTGCTGCCAGCGGTTTATAATAGATGTGGTGTCCCCCTTTATCTCGGGTTCGACCATAGCGAGGAGGGGCCCTCCAACAATAAAGTGCCCAGGCGTAAGTGCCAGCAGGTCAGTGGGGTCTTCGGACATCGGCGCGAGCGGGCGCGAATTCAGGCATGCTTCGATCCTAGCTAGAAGCGTGGACAGCTCTTTGAACGTATATTTCCGCGTCGCCGTGGACTTGTAGAACAGGGTCTTGAAGCTCTTAACACCTGCTTCCCACAAGCCTCCCATGTGGGGTGCTCCCGGAGGAATGAATTGCCAGAGCAGCTGCTGGTGACTATAGGCACCTGTCACAGCTTCTTTGAGAGCTTGGAGATACTCGCGGGAGAGTAGGGCAGCCGCACCCACAAAGGTCTTCCCATTGTCCGACTGAACTTGACGGGGGCATCCTCTTCGGGACACGAAACGGGCGAAGGCGGCGAGAAACTTCTCAGTCGTAAGGTCGGAAGTAGGCTCTAAATGGATGGCCTTAGTGGCGAAGCACACGAACACCAGCACATACCCTTTCGTAATGAGACAGGCTTGTCCCGTGTAGTTTTTGATGTCGAAGGGACCGGCATAGTCCACACCGGTATATGTGAAAGGGCGCGAGAAGGACGTTCGTTCTTTGGGTAGTCTCCCATCAGTTGCGTTTGCAACCTCTTTTTGTGGATGATGCAGACCTTGCATGAATATATGACGGACTTGACCAAATTCCTCACCCTCGGGATCCAGAACTTGGAACGGACCAGACGGATCATCAGCTGATTGCCACCGTGCAGCGTTATGCGATGCGTAAAATGGACAAGGAGTCGAGACAGATGGCAGTCGTATGGAAGGATGAGAGGATGCCGTTCATCATACTGGAGAAGTTCGGAGGCCGTGACTCGGCGGCATGCTCTCATGAGCCCTTGGGAATCAATGAACGGGTTCAGGTTTTGGACAAGGCTGGATGCTGGCACCGGCCGTTTTTGGCTTAAGCAGCCAATCTCAAGGGCAAAGTGCCTGCGTTGCGTGACGGAAATCAGGAGCCGCGCGGCCGACGCAATTTCAGGAGCTGTCAAGGGATCCTCAAACGGGGACATGAGCTTTCGCGAACGCTGGATGAACCGATGAGCGTAAGCGAGGACTCGCAACGCCTTGTCGAGTGTGGAAAAACGCTCAAGAATGTCTTCAGGGGGTGCCTTCGCAACATGGACCTTGACTGCTCGCTTCACGAGTTCAGTCACAGGGGGTTCATAGCCTTGAGTGGGCCACTCGTAGCGAGGCCACTGCAGCCAGGCAGGACCATGCCACCTCAGCTGGCTGTCCGCAAGGTCTTGAAGCGCCACCCCCCGGCTAGCGAGATCTGCCGGGTTATGCTCGGAGCGAACGTGTGCCCATTTCTCCACCTTGGTGAGCTGGGTGATCTTGGTCACACGATTTGCCACGAACGTTGTCCAGTGGCACGCTGGCTTATGCAACCAGGCGAGAACAATCGTAGAGTCCGTCCAACAGTGCAGGGCGGACGCCTGCCCGGGCATCTTCGGAAGAACGGCGTTGGCCATTTCGGACAATAACAAGGCTCCGCACAACTCGAGCCGCGAGAGCGACACCGTTTTTACTGGGGCCACCCGCGTCTTTGCCGTGAGCAAGTTCACCATTACCGCGGACCCAGCCTCAACTCGGACGTAGATGGCTGCGCCATAAGCCTTCTGCGAGGCGTCGCAGAGCCCATGATGCTCAATTTTCAAATGTGGTCGGAAAGCGACCCATCGGGGAATGTGGATCTGATCAAGAGCGGAGTAATTTTCCAGGAAGTCAACCCATGTTTGGCAAAAATCTCGAGGGAGGGCATCGTCCCATCCTAGATTTTGGAGCCAAATTTCCTGCATGAACATCTTTGCCCGGACTATGAAGGGGGGGACCCTACCCGCTGGATCAAATAGTTTGGCGATTTGGGATAGGACTTGACGCTTTTTGAACGTTGAACCCAGGGTCAGTTCGGGCGGAATGAAGAAAAACCTCGTCATATATCGCCTTTCACCGCACTCCGAGAGCTTTAGCCGTGCTCTCTGCGTCGATTTCAAGGAAGTCCGCGCAAAGGAGATGTTGGCCAAAATCACCTTGCTATTGGATGTCAATTTTCTAAGAGGGAATCCTGCTGAATCCAGGGCCCCCTGGAGCTCGCGGATAGCCGCTTGCGCTTCGGTTTCGGAGTCTGCCCCCGCGAGTACGTCATCGACGTACATGAACTGTCGGATAATCCGACTCGCCTGCGGATACCTCGACTCTTCGTCGTCGGCGAGCTGTTGCAGGACACGGAAGGAACGGGGCACAATTGACCCTGAAGGTGACTGTCTTCAACTCGTAGTCCCCATCGGAATTGCGGAATAGAATACGCTGCAAGGGAGTATGCTTGGGGTCTACCCAAATTTGCCGATACATCTTCTCGATGTCGGCGTTGAAGACGAACCTAAAGTATCGCCACTTCAGGATTTGAATCGTGAGGTCGGATTGTAAGACCGGGCCCGCTTAAAGTATGTCATTCAGACTGGTCCCGTTTGCGGAAGGTCTAGTTGTGCTCTCGGGCTTAAGAACGGCGTGATGTGGAAGGTAGTACGTGGCGGAACTGTTCGTCAAAGAGACCTCGGCCATGTGACCTAAGTCGAGGTATTCTTGTATTACGGAGTCATACCGAGCCTTCAGAGGAGGATCTCTTTTTAGGCGCTGCTCGTTACGCAGAAGTTGAGCCAGAGCAAAGGGTCGTGAAGATGCGAGCTCGGAACCATTATGCTCGGGATCGCGCAAGGGGAGCATCACAACGTATTTGCCACGATTGTCCCTTCTTGTAGTCTGGACAAAATTGTGTTCACAGCCGGAATCAGACTCGGGGACTATCTGTGTGGGCACTTCCTCCACCTCCCAGAATTTGGTAAGGAGATGATCCAACGAGTCGTCGAGTCCGCAGGTAACTCGGGTGGAGAAGGCGGACAAATTGCGGGGGGCCGCTGGAGATATGGGGCCTGTCAACACCCATCCAAAAATGGTTCCCTGGCCGAGAAGTGAACCGCAAATGTTAGCCCTGGCGTTGCCGAGGAGGATGGACGGAAGAATATCGGCTCCTATCAAGACATCGATTTGGGAGCTCTCGAAGAACTTGGGATCTGCAAGGGGGATGTCAGGAATTCCCTTAAGAAGATCTCGAGGGACTGTATACGAAGGCAGATTCCCGGCCAGCTGCGGAAGAATTTAAGCTGAAGTTTCTAAATGCAGCCCGGGTCTGGAAGGCGATCGAATAGAAAAATGACAGAGTTTCGTGGACTGAGCGGCAACGGTTTGATTAAGACCAGAGACTTGGGCCTGGATAGTCTTGAATGGAAGTTTGACGAGGTTGAAAAGTCTCTCCGTAATAAAGGTTGCCTCGGAACCAGAATCGATAAGGGCTCGCGCCTGGAAATTGCACCCTAAATGGCAAATGTTAATGAGGGCTGTGCCCAGTAAGACGGCTCTTGAGCCGGAAGCGAAGCACACTTGCACATTAGAGTGATCCTCTGTGGGGCTCGTGCCGCTTGTAGTAGGAGCGGGTCGAGACCTGGATGGCG
The DNA here is from genome assembly GCA_018153365.1 of Drosophila fuyamai. Classification (NCBI taxonomy): domain Eukaryota; kingdom Metazoa; phylum Arthropoda; class Insecta; order Diptera; family Drosophilidae; genus Drosophila; species Drosophila fuyamai. Next base: position 25,584 of record JAECXW010000603.1, on the reverse strand, counting down.
CAGACGGATTTGGAGCGGTCGCGAATGGATTACCGCGGTGCAGGAGGGTGTGATGACGGTTGTGGCATGTGAAGCAGCTATGGGCGCTAGTGCAATCCCGTTGCAGGTGCCCTCGTGCAAAACAGTTCAGGCAAAGCTGCTTTTTCTTAATGTAGTCGGAGCGACAATTTACATCCATCTCAAGGAAGCGCGGGCATAAGCGAACAGAATGATTCTCTCTTTAGCAAAGATCGCACCCTCTTGGGGCTGGAGTCACTCTAGCCTCGTAGGAATTAAGCCTACGCGCTGGGCCGCTCGCAGGTGTCGACCTTGTCGGAAACTGACCCGAACTGCTAGGCCTGATGTCATCGATAGCCTCCAGAGTGCGATGACGCTCTGTCAAGAACGAGTCTAACTCATTCCATGTTGGAATCTCACAACGAAAGCGTGATTTTGGGAAGCTTTAAAGAAACCATGTACACCAGGAGACAATCCCAAGACTCGACTTGAATAGAGGACATCTCTAAGGCTGTCAGGCAATTTTGGATTGTGCCTTGCAGCTCTTTCAGAGCGGCTCCGGACTCTTGCCTGAATTTTGAAGAGGATTTTCAACTGGCTATTGACTAATAACCGCCGACTTTCGAAGCGGTCGGTGAGGGTTCGCCACGCGGAGATAAACCCTTCGTTGGTCAGCGGGGCTTTAGAAACAATGGCATGCGCATCGCCACTTGTTTTGGACAGTATCTGAAACAACTTCTCTACCGGTGTAAGACGCGAATTGTGGATGTATATCGCGGTAAAAAGATCTCTAAAGGTGGGCCAACGTAGGTAATCACCAGCGAAAACTTCGGTGTCGACTGGTGGCAAACGGCAGCCCGTAGACGGCGGTGTTGGAACACTGACAGCAGCCTGAATGGGCTGGGAGGCGGCTTTGTCTATTATGTCCTGAAGCTGGACCAAACATCTCGAATATACGGAGTAGCAGTAACTGTACTTGGATTCAAGCACTGTCGAGGTGGCCGTACTGTCGGTGGACACGGAAAGAAGATCGGAGCAACTTTCATAGCTCTTCTCCACCTTTTCCCACAAGGCCCGGAGTTGGTCCCGATGGACTTGGCACATGCCAGGGGAAAGTCGTTCTGGTTCAGCGGCGCTCGGAGTATGAATATCCGCTTGAAATTGGCTAACCCGGTCTGTTGTGGCAATAAACTTTTTGAGGGCGATGTCTATCGCGGTTTGAGCCATCTTGGACACCGACCGAGAAAGCCTTGACGGGGGACCGGAGATAGTCTCGACGGACTCGTCGCTTTTTGCCCTTGGAATGGCAATGACAGCCTTTGGTGTTAATTGAGACGGCCGCGGAGACGCGGATTGGGACCTGACCAAACGGATAGATGGGATCGACCTCGGTTTCTTGTCGTCTCCCGTGGGCATTCTCGGACTCGAACTTTGCGGATCAGCTCTTGTCGACTGACCTGAGCAAGGGGCGTTTCGTTCAGAACGTAAGGATATTCACCGTTAGGCTCTCGGCGCGATCTGAGTAGCCAACGAGTTGGTCGTCGCTGCAAATGAACGCACGCAAAAGAAAAGAAAGCCACAGAGTACGGTCACACTGTGAATTTGTGCGGAGTAGAAGCACAGTGCCATAAACAACGAGAAGAATCGGAAGAAAATTTTTGGAAATCGATGAAACTGTATTGATTGTTTATATATTTGTTATCTTGTTGCCAAATAATTTTATTCTATTTTGTTATTTATTTATTTTTTTTTGGTTTGGAAAATATCTTTGATCGCAAAAAATCCGGAAAAACGCAATAAATAAAAATTAATCAATCCATTAAGTAAATAAATTACTTTGCCGGAAATAATTAAATAATATTTATAATTAAATAGTAATTATAATTATGAATTAATAATTTTTATAATTAAATAATAATTATAATTATAAATACTTATTTTTGAGCGGAGCGGTGGAATTAAAAACCTTGGCTTTGATTCGGGAGAAATGTTTAGTGGGTTATGCCGTCGGCAGCGCAGTGTATGCGTGAGGGACGCGGGAGAGATAGAGAAGGGAAAAAAATCAGCAACAATAATAACACAGCCGTTGGGGCGGTTAATTGCGGCAATTTGGAGAAAAAAACAATCACTGTCGCACCCGTGTGGATTTGAATTTATTTTATTTTATGTTCCTGTATGTGGAGGCAGAAAATATATTTATGTAGATATGGGCATGCATGTGTTAATGGATATGTGTATGTTCCCGTATGTGGAGGCAGAAAATAGTTGTATGTTGATCTGGGCATGAATGCGTTTATGTGTAAGTGTATATCGGTACAGTAGAGCGTCGAAGAGTGGACTGTGTTTGAAGTGACGGAACAGATGAAATTATGTGGAGAAAAAAAACACAAGACAAAAAAAATATCTCGACAGCGGCGGATTGTACGGCGAACAGGGAAACTCCCGAAATTACTTTACACCGAGTGGCTGATATTAGTTATGCCTTTTTATTTTCCACCACAAAATTTCACTTTTTGTCGTATATTTTTTTTTGGAGGCAGAATTGCACTGCACTATGTACACAAGTTGTCACGCGCGTGTATGTGTATGTCTGGATGCACATATGCCTTGACCGTTGGAAAAAGGGAAACGGCAAGGAGTATGGCGACGCACACAAAGCGGAAACGGATAGAACATTTTTTGGAATTGAAGGAATGTAAAATTTCTCGACTGCCGTAGTGTCGGGAAAACTCGGACGTGGAGTTGACACGAAAAAAATTGATCTTACTGCAGTGTGAACGAAATTCAGTGTTCGAACCACTGCTAAAGACCGGCAGCGAGAGGGAGTCGGAAAATGCTCGTGCTTATCTTTTTTTTGCGGAAAAATCACAGGAGCTGCTGGTCGAATGGCAGAAGGATATCCTTATCCGGCTCGAAGGAACAAATGTTGTAGGGGGGCGATCCTTCCACAAAAAAGAGTTGGTTGGCAGAAATAATTCCCACGGCGCAAACGCAGAGGAAGACGAAAAAAATGAAGAAGTCGGGGGAGTCGTGGTATTATTCAGTGTGCTTTATTCAGCTGCATACATGAGACTGATTAATGCTAAAAACCGCGCTCCCGCCCGCTTTACTCCGCTAAAGCGAGAGCGGGAGATCGGCAGCGGCCGTCCGAGCAGTTCGGATGCAAAACCCGAAACTCGCACTCTGGAGCGCGGACGTTGCGAGAAGATAGCGAGGGAGCGCAAGAGGGGCGAGAGCGCAAGCTCGGAGAGCTCAGTGAACAGCCCCGATGCAGTGGGCCACTGGCCTAAACAAAAGCTATCAGTAAGAAAACTAAGAACGCACGCAGAGCCAAAACCACTGGTTAAGAATATTAATATGCATTTGTATTACATTCTAATAACATTAAACTGATTTGCTAAAATTTATTGTGGCTCCCCAAGTGGCCCCAATCGCTTCCAATTGGAAAAAAAGTCAATTTTCCTTTCAAAAATTCTGGACGCTAAACCGTTTGACCAATCGAATCCCAAAAATAGTTTAAGACAATATAAATAATTAAACAATTTGGTGTGTGTAAAGTTTCAATTCGATATCTTTAAAACTGAGAGACCAGTTCGCGTAGAAACAGACGGACGGACAGACAGACGGACAGACAGACGGACAGACGGACATGCTTATATCAACTCAGGAAAGGATCATCTCCAAGGATATATTACCTTAATAGGGTCGGATATATCTCCTTCATTTCGTTGCACACTTTTGACCAAAATTATAATACCCTCTGCAAGGGCATAATAATACTAATAATAATAATAATAATAATAATAATAATAATAATAATAATAATAATAATAATAATAATAATAATAATAATAATAATAATAATAATAATAATAATAATAATAATAATAATAATAATAATAATAATAATAATAATAATAATAATACTACTACTACTAATAATAATAATAATAATAATAATAATAATAATAATAATAATAATAATAATAATAATAATAATAATAATTATAATAATAATAATAATAATAATAATAATAATAATAATAATAATAATAATAATAATAATAATAATAATAATAATTATAATAATAATAATAATAATAATAATAATAATAATAATAATTCCCCATCAGGCCTGTATCCACTTCGGAAAAGCTTTCGCATTACTTCGAAGTGGGGCCTCCTGCGCGGCATGCGCTCTCGTCCCAATGCAAAGCTCTACGGCTCGTCCGTTTCTCGTCTATCAAGATCGTTTTTCTTTGACCTAAAGATCGATCCAACATAGTGTTTTACGTGATTCCAGGTCGCCTCACTGCTTATCATTCGATCAACTATGTTTTCAGGCGATATTTCTCCAATGGCATCCGTTAGCCCGGTGCGTTCTGATCGAAACCGCTCACAATGGAATATAGTGTGTTCTACACTGTCCCTGTCGGCGTCTTCATAAATGCACGTAGCTTGTGAGCTTTACTCGATAGTGTGCAAAAAGGCCCTGAAGTAGCCGTGGCCGGTCAGCATTTGAGTTAGGTAGTAATCAACGTTTCCGTGTTTCCTTTTTGTCCACCCCTTGAGATTGGGTATAAGCCTAGTTGTCCATTTTCCCGAGCATTCATGCTCCCACCTATTTTGCCACAAGTTCAGGGTCTCTTCTCTGCACAGCTCTTTTGTTTGTCTTGTCGCTACTCCACTTTGTTTTAGCTGGTAGACTTTTTGGCGTTCTCTTGCTAAGAGATCGATCGGTATTACACCCGCAATTTCTAGTGGAAACTGCTTCGTTGTTACTAGCAAAAACTAGGTTTTTTCCGTGGCCAGCTGCAAACCGTTATTGTCCATCCATCCTTTCACCCGGCGCATCACCTGGTTTAGCTTACGCTGTATGTTTTCGGGGTTACGAGCCGAGATAACTGCAACTATATCGTCTGCGTATCCTACTAAGGTCGTGTCTTCCGGCATTTCTATGCGCAGTATTTCGTCGTAGCTAATATTCCATAGCTCGGGTCCCAGTATTGATCCTTGCGCTGCAAGGTCTGCTAAGTGATTTTGCAGGGTCGGTCGCTCGACTTTTAGCGTGCTGAATTTGAGCCTTAAACGTCAGTTTGGGCTCAACACGAAGTCCTAGATATTTTATCACTTTCTGCGTCCTAATGATATTTTCTCCTACTCTCATATCTATTTCTAGTGGAAACTGCTTCGTTGTTACTAGCAACAACTCGGTTTTTTCCGTGGCCAGCTGCAAACCGTTATTGTCCATCCATCCTTTCACCCGGCGCATCACCTGGTTTAGCTTACGCTGTATGTTTTCGGGGTTACGAGCCGAGATAACTGCAACTATATCGTCTGCGTATCCTACTAAGGTCGTGTCTTCCGGCATTTCTATGCGCAGTATTTCGTCGTAGCTAATATTCCATAGCTCGGGTCCCAGTATTGATCCTTGCGCTGCTCCTGATGTTACCTTTACACATTTCTCGCCTGCCTTTGTTTGGTACAGTAGCTTCCTGTTTTCGAGGTAGCTTTGTAATATTTTCAAGAGTTATCCACCGATTTTGAATTTCTGTTCTAGTGCGTCTGTAATATTTTCCCATTTAACGCTGTTAAAAGCGTTTTTGACACCCAGTGTTGCTAAGAGTACTATAGGTCTCGACTAGTGATTTCCTTGTTGAGTTCGTAGTGCTTCTTAATATACCTTTTGAATTGTTCCTGTTGTGGACCTCCCTGGTCTAAAACCGAGCTGCATAGGAGAGAGTCCTCCGGCTCTGTTAACTGCTGCTGCTAGACGAGGTTTGATCATCTTTTCTAGGAGCTTTCCTGTAGTATTTAACATACATAATGGTCAATATGCTGATGGCGATAAGGGTTGCAGTTTCCATTGCTTGGGAAATAGTCCTTTTCGGATGCAAGCATTAAACATATCGAGTAGAAGATTAGGTCGCCTCTCTGCAATTGCTTGCAGGACCACCGCAGGTATGTTATCGGGTCCCGGGGCTTTCCCACTTTTAAAGTTTTTTGTTGCCCTGACAAGTTCTTCCAATGTAAACATGTCTACTCGTTCTTCAAGGTCGGACACCGTTCTTCTCGACGGCCTAATCTCATGAGTAGGGAAGAGTGTTCTGACGATATTGTCCGATCAGATGTAGCTCCTTCAAGGGTCTCCGGGACCTAAGTTTCTTAAGTTTCTTGGATTTCTTCTTTGTACTCCTGCTCCTGGGTAGTAAATATTTCTGTACGTCTTGCTCGGGTGAAGCGGCGTCTAGTTTTAAGGCACTTCTCTCTTACTCTAATACTTTCCATTCGACAACCTTGTTTGCCATTTCTTCCGTCACTAGCGTTATGTCCGGGATTGTTCCTTCATTTCCTGGTCGTCTAAATGTTGCGGTTGATCCTATGTTTGCAACTACCATTCCCAGCCTTGCCGCCATGTTTAGAATTTTTCTGCCTCTGGAGTTGGTTGATGACATGCCCCATTCTTCCGCTCTTGAGTTAAAGTCACCTGATAATAGGACTTTTCCCTGAGCTTGCTTGGCAGCATCTTCGATGTCTTCGAGTTTTCTTTGGAAAGTCGTAATGTCATGGAGGGTGTTAGGTAGCAGCTAATAATGGTCCAGTCCGCAACTTGTGCTGATACGTAACAATTCCATCTAATGGGGGTATGGTGTGTAACGGTGCTGAATACTGGGATCCATAAAGTCGCGGTTTTCGTCTCATCTTCTATCCACAGACCGTCCTCCCGAGTTTTGTATTCTTCGCTGATAATGGCTAGATCTACATGATGCTCCAATGCTATTTGGAGCAGCAGATCATTGGCCGTTCTGCTTCTGTGCATATTTGCTTGTAGGACTTTCATTCTCTGCTTTTACTTGCGCCGCTATGACATTTGTTTGTCCCCGGAAGGTGGTTTAACTCATTCCTTTTTTCCGCTGCGCAAATACAACATCTTACTGGGTTTTTGCATTCTTTTATTTTGTGCCCAGCCTCTCCGCATCTGATACTCAGGTTTCTTCGATCTGGCCCCTTACAGTCCCTTTGCGTGTGTCACCCTCTAAAGCATTTGAAGCATCGCATAGTGTCGATGCATTCTTTTACTCGACACAGGGTCCAGCCAATCCTGATTCTTGGGTCCTTCAGTATTTTCGCTGCATCTTCTGTCGCTAAGGTAACGAAGGCTCGTCGTTGCTCCGAGCTGTTTACTCCAGTCAGATGAATTCTGATTTCTTCGGTAGTATCTCCTATCCCGGCTTTAATTGCGGAAATGATCTCGCTTTTCTCTGTAATAATATCAATATCTCGAACTTCCAGTTTGGTTTGCTGTTTCATGGTCCTAACCGTTGCATCACCCTTGAGCGTGGTCTTGATAGTCTCGCATAATAATTCGGCTTTGCTTCCTCTAGACAGTTCTAGGAGCATGTCACCTGATCTTGTTTTTCTAATCGACAGGATATTGCTGACATTTTTTTCTGCGTAGGTCCCTCAGAACCTGTGCATAGCTCTTTCCTTCAGTTAGGCTTACTAGCACAGCATCTGGTCGAGATCTTAATTTTGTCCTAGGTTTATCCCTCTTTTCACCATTAACGTCTCTTTTTATATTTCGTTCATTCGATTTTGCCTCTTTTTTCCGTTTTTTGTTAGTTACCATTTGAAAGCCATCATTTGATTCTTTATCTCTGCCTTTTTTGCTTGCGTTCTGTAATGCCGGGCTGGTAGCTGCTCTCTTTTGGGTTGACGATAGCGGGGTATCGACTATCTTCAAGGCCTTCGGTATTGCCTAACTCATGTCATTTAGTTTTTCGATTTCAGCTTTCTTCCAGCTCGCTCTGTAGCTTTCTATTACATCGAAAAGCTCCGTGAGTTCAGCTGTACCGTCCTTGACTTCCATGCTGATATTTCTTTGTTTTTGCATCGCATGCTTCATCTTCCTTATTATTGCCTTGCACTTGGTCAGAGATTCTTCCTCTAATGCTCTCATCTTGTATATTAGTTCCTGTCGCGGGGAGCTTCGCTGTGTTGTCGGTGCTGTCTCTTTCCTGTGTGTAGCAGGAGTTTGAAGGTCAATCTGCTGTGGTGCTTCGGAGTCCTTTCCTTTTTTCGGAGTGTTCTGTTCAGCAAGTTCATTATTTTCCTTCCTTTCAATGGTCGTGTTTCCAGGAACCTACCTATCAAGTTGCTCTTCCGGAAAGCTTCTTCTATATTGTTTGGTGTTAATTGGGTTGTCATCTTGCATGAGTAGTTCCAAACTCTACGCCGCTATCTCCTCACCTATGTACAGTTGTCCGAAAAGAACCCTGGCTCCCTATGCAAGCAGTGAGGTCCATGCGAGGGGCTTGCACCCACTAAAAACCCCTCCCCATCAGGCCGGTATCCACTTCGGAAAAGCTTTCGCATTACTTCGAAGTGGGGCCTCCGGCGCGGCATGCGCTCTCGTCCCAATGCAAAGCTCTACGGCTCGTCCGTTTCTCGTCTATCAAGATCGTTTTTCTTTGACCTTAAGATCGATCCAACATAGGGTTTTACGTGATTCCAGGCCGCCTCACTGCTTATCATTCGATCAACTATGTTTTCAGGCGATATTTCTCCAATGGCATCCGTTAGCCCGGTGCGTTCTGATCGAAACCGCTCACAATGGAATATAGTGTGCTCTACACTGTCCCTCTCGGCGTCTTCATAAATGCACGTAGCTTGTGACCTTTACTCGATAGTGTGCAAAAAGGCCCTGAAGTAGCCGTGGCCGGTCAGCATTTGAGTTAGGTAGTAATCAACGTTTCCGTGTTTCCTTTTTGTCCACCCCTTGAGATTGGGTATAAGCCTAGCTGTCCATTTTCCCGAGTTTTCATGTCACAAGTTCAGGTTCTCTTCTCTGCACAGCTCTTTTGTTTGTCTTGTCGCTACTCCACTTTGTTTTAGCTGGTAGACTTTTTGGCGTTCTCTTGCTAAGAGATCGATCGGTATTACACCCGCAGTGACGAGAGCTGCTGATCCTGATACCGTTTTATAGGCGCTGATTATCCTCAATGCTACTGTCCTTTGAACTTCGAGCAAGGGTTTTAGTCTGCTCTTTACGCGTAGGGTGTTAGCCCAAACCTCACATCCATAAAGCAGGATTGCGTGGTTCACTTCCATTAGGAGTTTGCCTTTCGACTAGATTGGTCCACCTATGTTTGCCATGAGTCTGCTAAGTGATTTTGCAGTGTCGGTCGCTCGACTTTTAGCGTGCTGAATTTGAGCTTTAAACGTCAGTTTGGGCTCAAGACGAACTCCTAGATATTTTATCACTTTCTGCGTTCTAATGATATTTTCTCCTACTCTCATATCTATTTCTAGTGGAAACTGCATCGTTGTTACTAGCAAGAACTAGGTTTTTTCCGTGGCCAGCTGCAAACCGTTATTGTCCATCCATCCTTTCACCCGGCGCATCACCTGGTTTAGCTTACGCTGTATGTTTTCGGGGTTACGAGCCGAGATAACTGCAACTATATCGTCTGCGTATCCTACTAAGGTCGTGTCTTCCGGCATTTCTATGCGCAGTATTTCAACGTAGCTAATATTCCATAGCTCGGGTCCCAGTATTGATCCTTGCCCTGCTCCTGATGTTACCTTTACACATTTCTCGCCTGCCTTTGTTTGGTACAGTAGCTTCCTGTTTTCGAGGTAGTTTTGTAATATTTTCAAGAGGTATCCACCGATTTTGAATTTCTGTTCTAGTGCGTGTGTAATATTTCCCCATTTAACGCTGTTAAAAGCGTTTTTCACATCCAGTGTTGCTAAGAGTACTATAGGTCTCGAGTAGTGATTTCCTTGTTGACTTCATAGTGCTTCGTAATATACCTTTTGAATTGTTCCTATTGTGGACCTCCCTGGTCTAAAACCGAATTGCATAGGAGAGAGTCCTCCGGCTCTGTTAACTGCTGCTGCTAGACGAGGTTTGATCATCTTTTCTAGGAGCTTTCCTGTAGTATTTAACATATATAATGGTCGATATGCTGATGGCGATAAGGGATCTCCTTTGCCCTTGCTTATCAGAACCAGACGTTGCAGTTTCCATTGCTCGGAAAATAGTCCTTTTCGGATGCAAGCATTAAACATATCGAGTAGAAGATTAGGTCGCCTCTCTGCGATTGCTTGCAGGACCACCGCAGGTATGTTATCGGGTCCCGGGGCTTTCCCACTTTTAAAGTTTTTTGTTGCCCTGACAAGTTCTTCCAATGTAAACATGTCTACTCGTTCTTCAAGGTCGGACACCGTTCTTCTCGACGGCCTAATCTCATGAGTAGGGAAGAGTGTTCTGACGATATTGTCCATCTGATCTACCTGTAGCTCCTTCAAGGGTCTCCGGGACCTAAGTTTCTTCAAGACGATTTTGTAGCCTAGTCCCCATGGGTCAGAGTTGACATCATTGCAAAGGCACTTCCATTTATTAATCTTGGATTTCTTTTTTGTACTCCTGCGCCTGGGTAGTAAATATTTCTGAACGTCTTGCTCGGGTGAAGCGGCGTCTAGTTTTAAGGCACTTCTCTCTTAAGATTTTTATTTCATTTGTCCACTATTATGCTTCTTGACCTTGCCTGTGTGGGTTTCCCCGTTTTGGCATTGCGACGTTGCACGCTTTTTTCATAATTGACATAGTGTCGTTGACTATATTCTCGTCGTTTTGCCGTATAGTATTAGCTTTTCTATCAATTTCGTTGATGAGAGTTGTTTTGCTCAGTCTATTTACGTTCCATCCCTTTTTTCCTAGGCTAAGGCGATTTTCAGAACGATTTTGATCGCCTTGTGTCAGCTTGTAGGATATATACTTGTGATCGCTTCCGTTAAAGATCTCTAATACTTTCCATTCGGCAACCTTGTTTGCCATTTCTTCCGTCACTAGCGTTATGTCCGGGATTGTTCCTTCATTTCCTGGTCGTCTAAATGTTGCGGTTGATCCTATGTTTGCAACTACCATTCCCAGCCTTGCCGCCATGTTTAGAATTTTTCTGCCTCTGGAGTTGGTTGATGACATGCCCCATTCTTCCGCTCTTGAGTTAAAGTCACCTGCTAATAGGACTTTTCCCTGAGCTTGCTTGGCAGCATCTTCGATGTCTTCGAGTTTTCTTTGGAAAGTCGTAATGTCATCGGAGGGTGTTAGGTAGCAGCTAATAATGGTCCAGTCCGCAACTTGTGCTGATACGTAACAATTCCGTCTAATGGGGGTATGGTGTGTAACGGTGCTGAATACTGGGATCCATAAAGCCGCGGTTTTCTTCTCATCTTCTATCCACAGACCGTCCTCCCGAGTTTTGTATTCTTCGCTGATAATGGCTAGATCTACATGATGCTCCAATGCTATTTGGAGCAGCAGATCATTGGCCGTTCTGCTTCTGTGCATATTTGCTTGTAGGACTTTCATTCTCTGCTTTTACTTGCGCCGCTATGACATTTGTTTGTCCCCGGAAGGTGGTTTAACTCATTCCTTTTTTCCGCTGCGCAAATACAACATCTTACTGGGTTTTTGCATTCTTTTATTTTGTGCCCAGCCTCTCCGCATCTGATACACAGGTTTCTTCGATCTGGCCCCTTACAGTCCCTTTGCGTGTGTCACCCTCTAAAGCATTTGAAGCATCGCATAGTGTCGATGCATTCTTTTACTCGACACAGGGTCCAGCCAATCCTGATTCTTGGGTCCTTCAGTATTTTCGCTGCATCTTCTGTCGCTAAGGTAACGAAGGCTCGTCGTTGCTCCGAGCTGTTTACTCCAGTCAGATGAATTCTGATTTCTTCGGTAGTATCTCCTATCCCGGCTTTAATTGCGGAAATGATCTCGCTTTTCTCTGTAATAATATCAATATCTCGAACTTCCAGTTTGGTTTGCTGTTTCATGGTCCTAACCGTTGCATCACCTTTAAGCGTGGTCTTGATAGTCTCGCATAATAATTCGGCTTTGCTTCCTCTAGACAGTTCTAGGAGCATATCACCTGATCTTGTTTTTCTAATCGACAGGATATTGCTGACATTTTTTTCTGCGTAGGTCCCTCAGAACCTGTGCATAGCTCTTTCCTTCAGTTAGGCTTACTAGCACAGCATCTGGTCGAGATCTTAATTTTGTCCTAGGTTTATCTCTCTTTTCACCATTAACGTCTCTTTTTATATTTCGTTCATTCGATTTTGCCTCTTTTTTCCGTTTTTTGTTAGTTACCATTTGAAAGCCATCATTTGATTCTTTATCTCTGCCTTTTTTGCTTGCGTTCTGTAATGCCGGGCTGGTAGCTGCTCTCTTTGGGGTTGACGATAGCGGGGTATCGACTATCTTCAAGGCCTTCGGTATTGCCTAACTCATGTCATTTAGTTTTTCGATTTCAGCTTTCTTCCAGCTCGCTCTGTAGCTTTCTATTACATCGAAAAGCTCCGTGAGTTCAGCTGTACCGTCCTTGACTTCCATGCTGATATTTCTTTGTTTTTGCATAGCATGCTTCATCTTCCTTATTATTGCCTTGCACTTGGTCAGAGATTCTTCTTCTAATGTTCTCATCTTGTATATTAGTTCCTGTCGCGGGGAGCTTCGCTGTGTTGTCGGTGCTGTCTCTTTCCTGTGTGTAGCAGGAGTTTGAAGGTCAATCTGCTGTGGTGCTTCGGAATCCTTTCCTTTTTTCGAAGTGTTCTGTTCAGCAAGTTCATTATTTTCCTTCCTTTCAATGGTCGTGTTTCCTTGGGGCGACCTACCCATCAAGTTGCTCTTCCGGAAAGCTTCTTCTATATTGTTTGGTGTTAATTGGGTTGTCATCTTGCATGAGGGGGTCCAAACTCTTCGCCGCTATCTTCTCACCTATGTACAATTGTCCGAAATGTCCCCATGGGTCCCTATGCAAGCAGTGAGGTCCATGCGAGGGCTGACACAAAGCTTCATGGGCGGTTGTGTTCAGAGCCAGGACAGACGCGAAGCAGGAATCATTTCAACTGCACCTGTACCGCCGAGTCAACGGCGATGTGATTTGAACGTACGGAGAGACTTGCTAAGTTTTAACTGGACGGACTAAGGTGTCAGACTGCTGCATTCGTCAAGCCCGATATCATAAAATCGTCTTTTGTGTGCATAATCGTGAGTCAATTTATCGTTCCAGTGTCTAGCCGTGACTGGGGGACCGCGGGTATGTCAAGCCCGTCACCTGGTTGTGGGTGCCCCTGCGGGCACAATAATAATATTAATAATAATAATAATAATAATAATAATAATAATAATAATAATAATAATAATAATAATAATAATAATAATAATAATAATAATAATAATAATAATAATAATAATAATAATAATAATAATAATAATAATAATAATAATAATAATAATAATAATAATAATAATAATAATAATAATAATAATAATAATAATAATAATAATAATAATAATAATAATAATAATAATAATAATAATAATAATAATAATAATAATAATAATAATAATAATAATAATAATAATAATAATTTTTTTTTGGGCTTAGGGGGGAAAATGCCTTCTGCATCTCACACTACCGTCGTATGTGTTGTATGTGGGGCTTGCACCCACTAAAAACCCCTCCTCATCAGGCCTGTATCCACTTCGGAAAAGCTTCCGCATTACTTCAAAGTGGGGCCTCTTGCGCGCGATGCGCGTTCATCTACTCATACAAAGCTCTAAGGCTCGTCTCTACTTCAATGCCAATTTATACCGTAGTAGATATCCATTGGCACCCAAGGAGAGGCGATCCCCAGAGCCCGTCTGATGGTCTGCGTCCAGCCTGCCCTTTTTTATACCCTTTCATCAAGGTCTAATTTCTTCAAGCGCAGAATGTCTCCGATAAAAGCGGCTACTGCTCTCCAGTTCTCTTCACTTTCGCACATCTTGGCGACTATAGTTTCCGGCGTAACCTGTCCGATCGCTCGTGACAGGATATTTCGTTGCTGCGCGAATTGGGTACAATAAAACACTGTGTGTTCTGCGTTGTCGGCTTCCGCATCAGCGTAAATACAGCTGGCTTCCGTGCTTTTGCCCATCTTATTTAGAAAGAAACTAAAATAACCGTGACCTGTGAGCACTTGGGTGACGTAGTAGTCTACATCCCCGTGTCGTCTCTCAACCCAGCTTTTAAGGTCGGGGATAAGTCTTCTTGTCCATCTTCCAGTGCCTTCGCGTTCCCATCTTTCTTGCCAGGCATTGATGGTCTCTCTTTTTAGAGCCAGAATCGATTGTCTAGATGCTTCTCCAGCTTGTCAGCGGTCGTAGAGGCTCTTGCATTCTTTCGCTAGCAGGTCTATCGGAACCACGCATGCTAAGACAAGTGCTGCAGCACACGACACCGTGCGATATGCGCTAATTATACGTAAGGCAGAGGTTCTTTGTATAACCAATTAAGTCTTCAGTCTGCAATTTGTTTTTAGCGAATCAGCCCACACCTCACATCCATACAGAAGAATGGAGTTGTTTGTATTCATTAACAGCTTTCGTCTAGACGCTATTGGTCCACCGATGTTTGCCATAAGTCTACTAAGAGACCTTGTTGTCTCTGCAGCCTTGGTTCTAGCGTTATTAATTTGAGGTCCAAAGGTCAGCTTAGAGTCCAGCCTGACCCCAAGGTACTTTATTGACTTCTGTGTCCGAATAGTTGTCTCAGTGAGCCTTAATTCTATTTCCAGTGGCATCTGCTTTCTGGTGACTAGCAATAGCTCAGTTTTTTCTGAGGCCAGCTGTAAGCCACGAGAGTCCATCCATTCGTTTACCCGAATCATTACTTGATTTAGTATTCGTTGGGCGTACTCAGTATTGCGTGCTGGAATCACTGCGACTATGTCACCCGCATATCCTACGAGAAATGCGTCGCCAGGCATTTCTGTGCTGAGGATATCGTCATAACTGATATTCCACAGTTCCGGTCCTAGTATGGATCCTTGAGCTGCTCCCGAGGTGATGTCCATCCGTTTTTCGCCTCTTCTTGTCAGATAATTCAGTTTTTGATTCTGTAGATAGCTGTCTATTATCCGCATCAGGTATTCTGGGATGTCGAAAAGCTCCTTGAGTTCAGCTGTACCGTCCTTGACTTCCATGCTGATATTTCTTTGTTTTTGCATCGCATGCTTCAACTTCCTTATTATTGCCTTGCACTTGGTCAGAGATTCTTCTTCTAATGTTCTCATCTTGTATATTAGTTCCTGTCGCGGGGAGCTTCGCTGTGTTGTCGGTGCTGTCTCTTTCCTGTGTGTAGCAGGAGTTTGAAGGTCAATCTGCTGTGGTGCTTCGGAATCCTTTCCTTTTTTCGAAGTGTTCTGTTCAGCAAGTTCATTATTTTCCTTCCTTTCAATGGTCGTGTTTCCTTGGGGCGACCTACCCATCAAGTTGCTCTTCCGGAAAGCTTCTCCTATATTGTTTGGTGTTAATTGGGTTGTCATCTTGCATGAGGGGGTCCAAACTCTTCGCCGCTATCTTCTCACCTATGTACAATTGTCCGAAATGTCCCCATGGGTCCCTATGCAAGCAGTGAGGTCCATGCGAGGGCTGACACAAAGCTTCATGGGCGGTTGTGTTCAGAGCCAGGACAGACGCGAAGCAGGAATCATTTCAACTGCACCTGTACCGCCGAGTCAACGGCGATGTGATTTGAACGTACGGAGAGACTTGCTAAGTTTTAACTGGACGGACTAAGGTGTCAGACTGCTGCATTCGTCAAGCCCGATATCATAAAATCGTCTTTTGTGTGCATAATCGTGAGTCAATTTATCGTTCCAGTGTCTAGCCGTGACTGGGGGACCGCGGGTATGTCAAGCCCGTCACCCGGTTGTGGGTGCCCCTGCGGGCACAATAATAATATTAATAATAATAATAATAATAATAATAATAATAATAATAATAATAATAATAATAATAATAATAATAATAATAATAATAATAATAATAATAATAATAATAATAATAATAATAATAATAATAATAATAATAATAATAATAATAATAATAATAATAATAATAATAATAATAATAATAATAATAATAATAATAATAATAATAATAATAATAATAATAATAATAATAATAATAATAATAATAATAATAATAATAATAATAATAATAATAATAATTTTTTTTTTTTTTTTTTTTTTTTTTGGGCTGAGGGGGAAAATGCCTTCTGCATCTCACACTACCGTCGTATGTGTGGTATGTGGGGCTTGCACCCACTAAAAACCCCCTCCTCATCAGGCCTGTATCCACTTCGGAAAAGCTTCCGCATTACTTCAAAGTGGGGCCTCTTGCGCGCGATGCGCGTTCATCTACTCATACAAAGCTCTAAGGCTCGCCTCTACTTAAATGCCAATATATACCGTAGAAAATATCCATTGGCACCCAAGGAGAGGCGATCCCCAGAGCCCGTCTGATGGTCTGCGTCCAGCCTGCCCTTTTTATACCCTTGCATCAAGGTCTAATTTCTTCAAGCGCAGAATGTCTCCGATAAAAGCGGCTACTGCTCTCCCGTTCTCTTCGCTTTCGCACATCTTGGCTACTTCGAAGTGGGGCCTCCTGCGCGACATGCGCTCTCGTCTCAATGCAAAGCTCTACGACGCGTCCGTTTCTCGTCTATCAAGATCGTTTTTCTTTGACCTTAAGATCGTTCCAACATAGGCTTTTACGTGATTCCAGGTCGCCTCACTGCTTATCATTCGATCAACTATGTTTTCAGGCGATATTTCTCCAATGGCATCCGTTAGTCCGGTGCGTTCTGATCGAAACCGCTCACAATGGAATATAGTGTGTTCTACACTGTCCCTCTCGGCGTCTTCATAAATGCACGTAGCTTGTGAGCTTTTCGTGATAGTGTGCAAAAAGGCCCGGAAATAGCCGTGGCCGGTCAGCATTTGAGTTAGGTAGTAATCAACGTTTCCGTGTTTCCTTTTGTCCACCCCTTGAGATTGGGTATAAGCCTAGCTGTCCATTTTCCCGAGCATTCATGCTCCCACCTATTTTGCCACAAGTTCAGGGTCTCTTCTCTGCACAGCTCTTTTGTTTGTCTTGTCGCTACTCCACTTTGTTTTAGCTGGTAGACTTTTTGGCGTTCTCTTGCTAAGAGATCGATCGGTATTACACCCGCAGTGACTAGAGCTGCTGATCCTGATACCGTTCTATAGGCGCTGATTATCCTCAATGCTATTGTCCTTTGAACTTCGAGCAAGGGTTTAAGTCTGCACTTTACGCGTAGGGTGTTAGCCCAAACCTCACATCCATAAAGCAGGATTGCGTGGTTCACTTCCATTAAGAGTTTGCGTTTCGACTGGATTGGACCACCTATGTTTGCCATGAGTCTGCTAAGTGATTTTGCAGTGTCGGTCGCTCGGCTTTTAGCGTGCTGAATTTGAGCCTTAAACGTCAGTTTGGGCTCAAGACGAACTCCTAGATATTTTATCACCTTCTGCGTCCTAATGATATTTTCTCCTACTCTCATATCTATTTCTAGTGGAAACTGCTTCGTTGTTACTAGCAACAACTCGGTTTTTTCCGTGGCCAGCTGCAAACCGTTATTGTCCATCCATCCTTTCACCCGGCGCATCACCTGGTTTAGCTTACGCTGTATGTTTTCGGGGTTACGAGCCGAGATAACTGCAACTATATCGTCTGCGTATCCTACTAAGGTCGTGTCTTCCGGCATTTCTATGCGCAGTATTTCGTCGTAGCTAATATTCCATAGCTCGGGTCCCAGTATTGATCCTTGCGCTGCTCCTGATGTTACCTTTACACATTTCTCGCCTGCCTTTGTTTGGTACAGTAGCTTTCTGTTTTCGAGGTAGCTTTGTAATATTTTCAAGAGGTATCCACCGATTTTGAATTTCTGTTCTAGTGCGTCTGTAATATTTTCCCATTTAACGCTGTTAAAAGCGTTTTTGACATCCAGTGTTGCTAAGAGTACTATAGGTCTCGAGTAGTGATTTCCTTGTTGACTTCGTAGTGCTTCGTAATATACCTTTTGAATTGCCCCTATTGTGGACCTCCCTGGTCTAAAACCGAACTGCATAGGAGAGAGTCCTCCGGCTCTGTTAACTGCTGCTGCTAGACGAGGTTTGATCATCTTTTCTAGGAGCTTTCCTGTAGTATTTAACATACATAATGGTCGATATGCTGACGGCGATAAGGGATCTCCTTTGCCCTTGCTTATCAGAACCAGCCGTTGCAGTTTCCATTGCTCGGGAAATAGTCCCGTTCGGATGCAAGCATTAAACATATCGAGTAGAAGATTAGGTCGCCTCTCTGCAATTGCTTGCAGGACCTCCGCAGGTATGTTATCGGGTCCCGGGGCTTTCCTACTTTTTAAGCTTTTTGTTGCTCTGACAAGTTCTTCCAATGTAAACATGTCTACTCGTTCTTCAAGGTCGGACACAGTTCTTCTCGACGGCCTAATCTCATGAGTAGGGAAGAGTGTTCTGACGATATTGTCCATCTGATCTACCTGTAGATCCGGCAAGGGTCTCCGGGACCTAAGTTTCTTCATGACGATTTTGTAGCCTAGTCCCCATGGGTCAGAGTTGACATCATTGCAAAGGCACTTCCATTTATTAATCTTGGATTTCCGGATAGCAATATTAAGATCCTTCTTAGCTTTTTTGTACTCCTGCTCCTGGGTAGTAAATATTCCTCTACATCTTGCTCGGGTGAAGCGCCGTCTAGTTTTAAGGCATTTCTCTCTTAAGATTTTTATTTCATTTGTCCACCAGTATGCTTCTTGACCTTGCCTGTGTGGGTTTCCCCTTTTAGGCATTGCGGCGTTGCACGCTTTTTTTATAATTGACATAGTGTCGTTGACTATATTCTCGTCGTTTTGCCGTATAGTATTAGCTTTTCTATCAATTTCGTTGATGAGAGTTGTTTTGCTCAGTCTATTTACGTTCCATCCCTTTTTTCCTAGGCTAAGGCGATTTTCAGAACGATTTTGATCGCCTTGTGTCAGCTTGTAGGATATATACTCGTGATCGCTTCCGTTAAAGATCTCTAATACTTTCCATTCGGCAACCTTGTTTGCCATTTCTTCCGTCACTAGCGTTATGTCCGGGATTGTTCCTTCATTTCCTGGTCGTCTAAATGTAGCGGTTGATCCTATGTTTGCAACTACCATTCCCAGCCTTGCCGCCATGTTTAGAATTTTTCTGCCTCTGGAGTTGGTTGATGACATGCCCCATTCTTCCGCTCTTGAGTTAAAGTCACCTGCTAATAGGACTTTTCCCTGAGCTTGCTTGGCAGCATCTTCGATATCTTCGAGTTTTCTTTGGAAAGTCGTAATGTCATCGGAGGGTGTTAGGTAGCAGCTAATAATGGTCCAGTCCGCAACTTGTGCTGATACGTAACAATTCCGTCTAATGGGGGTATGGTGTGTAATGGTGCTGAATACTGGGATCCATAAAGCCGCGGTTTTCGTCTCATCTTCTATCCACAGACCGTCCTCCCGAGTTTTGTATTGTTCGCTGATAATGGCTAGATCTACATGATGCTCCAATGCTATTTGGAGCAGCAGATCATTGGCCGTTCTGCTTCTGTGCATATTTGCTTGTAGGACTTTCATTCTCTGTTTTTACTTGCGCCGCTATGACATTTGTTTGTCCCCGGAAGGTGGTTTAACTCTTTCCTTTTTTCCTCTGCGCAAATACAACATCTTACTGGGTTTTTGCATTCTTTTATTTTGTGCCCAGCCTCTCCGCATCTGATACATAGGTTTCTTCGATCTGGCCCCTTACAGTCCCTTTGCGTGTCCCCCTCTAAAGCATTTGAAGCATCGCATAGTGTCGATGCATTCTTTTACTCGACACAGGGTCCAGCCAATCCTGATTCTTCGGTCCTTCAGTATTTTCGCTGCATCTTCTGTCGCTAAGGTAACGAAGGCTCGTCGTTGCTCCGAGCTATTTACTCCAGTCAGATTAATTCTGATTTCTTCGGTAGTATCTCCTATCCCGGTTTTAATTGCGGAAATGATCTCGCTTTCCTCTGTAATACTATCAATATCTCGAATTTCCAGTTTGGTTTGCTGTTTCATGGTCCTAACCGTTGCATCACCCTTGAGCGTGGTCTTGATAGTCTCGCATAATAATTCGGCTTTGCTTCCTCTGGACAGTTCTAGGAGCATGTCACCTGATCTTGTTTTTCTTATCGACAGGATATTGCTGACATCTTTTTCTGGTTTCACGCTAATTCGTAGGTCCCTCAGAACCTGTGCATAGCTCTTTCCTTCAGTTAGCCTTACTAGCACAGCATCTGGTCGAGATCTTAATTTTGTCCTAGGTTTATCTCTCTTTTCACCATTAACGTCTCTTTTTATATTTCGTTCATCCGATTTTGCCTCTTTTTTCCGTTTTTTGTTAGTTACCATTTGAAAGCCATCATTTGATTCTTTATCTCTGCCTTTTTTGCTTGCGTTCTGTAATGCTGGGCTGGTAGCTGCTCTCTTTTGGGTTGACGATAGCGGGGTATCGACTATCTTCAAGGCCTTCGGTATTGCCTTACTCATGTCATTTAGTTTTTCGATTTCAGCTTTCTTCCAGCTCGCTCTGTAGCTTTCTATTACATCGAGAAGCTCCGTGAGTTCAGCTGTACCGTCCTTAACTTCCATGCTGATATTTCTTTGTTTTTGCATCGCATGCTTCATCTTCCTTATTATTGCCTTGCACTTGGTCAGAGATTCTTCCTCTAATGTTCTCATCTTGTATATTAGTTCCTGTCGCGGGGAGCTTCGCTGTATTGTCGGTGCTGTCTCTTTCCTGTGTGTAGCAGGAGTTTGAAGGTCAATCTGCTGTGGTGCTTCGGAATCCTTTCCTTTTTTCGGAGTGTTTTGTTCAGCAAGTTCATTATTTTCCTTCCTTTCAATGGTCGTGTTTCCTTGGGGTGACCTACCCATCAAGTTGCTCTTCCGGAAAGCTTCTTCCATATTGTTTGGTGTTAATTGGGTTGTCATCTTGCATAAGTGGGTCCAAACTCTACGCCGCTATCTCCTCACCTATGTACAGTTGTCCAAAATGTCCCCATGGGTCCCTATGCAAGCAGTGAGGTCCATGCGAGGGTTGACACAAAGCTTCATGGGCGGTTGTGTTCAGAGCCAGGACAGACGCGAAGCAGGAATCATTTCAACTGCACCTGTACCGCCGAGTCAACGGCGCTGTGATTTGAACGTACGGAGAGACTTGCTAAGTTTTAACTGGACGGAGGCGAACGTAACATTATCCCGATAGCCGTTTCTCCAAAATGTCACTCTTGCGTACTAAGGTGTCAGAATGCTGCATTCGTCAAGCCCGATATCATCAAATCGTCTTTTGTGTGCATAATCGTAAGTCAATTTATCGTTCCTGTGTCTTGCCGTGACTGGGGGACCGCGGGTATGTCAAGCCCGTCACCCGGTTGTGGGTGCCCCTGCGGAATAATAATAATAATAATAATAATAATAATAATAATAATAATAATAATAATAATAATAATAATAATAATAATAATAATAATAATAATAATAATAATAATAATAATAACAATAATAATAATAATAATAATAATAATAATAATAACAAGTGAGAACGCTATAGTCGAGTGCCTCGACTATTAGATACCCGTTACTCCATTCAAATTATCAATTTGAATTCGGCGATCTCTTAGAGCTGGCAGCTTTACAGCACGAGCATCAGCACGAGCATCAGCACGAGCGCTTCTTTAGCGCAGGCAGCTTTTGTCCTGCACCAACAGCTGTGTTTATGTTTATGTTTTTGAGTGCAATGCTTACATACATACACACATACGCCATTGTTTGACTCAGACCTCCAATTTGGCTAACTTGATTTGATTTGCATAGTTCTTGGGATATAGTTTGGTATTGACAAATGAAAACCATCGCAATTTCCTTTAATAGAAATCCTTATCGAGAATTAACGTTGACTCTGTTAAGCACCTTGGCCAGCTGTTCCAAAGTCATCCGTTAGATGGCGCTATTGTGCCATGAAAGGCGGAAATGTAGGCGTTAGCCAGGCTTAAGCGTTTAACGGGTTTTTGGGCGTTAGAGTGGGCGTGGCAAACTTTTATTTGGCCAATCGATAGGTATTGACGAAACAAATACATATCAATAAAAATTTTCATAATAGCATCAAAACTGAGGCCTTGTGGCTTGTGGGCGTCAGAGGGGGCGTGGCACCATTTTGAAACAAACTTGCGCTGCGTAGGAACTCCTAAAATCTACATGCAAAATGCCAATCTTCTAGCTTTTATAGTTTCCGAGATCTCAGCGTTCATACGGACAGACAGACGGACAGACGGACATGGCTAGATCAACTCGGCTAGTGATCCTGAACAAGAATATATATACTTTATATGGTCGGAAACGCATCCTTGTACCTGTGTCTACTGTTACATACTTTTGCACGAATATAATATACCCTTTTACTCTACGAGTAACGGGTATAACAAGAGAGAAAGCTATAGTCGAGTGCCTCGACTATTAGATACCCGTTACTCAGCTAAACAACTTAATATAAATATGCCTTCTTTGCCGAGCAGTTGCAACTGTGTACAATCACTAACCATACAACATATAGACTGGTCATTTCATACAACGAATTTGGTCACAAAATTTTTCAATCGGGGGGCCCCAATGCTGGAATCGGCAGGCCCCGACACTTCGTGTGCCTTCGGGTTTTTTCGCTCTCGTTCTAATTCTTATTTTGACGCTCGCGCTCGAGTTCGGTCGTTCAGTCGCAGAGACGCGCATTTTGAAGAAGGTTGCGCCTGCGCTTGAATTAGTCTTTATATGTATGCGTGTTCATGCATTCTCATACAGGGGTGCATGTGTGAGTTTATTTCAATTCGATGCGGCAAGAATATTTTGTCTTTTGCTACTTTTCAGACTTGGTACCCTAACAATATGGGCGTATTCACTATTTGGTTAATGATCAAAATAAGAATATTTTATGTTATAGTATATTTTTTAATATTTCAGCATACATTTCATTTTGGCTTACAAATTCATATCAGTGGTAGCAGTAAAATGTTTTGCATATATATATGTATTCCAATTAATAGAAATCAATCTACTGAGATACGAACAGGACATATCGCAGTCGGAGTCACAAAAAAAACCGACTGCTTTTAAGTGGTTCAGAAAACTTCAAACCAAATCAGTTTTGGTTGTTGTTCTGCGAGCGGATGGTGCCTGCATACCCTACCGACGATTGAATTTTAGGGGTGGGGACAGAAACAAGAAAAACAAGAAAGGAAAGCTAACTTCGGGCGGAGCCGAAGTTAATTTACCCTTGCAGAATATTCTGTAAATAATATTCTCCAAAATTATTCATATAATGCATTCTAAATACTCATAAAAATCCCAACTTCCTAAATTTAAAACAAGAGAGAACGCTATAGTCGGATGCCCCGACTATCAGATACCCGTTACTCAGGTAAAGGGAGTGCGAGGGAGATGGAGATAGAAACTTTGATCACGCATAACTTTTTAACGAATGGTCCGATTTGAAAAATTTCTTCTACATTTCGATAGGTATTGATAAACACAATAAAACTGCATTTTTACTTTTCCGAAATATTTAAATTTTTAAAATCGTATATAAGCGATTGTGGGCGTTAAAGGGGGCGTGGCACCTTTTTGAAACAAACTTGCGCTGCGTAGGAACTCCTAGAATCTGCATGCAAAATGCCAATCTTCTAGCTTTTATAGTTTCCGAGATCTCAGCGTTCATACGGACAGACAGACAGACAGACGGACAGACAGACGGACAGACGGACAGACGGACATGGCTATATCGACTCGGCTAGTGACCCTGATCAAGAATATATATCCTTTATAGGGTCGGAAACGCTTCCTTCTACCTGTTACATACTTTTGCACGAATACAATATACCCTTTTACTCTACGAGTAACGGGTATAAACACCAAAGTTATGGCATTTTCAATCGTTCAGTTATATGGCAGCTATAGGATATAGTCGGCCGATCCCTATAAAATTTGGTAGGTCGGATTGATTGGCCAAATATAAAATTCATAGAAAATACCAAATTCCTAACTTTAAAAACACCAAAGTTATGGTATTTCCTATCGTTATATGGGAGCTATAGGATATAGTCGGCCGATCCTTATGAAATTTGGTAGGTCGAATTGATTGGCCAAATAAAAAGCCATAGAAAATCCCAACTTCCTAACTTTACAAACACCAGAGTTATGGCATTTCCTATCGTTCAGTTATATGGCAGCTATTGGATATAGTCGACCGATCCCGGCCGTTCCGACTTATATACTGCGTGCAAAGGAAAGAAGGTTGTGTGCAAAGTTTCAATTCGATATCTTTAAAACTGAGAGACTAGTTCGCGTAGAAACAGACAGACGGACAGACAGACGGACAGACGGACAGACGGACATGCTTATATCAACTCAGGAGGTGATCCTGATCAAGAATATATATACTTTATAGGGTCGGAGATGTCTCCTTCACTGCGTTGCACACTTTTGACCAAAATTATAATACCCTCTGCAAGGGTATAAAAAATAAATAAATAAAATTATACAATTGAAAATTTAAATATTATTTAAATAAAAAATTCAGATTTGTATATTTGCTCCATTTACCTTTTGCAAAAATAAAAAGTATTTTAGAAGTTTAACTTAAATTCATTTGTTTTAAGTTGTGAAAAAGTTTAAAAACTACTATTTAACGCAGGTATATTTATCGGTAAATGATTCGAGCGGCGACTTTTAAGAACAAACATACAAAAAACAAGAGAGAACGCTATAGTCGAGTGCCTTGACTATTAGATACCCGTTACTCAGCTAAACAACTTAATATAAATATGCCTTCTTGTATGTTTTTCGCCGCTCGAATCAGCTCCCGATTTTTATGTTAAAATCGGTACCCAGGAACACCTCCAATGTGGCAAACTTGATTTGATTTGCATAGTTCTTGGGATATAGTTCGGTATTGACAAATAAAAGCCATCGCCATTTCCTTTAATAGAAATCCTTATCGAGAATTAACGTTGACTCTGTTGAGCACCTTGGCCAGCTGTTCCAAAATCATCCGTTAGATGGCGCTATTGTATACGCCATGAAAAACGGAAATGTAGGCGCTAGCCAGGCTTAAGCGTTTAATGGGTTTTTGGGCGTTAGAGTGGGCGTGGCAAACTTTTATTTGGCCAATCGATAGGTATTGACGAAACAAATACATATAACAAAAATTTTCATAATAGCATCAAAACTGTGGCCACAGCTTGTGGCTTGTGGGCGTCAGAGGGGGCGTGGCACCATTTTGAAATAAACTTGCGCTGCGTAGGAACTCCTAAAATCTACATGCAAAATGCCAATCTTCTAGCTTTTATAGTTTCCGAGATCTCAGCGTTCATACGGACAGACAGACAGACAGACAGACGGACAGACAGACAGACAGACGGACAGACGGACAGACGGACATGGCTAGATCGACTCGGCTAGTGATCCTGAACAAGAATATATATACTTTATAGGGTCGGAAACGCTTCCTTCTACCTGTTACATACTTTTGCACGAATACAATATACCCTTTTACTCTACGAGTAACGGGTATAATAATAATAATAATAATAATAATAATAATAATAATAATAATAAT